>JAMXBB010000001.1:51394400-51771590 GCA_024138015.1 Lumnitzera littorea
AAAAAAAAAAAAAAAAAAAAAAAAAAAAAAAAAAAAAAAATTTTAAGTAAATAAATTTATATATATATATATAATATAAAAATAAATAAATAAATAAGGACTTAAAGTGGGCTGAACCAAGTTTTATTAACCTAGTCCATTTTCTTAGACTAAGTAGAGCCTAATGCCCTGCATGCAATTATAGGAGGGGGGTACGTATAATGCACCCCATTTATTTCAAACATATGCATGGGGCACATAGCATGTAGCTTGCATGTGACCAGCTCCCCTCCTTCTCCTTTAATGTTTTCTAGATCTCTAGTTAGTTTCTTTTCTAGTGTACTTTGTTTGGGGTCATTTTTTACCCCATTTATTATACGAAATTGTATAATCTACTTAGCATATTTTAAATCAAGACCCATTTTTTGGTCCAAATTTAATCAAAATTCGATAATAAATTAGCTCAAAAAATGAGAAAAAAACTAGAAATCCAGCATCTCCATTCATGGTTGATTTCTCTATTAATGGCCTTTCTAAGCTCGTTTAAGCCTTGATTGGTATAAATAGGAGTCGAGAAACACACAACACAAGCCTAGAAACACTCTACGTAAGAAAATCGAAGCTTTTTCTCTTAAGCCTGATCCCTTCCTCTCTTTAAGATAGCTACCTCCATGGCGATTTTCGACAAAATCCACCACCACCACCATTAAAATCCTTGCACCAAAAAACTCTAAGTAATACACTCCGATTCGGATTTTCGAGTCATATGAGCTGACCCGAGCTAACCTAAGCCGATTGAGCTAACTCAAACTGACCTCAGCCATCCGAGCCGACTAAGCCGATACTGAGCTAAACAAGCCAACTTGAGCCTATCTGAGCCCAACCTTATCTGCATTTTTTTTTAATTGTTATTATTTTAATAGTATTTATTTATTTATCCTTTTATTCATGTACTTGTAAAAAAAAAAAAAGAAAGAAGGGGAAAAAAAGAAAGAGAAGAAAAATAAGAAAAAGAAAAAAAAAGGGGAATCTTTTATTTACCTATAGAAAGAGAAAAATAAATAAATAAATAAATAAGGTAACAAAAACAAATAAATGAGTTAGCGAATAAACAAATTCATCTTATCACTTAGAAAAATAAAACAAATGAACCCTTTCCAAGTTAGGGCACTTTAAAATTTTTCAAAAAAATTGTTTCTAGAAATTGGATTAAACACATAAATCCGACATATTTTTAAAATTAAAACAAACCTAAGCCACCAAATATTTTACAAAAAAAAACTATGTATGTTTAATCCTGAACAATGAGTACGTAGACACCTATGTAGCAACAGTAAAAATAAAAAAAAAATCCCATTTTCCTTTTTTTTTTTTAGTTTAGATTATTCAAATTATTCCATTTTTGTCAAATAATTGAGTTTTATTAAAAGGTGATTTTTAAGGTTGAAGTTAAATTTGAAAAATTAACGGTACTTGTAAGGGTTTAAAGATTATAACCTCTAGATTTAGATCTTTGGTTTTCAAAACAATTGGTTTATCGAAAGATCAGTAGATAAGTTATAATTAATCTACTCAATTGATTATAACTTAACTTTTTTTTTTCCTCGACTTAGGTAGGGTGGTGACTCCAAAAAAATTGGTTTTTTTTAAACCCTAGTTGATGGTTAGTATTAAATAGGTAAGGGTTTAATATTTGTCAGTTTAAGGAAAACCTAGTTCATAAAGAACCGGGAGGTAAAAAATTAGGCTTGACAACTTAGCAACTCTACTAAGAACGTCAAGAGGGTTGGCCATTTAACTTTCCAAAATTAAAATTAACCTTTGAAAATCACCTTAAATGCAATTTATTTGCTTGTTCGTTCTTTGTTATTTGAATCATAATCGTACTGACATTTTTATAGGTTTAGTTTTATTTATTTAAATCATTTAAGGGAAGGGCTTTAATTTTTCGAAAACATATGGTAGAAAAGGTCAAACCGAAATCGTATTAGGTTCTTAAGATAGGGGGCTATTATGTAGGCTCTAAGTGCTTTGGTGTAACCACCACTCAGGGTTGATTAGGCTATCCCCACTTAAGCTTAATATGGCTAATGAAAATATTGTTTAACAAGTGAGGTTGCATAAGCTTACGAACCTTTAGAACCTACCCTTTATGCATTCATGACATCTAAAATCAATGAATAATCAAGCAAGATGGAAATAAAAATATAGAATGGCTAAGAGTTTCCTTGATTTCCCTTGTAATTTTCACATATTGTAAACTTATAATTGTTGTAAATAGGTTTTGTCATTGTAAATAATATTTAGACAATCTTGTAACATATTTTTCCTTTTGTAATTCAAATTAGGAAATGGCTTGTTCATCATCCAACCCTATCTACTTCAAGGAAAAATTTGTAAGCAAACCCATCTGCCCTAAGCCTATCATGGACCAATGGTTACCGTGCTTCAATCTAAGGGAACAAGAGACCATTTTCAGTAAGAGGAGAAACAAGCTCCATAGACTAAACGGTATACCTTCTATGTGCCTTTAGCCTGTGAAAGTCATAAAACTACCCCTCTCAACTACTAAGTAGTAAATTAGGGGCAATCAAGCTCACTTATAAGAAAGATTACTCACTTTGGTAGAATCTATGATCTAAGGGAAGACTTTAAAAAGAAGGTCGTGCTAAAAAAACCAAACAATGAACCAATTGAACATAAAGAAGAATTATCTACCTTCACCAAGACAATCAAGTCTAGCGAGTATAAAGTAATGGATTAGCTCGCTAAAACTCCTGCACAAATATCCATCATGAGTTTATTAATGGCATCAGAACTGTATTAGGAAACTTTGTTTAAAACATTGAAGGAAGTCAAAGTCCCTCATGAAATACTAGTTGAAAGAATAGGGTCTGTCACCAACTCTATCCTCATTATGGATCAGATTTCTTTCTCTACTGAAGAATTGGGTGAAGAAAGCCATCAACACACTAAACCCTTTTTCATAATAGCAACGGTGAACAACATTATCATAGTAAGTGTCCTCATCGATAGCGGCTCATCATTAAATGTATACCCTTTCGCCATCCTGGATCTATTAGGCATCGATGCGACTGCAATTAAACTAAGCTTAATAACAGTTTGGGCTTTTGACAAACCCAAAAGAGAAATTATAGGGGAGATTGAATTACTAGTTGATATCAGCCTATAAACATTCAACATTCGATTCTAAGTTTTAGACGTCCCTAAGACCTTCAATTTGTTATTAGGAAGACCTTGGATACATTCAGTAGGGGCCGTACCTTCAAGTCTTCATCAGAAGGTTAAGTTCATCTCCAATGGCTAGGTCATAATGATTCTAGGTGACAAGGATTACAAAATATATAAAGAAACGGCCATACCCTACATTAGCATTGAGGAGCAAGAAGACTTTAGGCTCTAAATGTTTAAAGAGGTGTGCATGATTACTGATTAGGACAAAGATGAGAAGCGAAAGTTCAAGGAAAGCCAGTTTGGAACTTATGGGCTAAGTTACATCCCAATCTGATGGATGAGCTGTAAAATATGCAAGTGAGGGGTAAAAGAGGTGATAGATTGTATCACACCCTAGTGACCTTCCCACCGTTATTAGAAATTTTCATTCGGGTCGAAATTCAGAATTTAAAGCCTACTAAAGAGGATACCTCTAGCAAGGATAAAATAGCTAGCCCATCTAACAAGTCTTAGCACCTGAATAATTAGCTCTCCATCCTTATGAATAGCAATCAGTCTTCCCTAGGGTAAAGGATGAATCATAGTCTAGTATTTTATAGAGTTTTGTAATAAATTACCTTTATCCTACAAATAATTATACTCAAAAGAAGCTTTCTCTAAATAAGAATCAGTTTATTTTCTCCTTACTTCTTCCTTACACTCTTTCTTTACATACTTTTCTTTCCTAGATCCAATGCTTTAAGTAAAGGCCATGGATACCTCGCGCAGATAGGTGATGAAAATATTGATGTCACCTCCAACCCTACTAGATTAGTCATTGGGAGTGATGTCAATGACCATAACGACGTGCAAGAAAGCTAGCAAAAACATGAAATGAGTAAAATTTCCATTGACCAACCAATTGAGATGATTAATGTTAGGATTGATAACAACACCAAAACATTGAAAATTAGAGGGAATCTAAAAGAAGAACGAAAGGCCAAAATGATCACACTACTATGTAAATACCAAGATTTGTTTGCATGGTCTTATGAAGATATGCTTGGATCAGATCCATCAATCATAGTCCATCGCTTACCCACTCAAGAGGATATCAAATCTAAGGAACAGAAGTTAAGAAGGTTTCGACCAGATGTCCTATTGAAGAATAAGGAAGAAGTTAGAAAATTATTGAAGGTCAGTTTCATTGAGGTATCCGATTATCCTGAATGGGTAGCTAACATAGTACTAGTAATGAAGAAGAATGGAAAAGTTAGAGTGTAAATAGATTTTTGAGACCTTAATAAAGTAACCCTTAAAGATAATTTCCCCTTGTCCCATATTGATGTCTTAGTTGATAATATAGTCGAAAACCATCTTTTCTCTTTCATGGATAGATTCTCCTACTATAATCAAATTTGAATATCCAAAAAAGATAAAGCTAAGATAACATTTATTACAACTTAAGGCACATTTTGCTACAAAGTAATGCTTTTTGGACTAAAAAATGCTGAGGTAACTTATCAAAGGGCTATGGTAGCAATCCTTCACAACATGATGCACAAAGAAGTTGAAGTATATGTTGATGATATGATTGCAAAGTTTAAGGAAGGAGAAAATCATGTGGATAATCTAAGGAGATTGTTTGATAGGTTAAGAAAATTCCAGTTGAAGCTTAACCTAGAGAAGTGTACCTTCAGAGTGACTTTAGGGAAATTGTTGGGCTTTATAATCAGTCAAAGGGGCATTAAAGTGGACCCTGATAAGGTCAAAGCAATAGTTGACTTGCCCTCGCTACGTACATTTAAAGAAATCAAAGGCTTGTTGGGTCATTTAAACTATATATCCCGGTTCATATCTTAACTCACGGACAAGTGTCGCCCCTTGTTTAAGTTGTTGAAAAAGAATGCCAAGATCAATTAGGACAAAGAGTGCAAGTAAGCCTTTACAATGATCAAAGAATACCTCATGAACACTCCAATTTTGGTATCTCTAAAACTTCAAAAGCCTTTATTCCTATACCTAACAATATTATCGGAATACGTAGGGTACATGCATAGCTAGAAAGATGAGGAAGGAAAAGAACGAGCTGTATACTACTTAAGTAAGAAATTCACTAAAGGGGAATAGAAATATTCAGAAATTGAACGAACCTACTGTATGTTGGTCTAGGTAATGCATCAACTCAGACAATACACACTTTACCACCAAGTTGAATTACTAACTCAGCATAATCCCTTGAAGTACTTGGCAAACAAACCAACCCTAATTGGTAGAATCTCAAAGTGGCAAATGTTACTATCAAAGTTCGACATTACATATGTGAATCGGAATTTAGTCAAAGGGTAAGCTTTAGTAGATCAATTAGTAGAAAATCCCTTCAATAGTACCCCCTAAGAGGTACAAGTCAATTTCCTTGATGAGGATATCTTAGCAATTGAGGGAAGCTTTGATAAAGGAGAAGATGATGAGCCACCGAAATGGAAGATGTTCTTCGATGGGGCAGCCAACGTGTCTAGGTTGGGAATTAGGGCAATACTAATATCCCCTAAAGATACTTAATACCCTATGGCTATGAGGCTAGTTTTCCCATACACTAATAATATCACTGAGTACATAGCATGCATCATGGAACTCAAAATGGCCCTAGATAAAGATATTCAAGAATTAGAAGTGTATGGCGACTCTTCACTCATTATCGACCAAGCTTAAGGAGAGTACAAGAGTAAAGATTCTAAATTGGTACCTTATCATCGGCATTTGACTGAATTGATGGGGAAATTCAAAGAAATCACTTTCAATCACGTACCGAGTACTCAAACTCAATTTACTAATGCTTTAGCTACTCTAGCATCTATGATCCAAATACCCGGTAGAGTCAAGATTTAGCCCCTTACTATTGAAATTGAAAACAAACCTACTTTCTATCTAACAATTGAGGGTACGAATAACCAAAAGTTGTGGTACCATGATGTTAAGATATTTCTACAACAAGGCACTTACCCTGAAGATGCTGAGAAAAAGGACAAAAGAATGATTAGGAGATTAGCTACTCAATTCTTAATAAGTGAGTCCACCTTATACCAACTCTTTTTTAATGGTACACTTTTAAGGTATGTGAATGACAAGGAGTTTGAGATGTTAATGAAAGAAGTACACGAAGGAGTATGTAGCCCTCACATGAATGGTTACATGCTGGCTAAGAAAATTATGAAGCTAGGGTATAACTGGTCAACAATAGAAGGCAATTGCATCAAACATGTAAGGCATTGTCACTCATGCCAAGTTTATGCAAATAAGATAAATGCCTTACCTCAAGAATTACATACACTCTTCACACCGTAGCCTTTTTCAATGTGGGCAAAGACATCATTGGCTCGATTACTCCAAAAGCATCTAATGGGTATCACTTTATACTGGTCACCATTGACTACTTCAGCAAATGGGTTAAGACCTCATCTTACTTAAGCGTTACTAAAGGGGTCATAGTTAAGTTCATCAAGAGAGATATCTTGGCCCGATATAGGACTCTAGAAATGATCATCATTAACAATGGCACCAATCTCAATAACAAGTATATGTTAGAATTATGCTGAGAGTTCAGGATCATCCATAGGAACTCTACTCTTTATCGACCCCAAATGAATGGAGCCATTGAAGTAACCAACAAAAACCTCAAAAGAATCATTGAAAAACTAGCTATTATGCATAAGGATTGGCATAAGATGTTGCCATTCACACTTATGGCCTATCGAACTTCCATCAAAACATCAATTGGGGCAACACCTTACTCTGGTATATGGCACTAAAGCAATGTTACTAGTAGTAGTTGAGATCCCATCACTCAAGGTATTATCAAAAATTCAGTTGGACAAAGCCGATTAGGTAAAGAAATGCATCAAGCAGTTGAATTTGATTGACAAGAAGAGATTAACAGACTTATGTGATAATCGGTATTATCAATAGAGAATGGCTTAGGCTTTCAATAAAAGGGTACGATCCTAGAACTTTAAAGAGGGTGATCTATTAAGAAAGGCTCTCCCCAATGCATAAGACTCTAGGGGGAAATTTTCTCTCAATTACCAAGGCCCTTATGTCAGGAAGTGAGTATTACCAAGAGGGGCTTTAATTTTGTCTCAAATGGATGGTCCAAAATTGAGAGACCTTGTAAATACTGATGTTGTAAAGTTGAACTACTCATAAGAAGTCAATGGAAATTTTTACTCAAAACACGGAAATGCCAATCATTTTAAATGTCATTATGGTCTAATTTTCATTATCTATAAGCAAGGTTGGTATCCTTAGCCGTTGTTGACGTTGGAATAATCACCCTCTCCATTAAAAGGTTTAGCTCCCTTGACTCCATTTAATCAACCCCATATACTGAAAACACGAGAGAAGTTGAGAAATGAGATCTAGGACATTGGTAATTGACAAAACATTTTAAAATACTTTATTATGGACTAATTCCCCTCAATGAGGAGTTTTATTGTCTATTATTCAAGGAAGTGTGCTATTCAACAGATAAGGGTTTCGGTTCATAGAAGTTCCAAAAGGACAAAAAACAACAGGTGGCATTCTATATCAAGCTAATTTCCATGATTTCTCTAAAAGAGTTGGCAAAGTCTCAAACATTTTGCATCAAGATCATTCGAGTTGACAAGAAAGGATCAAAGCATAAGCCAGTCTTTTAATGGGGCTTTTCAAAAAAAGGTTTGATAATTTGGGCGCTATGAATAAGGTTAAGTAAGTACTTCCATATGATGTTAGCACATTGGTTTTTGAACATTGCACGTGCATTTAAAATTTTATGACCAATATTTCTACGACTCTATCCATAACAATCTTTTGAGCCAACCCATAAAGCGCATTTTAGTTTAAGGTCTTAGCTAGCTCTGAAGAGCGCTTTGCCCACCTTGGTTAGTCAACTCATTGGGGTATGACCAAATTTTCTCATTCAGTTTAGGGTTTTAGCCAACTCTAAGAGTGCTTTGCCCACCTTAGTTAGTCAACTCATTAGGGCACAACCAAGTTTTGTCATTTAGTTTAGGGTCTTAGCCAACTCTAGAAGTTCTTTGCTCTCCTTGGATAGGGTCTTAGCTAACTCTAGGAGCAATTTACTAGCCTTGGCTAGTCAGCTCATTAGAGCATGACTAAGCTTTGTCATTCAATTTAAGGTCTTAACTGGCTCAAGAAGCGCTTTGCCCGCCTTACTTAGTTAGCTAGCTCATTAGGGTACGGGTAAGTTTTCTTATTCAGTTTAGGGTCTTAGCCAACTTTAGAAGCGTATTGCCCACCTTAGTTAGTCAGCTCATTGAGGTACGACCAAGTTTTCTCATTCTTTTTAGAACCTTAGCTAGCTTAAGGAGCGCTTCGATTGTTTCAACTCATAAGAGTACAACTAAACTTCGATTTTTCAATCTTTCAACCAACTCTTAGAGCGCTACCTCTCTCTTCACCAAAATCCCTAATGGGCAAGCCAAAAGATAGCTAGTTGTAGCACTTCTTAAGATAAAATCAACTCTTAAGGCAAAAATAGTGTTTCTTTTGTCTTTATAGCAAAGCTTTACTTAGACTTCACCACAAAGAAGGATAGTAATAAACGCTTCATTTTTGTCTCTCTATTTTTATTTTTTCAAAATTTTTAGAATATGTTATAGGGTTCTAAATTAGGAAAAATACAAAAAAAAAATGGAAAATTAAAGAAAACCCAAAAAAAAATAGTAAAAAATAGAAAATTATGAAAACTCAGGAATCCTAGGAAGATAGGAAAATAGGAAAAAGTATAAAAAAAATAAAAAATTTAGAAAAGACCAAAAAATAAGAAATTTAGAGAAAATAAAAAAAAAAGAAAAAATGAAAAAACCAAAATAATAAAAGGAAAAAATATAATAAAAAAGAAGCAAAGTAAAGTTTTTCTTACTTTATTTATTAATTAATTTATTTAATTTTTTAGTTATTTTTAAGTAAATAAATTTATATATATAAATATACTATATAAATACAAAAAAGGGCTTAAAGTGGGTTGGACCAAGTTTTATTAATTTAGTCCATTTTCTTAGATCGAGTAGGGCCTAAGGCCTTGCATGCAATTAAAGTACATGCTCCATTTTTTTCAAACATGCACATACCTTGTATGTGACCAACACCCTTCCTTCTCCTTCAATGTTTTCCAAATTTCTAGTTAGTTTCTTTTCTAGTGTGCTTCGTTTGGGGTCATTTTTTACCTCATTTAGTATACGATTTCATTGAATTAATTGCGAAATCATATAATCCACTTAGCATACTTTGAATTAAGACCCATTTTTCGTCCAAATTCAATCAAAATTTGGAAATAAATTGGCTCCAAAAATGAGAAAAAAAAAACTAAAAATCCAGCATCTTCATTCATAGCTTATTTCTCTATTAATGGCCTTTCCAAGCTCGTTCAAACTTTGATTAGTATAAATAGGGGTCGGAAAACATACAAGAACATACAACATAAGCTTAGAAACACTCTAGGTAAGAAAATCAAAGCTTTTTCTCTAGCCCGATCCTTTTCTCTCTTTAAGATAGCCACCTCCACAACGATTTTCGACGAAAACCATTACTATCATCGAAATCCTCACACCCAAAAACTCTAAGGTAAGACACTTTGATTAGGACGTTCAAGCTGTACGAGCCAACTGAAGCTGACTTAAGCCAACCTCAACCATTAGAGCTGACCTTGAATAGAACAAGTCAACCTGAGCCTATCTGGAGCTAATCTAAGCCTAACTCGGTCTACATTTATTTATTTATTTATTATTGTTATTATTATTATTATTTTATTTATTTATCCTTTTATTCATGTACTTGTAAAAAAAAAAAGAGAAAGAAGGAAAAAAAAATCAAAAAGGAAGAGAAGAAAAATGAAAATAAAAAAGGGGAATCTTTTATTTATCTATAGAAATAGATAAATAAAGAAATAAATAAACAAGGTAACAAAAACAAATAAATGAGTTAGTGAATAAACAAATTCATCATATCACTTAGAAAACTAATTTTTTTTTTAAAATAAAACAAATAAACCCTTTCCAAGTTAAGGCATCTTAGAATTTTCCAAAAAAATTGTTTCCAAAAATTGGATTAAACACGTAAATTCGGCATAGTTTTAAAGTTAAACAAACCTAACTCACCAAAAGTTTTATAAAAAACTATATAAGTCTGATCCTAAATAGTAGATATGTGAACATATATAAGGCAAAAGTAAAAATAAAAAAAAAATTGATTTTCCTTTTTTTTTTTAGTTTAAATTATTCAAATTATTCCATTTTTGTCGAATAATTGAGTTCTCTTGAAAGGTAATTTTTAAGATTAAAGTTAAATTTAGAAAATTAATGATACTTATAAGGGTTTAAAAATCATAACCTCTGAATCCAGATCTTTGGTTTTCAAAAAAATCAATTTATCGAATGATTAGTAGTTAGGTTATAATCAATTTACCTAATTGATTATAACTTAACTTTTTTTTTTCCCCAACTTCGATCGAGTAGCGACTCTAAAGATGCTTTCAAAAAATAAAAGAACCGAATTTTCTTTAGACCCTATTCGAGAGTCAATATTAAACGAGTAAGGGTTTAATATCAATCGGTTTAAGAAAAACCTAATTTATAAAGAATTGAGAGGTGAAAAACTAAACTCGAGATCCATTCAAGGTTTAGTGGATATTGATAGTTTTACGAGCCAGCTACTATAGGTAAGTGGGTACCATGCTTATTGCTTATGTTTATATAGGTTAGTGAACAAATGGACTTCAATACATCTATTCAAATGACAAGTGTGTTGTATGCGCATGTTAGGCCTAAGGGACTCGAAGTACAAGTGATCATGGGATAGCATCCTAGTTATTGTTATGTGAGGTTGTCGCAAGTAGAGTTATATACAAAAAGAATATGGGTAGATTCTAAGTTATTATTTTTTACTCTAGGGTGTTAGAGAGTAGCTAACACCATATATGTGTCATATTATATTTATGTGTGTGGATAGGGGTAATGAGTTACCCTAAATTTTAGGACGTCAAAATTGTTATGGTTATCAAACTTAAAATGAAGATAATAAATGATTGGAAGTGCAATGGATATTCTTGCTTTCACATGTGAGTTTTCCTTTTGTGCTCATATGCATATTAGTGCGGCATTCCATGTGCTGGGCGTTTCACTCACTCTTTGGGGACCTATGTTTTAGATACAGGCACTTCAAGAAAGATGACTTTTACAACAATCTAGGTTATGACCTAGTTTATAAACTAGGGGATGATGTGGACTACTAGTAATATGAGAAGTATTCAGGTTAAGGCATGGTTAGCTTATTGGTGTGACAACGCTAGTTGATGTTGTATCCAAGGATCGAACTCAAACATTTGTGTTGGTTATGATATTCTTCATCTTTGTTATCTATTTGTTCATGTTATATAGCAACTACTTAGGCTTTAGCTAGAGGATTTGATTATTATGGTTTGTTGTTATTTAACAAGAATCCATAAAGCCACTTATGCTATGCATACTTGGAGATGTTTGTTAGTATAATGTTGTGGATGTGTTTTATTTATGGCTATTTAGATAGGTTATGAGCCTATCAATACCTAATATTTACACATGGTGAGCTATGGCATTNAAAAAAAAATGGAAAATTAAAGAAAACCCAAAAAAAAATAGTAAAAAATAGAAAATTATGAAAACTCAGGAATCCTAGGAAGATAGGAAAATAGGAAAAAGTATAAAAAAAATAAAAAATTTAGAAAAGACCAAAAAATAAGAAATTTAGAGAAAATAAAAAAAAAAGAAAAAATGAAAAAACCAAAATAATAAAAGGAAAAAATATAATAAAAAAGAAGCAAAGTAAAGTTTTTCTTACTTTATTTATTAATTAATTTATTTAATTTTTTAGTTATTTTTAAGTAAATAAATTTATATATATAAATATACTATATAAATACAAAAAAGGGCTTAAAGTGGGTTGGACCAAGTTTTATTAATTTAGTCCATTTTCTTAGATCGAGTAGGGCCTAAGGCCTTGCATGCAATTAAAGTACATGCTCCATTTTTTTCAAACATGCACATACCTTGTATGTGACCAACACCCTTCCTTCTCCTTCAATGTTTTCCAAATTTCTAGTTAGTTTCTTTTCTAGTGTGCTTCGTTTGGGGTCATTTTTTACCTCATTTAGTATACGATTTCATTGAATTAATTGCGAAATCATATAATCCACTTAGCATACTTTGAATTAAGACCCATTTTTCGTCCAAATTCAATCAAAATTTGGAAATAAATTGGCTCCAAAAATGAGAAAAAAAAAACTAAAAATCCAGCATCTTCATTCATAGCTTATTTCTCTATTAATGGCCTTTCCAAGCTCGTTCAAACTTTGATTAGTATAAATAGGGGTCGGAAAACATACAAGAACATACAACATAAGCTTAGAAACACTCTAGGTAAGAAAATCAAAGCTTTTTCTCTAGCCCGATCCTTTTCTCTCTTTAAGATAGCCACCTCCACAACGATTTTCGACGAAAACCATTACTATCATCGAAATCCTCACACCCAAAAACTCTAAGGTAAGACACTTTGATTAGGACGTTCAAGCTGTACGAGCCAACTGAAGCTGACTTAAGCCAACCTCAACCATTAGAGCTGACCTTGAATAGAACAAGTCAACCTGAGCCTATCTGGAGCTAATCTAAGCCTAACTCGGTCTACATTTATTTATTTATTTATTATTGTTATTATTATTATTATTTTATTTATTTATCCTTTTATTCATGTACTTGTAAAAAAAAAAAGAGAAAGAAGGAAAAAAAAATCAAAAAGGAAGAGAAGAAAAATGAAAATAAAAAAGGGGAATCTTTTATTTATCTATAGAAATAGATAAATAAAGAAATAAATAAACAAGGTAACAAAAACAAATAAATGAGTTAGTGAATAAACAAATTCATCATATCACTTAGAAAACTAATTTTTTTTTTAAAATAAAACAAATAAACCCTTTCCAAGTTAAGGCATCTTAGAATTTTCCAAAAAAATTGTTTCCAAAAATTGGATTAAACACGTAAATTCGGCATAGTTTTAAAGTTAAACAAACCTAACTCACCAAAAGTTTTATAAAAAACTATATAAGTCTGATCCTAAATAGTAGATATGTGAACATATATAAGGCAAAAGTAAAAATAAAAAAAAAATTGATTTTCCTTTTTTTTTTTAGTTTAAATTATTCAAATTATTCCATTTTTGTCGAATAATTGAGTTCTCTTGAAAGGTAATTTTTAAGATTAAAGTTAAATTTAGAAAATTAATGATACTTATAAGGGTTTAAAAATCATAACCTCTGAATCCAGATCTTTGGTTTTCAAAAAAATCAATTTATCGAATGATTAGTAGTTAGGTTATAATCAATTTACCTAATTGATTATAACTTAACTTTTTTTTTTCCCCAACTTCGATCGAGTAGCGACTCTAAAGATGCTTTCAAAAAATAAAAGAACCGAATTTTCTTTAGACCCTATTCGAGAGTCAATATTAAACGAGTAAGGGTTTAATATCAATCGGTTTAAGAAAAACCTAATTTATAAAGAATTGAGAGGTGAAAAACTAAACTCGAGATCCATTCAAGGTTTAGTGGATATTGATAGTTTTACGAGCCAGCTACTATAGGTAAGTGGGTACCATGCTTATTGCTTATGTTTATATAGGTTAGTGAACAAATGGACTTCAATACATCTATTCAAATGACAAGTGTGTTGTATGCGCATGTTAGGCCTAAGGGACTCGAAGTACAAGTGATCATGGGATAGCATCCTAGTTATTGTTATGTGAGGTTGTCGCAAGTAGAGTTATATACAAAAAGAATATGGGTAGATTCTAAGTTATTATTTTTTACTCTAGGGTGTTAGAGAGTAGCTAACACCATATATGTGTCATATTATATTTATGTGTGTGGATAGGGGTAATGAGTTACCCTAAATTTTAGGACGTCAAAATTGTTATGGTTATCAAACTTAAAATGAAGATAATAAATGATTGGAAGTGCAATGGATATTCTTGCTTTCACATGTGAGTTTTCCTTTTGTGCTCATATGCATATTAGTGCGGCATTCCATGTGCTGGGCGTTTCACTCACTCTTTGGGGACCTATGTTTTAGATACAGGCACTTCAAGAAAGATGACTTTTACAACAATCTAGGTTATGACCTAGTTTATAAACTAGGGGATGATGTGGACTACTAGTAATATGAGAAGTATTCAGGTTAAGGCATGGTTAGCTTATTGGTGTGACAACGCTAGTTGATGTTGTATCCAAGGATCGAACTCAAACATTTGTGTTGGTTATGATATTCTTCATCTTTGTTATCTATTTGTTCATGTTATATAGCAACTACTTAGGCTTTAGCTAGAGGATTTGATTATTATGGTTTGTTGTTATTTAACAAGAATCCATAAAGCCACTTATGCTATGCATACTTGGAGATGTTTGTTAGTATAATGTTGTGGATGTGTTTTATTTATGGCTATTTAGATAGGTTATGAGCCTATCAATACCTAATATTTACACATGGTGAGCTATGGCATTTTGAGTTCCAAAGCTTACAACTTAAGTGGTATGGAAGCTCAAATCCTTAGAAAACTAAGAATATAATCAATTAGATAGTGAGATGAGGAAAGTAAAGTAGAAGGTAGGAATGAGTAGAAAATCCTATAGAAACTAAAAGGAAAAATGTGGCTTAAATAAAGCACAATATGTATTTTCATGTGTTTTCCAATTGTATTTTAATTATTTGATTTTTTATATGTGTTAATTGCTTTAAGTTGTATTTTCTATTGTTTTCCTTTTCTTTCCTTTTTTAGAAAGCCTAGGTAAGTGGTCGTTGACACTATAACAAGAAGAGTGTGGTGAGAGTAAGATAAACTTACTCTCCCCTAATGTGAACTATTGTCATATTAGTAAAATTAAAGATTGAGAACATAAGGCCATGATCAAGTGGAAAAGATGATTTATAATTGTAATAGAAAATAATTTAAGAGATTAATGTGGAATATGTAACCACATGCATAATATATATATACACACACACATACATACACATTCATAGTTAGAAATCAACAATAATAAAGAAGTTACATTTCACAAAAATAATAATGATGATGATAAAGCTCGTGATGTAAAACTAGAGAATAAATAAACAAGTGATTCAATCATTTCAACTTTACTAGAAGAAAACTAGGTTGAGTAAAACATTTTCTTAGTTAACCTTCCTATTTATTATGATAAAGCATCTATGTATGCATATAATGCAAATATGTATATGTATGTGAGACCTTGACTTGAATAATGACACTTATTTCTAAAATATTAAACAAGATTAAGTCTATCTTATCCACCTCTACAAAGACAAAAATGTAACTGTATGCAATGAAACCAAAAATAACAAACCTTACCACCTACACCAAAATGGTTCAAAATACAAAAATATCTCACAAAATTCCTCTTAGTGAGCAATAGCACAATAGTGATGAAAGGTTTATTGAATCATAAAGTAATGATGAGGGTGATAAGTCATATAAAAAATTAAATGTAGATTGGCAGAAGTGTACATGAAATAAGATTAACACATTTACTTTTCTTTTTGGTTAGTTTGTAACATGTAAAGTGAGTCAAGTGTTGCCATCTATATTGATACATCATACTGAATCTTGAATACTTTTACTTGTGATTGTGAGTGTGAATACTTGTTGTTTAAACCTCGTGCATTTTCAGTTGTTGAGTTGATGGAGCTAGCCAAAAAGAATAACATGTAAGATGGAACCTTTATAAATTTTTAGACTAACATTCTCTTTCTCTCTCTTTTTATTTATCATAGTGCTTGTTGTCTTATTTGTTTTAGTTTGCAAATTCATGCATATATCTTATTTGTTATGGGGAAGAACTTAGGGGACTCAAACTTATGCTTACCTACTGTAGAGTTTGCATTGGGGAGACCTTGTTTGAGGTCATCTATAGCTTCAACTCAACCATTCCCCTTAACTTGGTTGTTACCCCAGCAACAACCCAAGGGAGCTTGTTCGAAGTAGACTACGCTTAAGAGCCATAGAAGCTACATTCGAATCATAAGAGGAACAAGCTATCTTTGAAAGCTAATGGTCCATTCAAGGCCTTAAGGAAGATTAACTATAGTACCTACTAAATTGAGTTGTCGAAAAATATGGGGTTTCCTCTACCTTTAGTGCATCTAACTGGATACCTTACTGAACTGAAGAAGAAGTAGAAGAGTAGGAAGGAATGCTTGCAAATTTGAGGTCAAATCCTCCTAACCTCGGGGAAGATGATAGAAATCAAGTCCTTGAACTAATCACCAAGAGCTGAGCTAGGGAATTGCAAGGGCTTACTTAACGAATCTTAGCTCAAGAAGTAGTGGGGGATGAAGATTCCTACCTATTTCAAGGTTTACTACACTTTAATTAAACTAAATACAAAACATTAATCAAGGTAATCACAACTTCCAACCTAACCTCAGGTAGGTCGATTAACTAGACTTTATCCTAACCCTCTTGAATGTCTAAACCAATTAAAGTCAGAGCCCAGCTATCTATCTACCTAACCTAAATTGGGTTAGGTTAGCAAATCTGGCCTTCTTTTAGCTACCCCCCAACCCCCTTAAAAGAAAAAAAATCAAGCCATCCGTCATAGCTACTTAGCTGATTGAAGAACTAGGCCTCAGTTTTACTTAGAGATAAATTAGGATATTCTTAATCTCTCTTATCAAAGCGGCCTATAACTAGACAATAGTTGTCCACTACATAGATTGCAATGATGATTCTCTAATGTATATATTCCTTTTGTCTTTTTTTTTTCTTTTTCCAATTGTTACACCTTTATCATTTATTCTAAGGTTTCTATTTTCATTTACCCTTATCTTCTCCCCATTACATTATAGCCTTACTGGCAAAGTATACAAAGGCCACATGATGTAGCATGCAGTTATTAGCTTATTATTAAATAGAAAATTTCATTTGAAGAATCATCTTCTACCTTTAGCTCTTATCTACTCCTTTGACAAGTGTAGTGGCAAGTGACCATAGTGAGTGATTCATAAGTCATATTGAGTGCTCATTAGGTAGTATAGGACTTATAAGTGTATAATATTTTTCAAGTAGCCTATAGGTTCTACTAGTTTTCCATTTTGTTTATCTTTCTGCTCGCCTCCAATACCTTTCGTATGTCTTTAATCCCTAGAGTATAAAACCCTACCACTTGCACCAAAATGGTTCAAATTATGAAACTATCCTAGAGAATTCCCCATAGTGAGCAGTAGCACAATAATGCAAAAGGTTTAATAGATAATACAATAATAATGAGGGTGACAAATCAATTCATAGATTAAATGTACATTGGCACGAGTACACATGAAATGAACTAATACATTCACTTTTCATTTCGATTGGTTTGTAAAATATTAAGTGAGGCAAGTGCTATTGACTATACCGATACATCGTGTTGGGTCCTATAATACTTTTTACCTTATGATTGTGATAGTGAATACTTGTATGTTGAAAGCTAGTGCATTCCCAGTGTTTAATTTGGGGCAGCTAGCGGAAAAGACAAACATGTAAGATGAAACCTTTATATATATTTAGACTCACATTCTCTTATCTCTCTTTTACTTATCACAAGGCTTGTTATCTTATTTGTTTTAATTTACAAATCCAAGCATATTATCTAATTGTGTTTGAAACTCTATGGTCAAGCTAGGTCTTCCCATACTTAAACTAAAAGGTATTACTTGTTGAATTGAACTTAAAATTTTGTAATGCTAAATTCATCCCCTCTTGATTGTTAAGTTGGGACCCACAATTTCTCGCAACTTTCTTTCCCTCTCAAACAATGTATTCAACAGCGGAGTAGACTTACAACCAAATCCTTTCACGGGTGATTTTTTGTGAAGCTGCATCAAAACTCTTAACGGACGGAAAGAAGTAACTGAATTTTCACAGTGTAGTAAACAATGATGGAGGCATGTTGTGATTTGAGTAATACATTGCCTTATTATCCATTAAAGAAGTACTACAGAACCTTATTTCCTTTCATTCCTCCAAGTATCAGCTTTACCAATAATTTTAGTAAAAAAATGTATATATGAGATGGTCCCATCATCATACCTACCTGTACTATATAGCTGTGCCGACCCTCCGAGGCGTCCCAAATGGCAAAACTGCTCATTACAACTTTTAATAGATGGGTCATTTTCTTAATTGTCGGCATCAGGTGTTCTTAACAAGCAACATATGGTGCCCTGTCTCCATTTACATGCAGAATTCGCAAGCTATCCAACTTATGGAAATTTTTCAAAGCAAGAACACAACTGTGCAGCAGAGGGAAAAAGATGCTTAAATTGAATGTTGGATGAAATGCTTACACCAAACTCTCAAAAATATTTTTAATAATATTTGTTAACCTTATTCAAGAAATGGATGCTTGAGACGGGTCTTGTTGAATGAAGTACGATACATAAGAAGCCTGCTACAAAGTTTTTGAGTGGATTCATTATGTTTTCGAAGTAGCGAACTCGGTCGCTGATTATATAGTTAATTACGCTAAAATTCATCCGAAGAATTTTCTTTTATAGTAATTGTAATTAGTTGAATATGTTTCGTATAGGTTTTGTTTAATCTTGATAGAATGGGCCTCAGTTCAGTCCCAGTTTGTATTTAATTCTCATTTATAATAAATAGTATTTGGAATGGCAGCCCTAAGAGGGCTATTGTTAATAAAGCTGTGTACTTTCCAAAAGAAAATGCTAAGGGGAAAGATTTTTTATCCTGAATTATTATCGTTATTTTTTTTTTCTTTAATTACAACAGAGGAGAGGAGTGGAATTTGTATTGACGCGATTAGGCTATAAGGTCTTGAAATTATTTAACTGCCTAACATGTCCTATTTTCTTCCTTAGATGTGTTCAATAACCGACAAGAAGTAGAAAAACAAAAAACCGAGCGATTAGGCTTTGTAATTCGACCTCCTAACATTTGGAACCATCATTCTTGCCAATGGAACCGCCCAGGGCCCAAGGGGAAGCAATTAATGCGTGCATTGCATTTCCGAGTGTGCTTGAATTTGGGTATTTAACAAATAATGTAATATTATGCTAATTGATTTATTTACTAGAGAATCTGTCGCTTTCGCTTACGCATGTATTGGTACGTGCTTATATCGTTATACATGTCTCAGAACTCATCAGATGTATGTATATATTAAAATCAAAGATCACAATCGCATGAGATGCCTCTTTTTAGTTATCTTCAGCTGAGATGCTCTTTACCTTTCATCTTTTTGAGCTATCCCTATTGCAAAAACTGTGAAACCATGCACAAATAAACAATGGTCCCCTAATATATATTCACACTTCTACCTAAGCTTCGACCCTCTTTTTAACCCTAGCTCCTACTCATTGCCTCAGTAAGAGAGAGAGAGAGATGGATGCATATATAGGTCCCCTACTCATGGCCCACCCTAAAAGTTATTAATACCCTTAAAGATATAGAAACACTCACGAAACTCTCTGTAAACTGCATGCTGGTAGACCTGGCGTGACTATATTCAATTTGCATCTGTTGGGACCACTATTCAATCCCCCATGCATTTATTTCTTTTTTTTTTTTTCTTTTTTGTTCCCTTATACCTTAAGGAAAAATACAACCGCTCGTACAATTTTTGGCCGGTCATCAAATTTAGGTAAAGCAAAATCTGAGCGTTACTCAGTCATTAATTTTCACGACAGAAATTATGACTATATCTGAGCAGATTTTCAATTTTTCATTGTTCAATTATATATGGTCTAGGATAAATTAATTATATATATATAAATTTAATAGGATTTATAAGAATGTATTTATAAAAAGTTACTTACAGGAAACTTGCTACATCAACTTTTCTCTTGCCAAGAATTATAAGCAACTCTTTACTTTATAAGAGAGTACTTAATGGAAGTTACTTACTGAATTTTTTTTATTTTTCTATGGATCTCATATTATCATTACTTTTAAACAATATACAAAATATATTTAAGATAAATATTAAATGGTGCAAAATTCTTCCATCAATTTTTAATAATATTATTATTACATAAAAATAATAAAAACATAATAAATTAAAAAAAAAAGAGGAATAGTTGTCTTTGCATATATGTTGCATTCGTAGTTGGACTAAAAAAAATTATCGTTTTTTCATATTTAGGCAATAACCTAATGAACTATTGAGGAAAAAAAAAAACCAAAGTTTCCTAGATTAGGCACACATCAATAGATAATTAAATTATATTAATAAACCAAGGACGATTGATTACAGCAAACAAGTTCCATTTATTGCTGACAACAATTAAATTAAAACTGATACAAGTTGAAAAAATAACATGGACAATAACTATATTGAAACCACATAAATTGGATAATATAGTAGAATATGAAAAGAAAAGTGGACAAAAAAAAAAAAAAAAAAAAAGAAAGCCAACACAAACATGAAAATCATCATTTTCTACTTATTCATTGTCCGCAGTAGGTCCAAATCATTGCCACATATGCTCAATTAGATCAGACTGTAGTTGATGATATTTAACCTTATCACTAAGTCGAATATTGTTCTGAATATAAGTTGCGTACTCTGCAATATGGCTGTGACAAACATGTGGTGCAAGGTTAGTACTATCTACAGACTCATGTTCTGGAACTTGATAAATGAAATTATAGTTATCTCATTCATCTTCAACAATCATATTATGTAATATTACACATGCTCTCTAATTTGGCCTATGACCTCTTGATCCCACATTCATGAAGGGTCACGAATTATAGTGAAATGAGCTTGTAGAACTCCAAAAGCTCGTTCAACATCTTTCCTATATCATTCCTGTTGTCTAGCAAATAATTTCTCTTTTAGACCATACAAATATGGAATAGATTTGGCAAATGTTGACTACTCAAGATATATACTATCTGTGAGATAATACCTGATATCATAGTTTTTGTCATTGACATTGTAGTAGACCAATGGAGCACATCCTTCCAAAACATCATCAAATAGGGGTGACCGATCCAACACATTAATATCGTTATTGGAGCCTAGGACACCAAAAAATACATCATAACTAAGTGTCATATAAAGCTATAGCTTCAAGCATGATTGTTAGAGAACCATGATCTTCTTGAGTATACATACCTTGTGATGTGGCTAGACAGTTTCTTCACTCCCAATGCATACAATATATATTTCCTAACATACCAAGAAATCCATGTTGCTCAGCTACATAAAGTAAATGTTTGATATTGGCTTAATTAGGCTTGCATAAGTACTCATCACCAAAGCATGCAATAACAGCAGTAGAAAATTTCTTCACATGTTGTAATATCGTGCCTGTAGCCATTTGCAAGTATTAATCTAAAGTATCACCTACTATACCATATTCTAACATCCGAATAGCGACAATGCACTTTTGTAGTGGTGAAAGATTAGGATGACCGACAGCGGTCTTCTTTTGATTGAAATAAGGAGAGTAATCTTAAAGTGCTCCAACAATGCGGAGGAAAATGACCTTCCTCATTTAGAATCTTCGTCAAAATTGCTCATTTGTATAAATTGGGTTGTTTGAGAAGTAATCATTGTACAAATGATTATAACCCTCTACACGACCTCTATTTATGTACTTTCACTTACATCTTCCAGTTGAAGAGTACTCATATATTTGTAGTAGTATATCACGCACTCGCTTAATTATCTCGCTCCACAAAATACTTAACTCTGATAAAAGAAATTCATCAATGCTCTTCTTATTTCTATTTTGCTCAGAATCAGAGCTACTAGAGGTGCTTAAGCTGTTAGAGTTGCTTGTTGCCTTACTAATTGTTGAGGCAAAGGATATTGTAAGTGTGAATGAAAATGAGAAATGCAAGAGTGTAGTTTAAAGTCTTTCCTTGTTAGATATATAGAGAATTTAGGACAACGGCTAGTTTGCAACGGCTACTTTATAACGGCTAGTTTATAACATTAAGCAATATGTAATGGTTAGTTTTTAAAATCTCCAACTACATTAAGAGTAACATTCATATTAGACGAATACAATAAGCAATATTAAATTCATTAACTACATCAATATGAACTCATACAGAGCATTAGATAGATTAAAATTATGAAGTCCTTTTGTTAAGGATCTCTTGATGCATATCTTTAAATCATTGCTTTTTCTCCTCATCCATTTTTGAAAGATCAACAATCATTATTGATATTTCCCATTCCATGCACTTTCGTTGTTCCTTTTCAATCTTGCAACGTTCCTTCTCATTAATCGTTTCAGGCTCTTTTTCCCTCTACTCAACCATCTTACGAAGCATTTCATCTCTATCGTGATCTGCTCCACTTAAGTGTTGTAGTTGTTATGTCAATCCATCAACAATCTCCTCCATTCCCATCTTCTTCTTTCCTTTTCTCTTTGTCGCCGATTTAGCATGTGAACAAGTGATTTGCTCACTTTCTTCATCATTGTTTAGTAAATCATGATTAGCGGATGAGTTAGTATATGCACCAAATGTATTAATCTTGGTCTGCTTACTTTGAAAGTTCTTCACATTATTGATTTGAGACATCCATTTGGGTTCATTATGTAATATTACCCAACAATGTTCAACCATACATGGTTTTTTCTCGTTGTCTCTATAAAGATCATGAGTGTCCTTTATATAATCATACTCGTTCTTCCTACTTTGTGCCTGCCTTTTTATTTGATTGTAACATGCACCAAATTTCATTACATCCCTTGATATTTTTGACCATTAAGCTTTACATTGCTGCCACGTGTGTTTCTCTTGATTTGTTCCATTCTCTAAGGCTTATTCCTCTTCAAAACTTTCATAGACCCATCACCAAAAAGTTTTTAGTGGCTAAATGTTTCCAATAATAAGATCTTTGCTAACCCTCAACAATGAGTGGATAAGAAGTTTATCATCACTATGATCCCATTTTTTCCTACAACCTTCAACCAATTCAATTTCCTCCACCTCATCATCACTATTTTTTTCTTTGGGAAATTATCGGTGATGCGAGTTTGTACTATTTGGTGTTTGTGGTGTTTCAGTGAAATTTGGTTGAGGAGTTGACCCAAATGGCAAGAATTGTTGGCTATAATCATGGGATGGGTATTGAACATATGGGAAATATGGTGGTGCCATACCCATCGAGTTGTGATGATAATTTTTGTATTTTGGTTCATTGATAGAAAATTTAGAGGGAATTAGTGATTTGGTATCCCTTAAAAATAACTACTAAATGGAAAATATGAACCACCTTATAAATTTGAAGGCAATTGGGTATTTTGTGACTTTGTAGAGTGCTCAAAATGTGGAAAATTAGGAGATTTGTTGGGTTCCATAGCTAATATCAAATTGGAAGTGAATAGATTTGAAAAATAATGTAAAGTGATAGTAAATTTGGAGTGTAAAACTCATGCAATTTTACCACTATTTATAGGAAAAATTTTACGTAAAAAAAAAATCAAAATGTGGTCATCCTGCAATTTCAATGTCTTTCTCCAGGCCATAATTCATTATAAGAGATAAAAACCTCCAACAAGCACAATGCTATCATCAATTCATTTATTAAAAAAAAAAAAAAACAAAAGCCCACTTCTAGTAGGCTAAAAGGCCACCATGTGATTAGAAAATGGGGTACCTCATATGGTACCTAGTGACTTCTAAGCACCTTTGAGTGCTTGCAATTTATAAAGGCCAAAGGGGTACTTGGCATGGGAATATGTGCCAAGTACTCCTTATAAACATACTCTAATTCTTGAATGTTTTGAAGAAGAATGAATGAGTGTCTCGTGCTTCAATTTTCACTTTTTTCCCAAACTAAGTTTTCCTCATTTTAGTCTTTTATCTTTTCAAAGTGATGAAATGAATAAGAGAATCTTCCATAAAGGCCATCATAAATTATCAAAAAAATAAATTAATGATGGAAACAAAATGAGTAACTAAAAGCCACATAGAACCATGTCTCAAAATTTTAACCATAAATGGCTTTTGAAATACATCTAGTTTGGTAAGGATTATATTGCCAAAAGTTTGTGGTCTTACTAAGATTTGCAAACAATATACGTATCTCTAGATTAGTCACTAGAAAGACTATATCAAATTGAAATGGCGATCTTTTTTTTTTTTTGGCATAGAAAAAAGATGTCATTTTATTAATTTCCAATAACATCATAGTACATCAAATTGTCATCACAAACAATTGAAATAACATCCTCTCTTAATAGTTGTTGGATAAGAGATGGCCGATTAGATTTCCAGCCCATCAAACACATTTGCTTCCTAAATTGTTTAGCTATCCAGTCAACTACTTTGTTAGCTCTTCTAGAAATGGCTTTAATTTTAAAATTAGGAAAATTAGAAAACTCCTGCCTTATTTCTTCAATAAGTGGCCTATAAGCCTAGCCTACTTGAACTTCATCATTTACTATTAAACTAACAACATTGATTGCATCACTTTCAATAGAAACCCTAATCCATCCTTCTCGTTGAGCCAAAGCTAACACCACTTTTATATCAAGACACTCAACCATCTTTATATTACAACCAAAAACATACGTAGCCTTCTCATCCAACATTTGTCCTATCTTGTCAATTCTTATACAAGACACAACTCCTCCTTCCCCATGCAAGTATGAGCCATCCACATTAATCTTCACTCATCCTTCATATGGTAGATTCTAAATCTCATCTTGCGTTACTCGATTCCCCTATCTTGTAGTCAAGATCTTGTCTTTTTGCCTTAGCCTCTTCCATTCTTCCATAAAAAAATATACCTTTTCACACCACACCATTCGAATCTAAGGTTTTACCATCATAGATTACTTAACAATGCTCTTTCCAAACCTCCTAAGCTATATAAGCAATTTGATTCTCTATATTGATGTTATGAGATTCGCAAAATTTGATTACTTCTACTTGCTATTTGAAACTAGATTCAAACTTTCCAATAGATCTTGGTTCAAATCATAGGTGAAGCACTCTAAACCACACCACTGTCATCTAAGGACAAAGTAATAAGGCATGCTCCATCGTCTCCTCTTCACCACAAAATGCGAAACTATCATTAGGTATGATTCTTCTTTGCTTTAAGTTTGCATTTATGGGAAGACTATTTGTATAGATCCTGCATAAGAAGTGAAGGATTTTTTTATTAGACATCTAGGTTCCATATCCTCTTCCATTCTGTCTTGGATGTCACCACTGCAAAAGATGGATGTCTTACCCAATTGTCTTGTCTAAGCTTAGAGAGGAAGAAATACATTGATTTGCAAGTGCACTCGCTAGATCTAGCAAATAGTCATATAAGCTTGTCCTCCCTTGGATGCACAAGTATAATAATTTCTTTTATTACTTCCTTTTCTTCTGTTGTTGTAAAGTCTGCAATACTGTCTAGGTTCCAAAACCTCCCTTTCTCATCTATAAGCTCACTTACCTTCATGTTAGGGTCTAGTGATTCAACTATCCTTTTAATCTTACCCTCTTTTAACAATGGCACCCACCTATCACTCCAAACCCAAAATGGCGATTAGTTTAATGGTTACTTCTTATTTAAAGTTTTTATTAAAGTGAAAATTTTTGAGATTCATATATGATATCATTTTTCTTAAATTATAATACAAAATTAGATTTTCAAGGATATATGGCCTACAAAGATGGATGTCATATACAAAAGTAGCACACCATTTAAGCTTTGAAACACTTCACCTACAAAATTATCCCTATCTCTCTTTTTTTACCTCTTTTTTTTTTTTTTTCCTTACTTCAAAAATCTAATAATGTATTAAAACAAATAAAAAATCTAAAGCTTGGACATCCAAGTAAAAAATTTGTGAAAGTTTATTTAATTCCATTACCATTACCTATTTTCTACAACAACCATTTATAAAATTACTTATATATCTCTCACTAAAAAGTTAAAGCACAAAATTATGAAAAGAAAAAAATTGAAACATTTTGATTATCAAAATGAATGAAAAAGAGAAAACTCAAATAATTTAACTGTTCTCATTTAGAAAGAAAAAATCTTTATAATATCAAGCAATAGGTGAAAATCGAATGTTCTTAGGTTTCAAAAAGTACCCTTTTCATGCTAACAATAAGCACACATATATTCTATAACAAAATAAACTAATAAAATTGAAGAAAGCTAATGTTTCAAAGGTAAAATAAAATTATCATACTTTTTAGTAGACTAATAAAAGGTTAGTTTTTTAATGTATAAAATAGATAAAATAATATTTCAAAGGTACTTATTATTGTGGAAAAGTACATTTTCGTTTCATGATACATACTTTCTTATTCGAATTCTCAATATTTTTCTTTCATATTTAAGTCCTTAATGTCAAATTTTACCAAAAGGAACTTATGTTGTCATATATTACTAAAAAAATAATAAATTAATAACCAAAATAAAAATAAATAAGTAAATAGACAAAATGTAAAAAAGAAGTAGATATGTGTTTCAAAATTTTAACCATACATGACTTTTGCAAATACATCTTGTTGCACTTAGATTTTAGGTGATAGAGTATGGACTTGGATAGGCAATCAATAAGATGTAGATAGGCCTCAAAGACAAAGAATGGTTGGTAGAATAGTTAAGGTTGTCCAGCATAACTATTCCAAGGATTGAGTTAGTATTATGGGAAGACAAATTGATAGTAAGATGGCAATAAAGATAATATGTGTGTGTAGATGGCACATCAGTAGGAGGAGTACCTCTATTTATAAGGGTGGATACTAAGATATTTTAGGAAGGAGGGATAAGGATGAATCTCTCCTAAATAGGAAAGTGAATCTCTTATAAATGATGAGGCCTCGAGAAATCTAGCAATATGGTTGAAGTGGCTAGCTTTCCTTTCCAATATCCATTTGTTTTCTTCGGTAAGCTTCTACCCCTATCTAAGCTCTTAAGTAAGTTACTTGACCTATTGGAGATTAGACATACTCTGGGCATAGGCAATATGGCATCTTAGCTAATATATTTAAGATAGGAAGAACTCGAGTTACTAGGGAGAATGAGGTACCTAGTATAATCCTTAAGCACTAGAACTTACCTTGAGCTTGCAATGTAGGTAATTCTTGAATAGAAGAAATAAGAAATGGGAGCCTTCTAGCTCAGTGCACAAGCTAAGCCAAGATATGATGCTCTTAAGCTTACACGACGAACTTACACCATACATCCAATATGGCTTGGGAATGATGGTAATGAGAATATTTGCTACTAACTCCTAACTAAAATAGGAGCTAGATAAAAGTAACAGGAAAACTAAAGTACACAAGCTTGGCAAGAAGAATATACTTAATAATGTTCAACACAAGATGATAGTTGTTGTTGTTGCCTATTATAAGGTTTTCAATACTTAGAAAATTAGGGCTACTTGCTATATAAGGAAAAACCTAAAAGTGTACATTCTAAAATGGACAATATACAAGGAATATTTGAGGGCATAAAAGGAATTATGGGAAAGAAATCTTCGACTGATAGATTCCTTTACATTCTTAATGGGACAAGTAATGGTCCTACATTAGATGGGTACTTGATAGAAGAGACAAAATAGTAGGAAAAGTGTTACTAGGTACTAAACAATTTTGGTCTTCATTCTCGTAAGGTTAACTTGGATTACTTCGAACCTTGATTTAGACCTTAAGATAGGAGGTAGGGAATCTTAGAGACAATGGTACAACGATTCAACATATGGTGAGTTTGGAATCCTTCGATATACTTAAGCTCATCCTTATTCATCTAACCTTTTAGTACTAGGAAACCATGTTCTAGAGGCCCTTTTGTTAGCTACAAGCTAAGGGACTTAAGGTTAGCAGCCTTAGTTCTATAGATGGTGGAGTTTTAGGAGAGGTCGATACACCTTATGGATAGGTTAGCATGGATGACTCAGAACTCAAATTTCCATTATCACCCTGAGGTTGTTGAAAATTTGTCCTTAAATTGTCTAACAAGGCTTCATCTAGGATATAAGAAGTTAGGTCAAACATATTGAAGGTAGAAGAGATACGATATCCTTTTGGTAGTTCCAGCTCGTAAGCACTGTTATTGATCTTCTTAATGATTCTAAATGGACTATTTGCTTAAGCTAACAACTTGTTAACCTTATGGCTAGGGAACCTTTCTTTACTAAGGTGTACCTACACCAAGTCTCCCAATTGAAAGTTCATAACCTTTCTACTTGATTACCAATCTCTTATTGCTTGGATATTGTTCACACAAGCTACTTCGCAAACTTCTAATGCAGTCTCTTAAACTCTTTTGTTGAATAGACTCCTCCCAAACTCTCTATCTTAGAGGTTAGACCAAATACTACTCCTATGGGTATGATTAGATTCATGCCATATATGACCTCAAATAGGGACTGAAAAGTAGACTTTTAGGAAGGTTTGGTTTCATGCCATAACACGACCTAAAATAGGGACTTAAAAGTACAACAATGGATAGACTTATTATATGCAAACTCAACAATGGGTAAACAAAGAACCCAATCTTGCAAGCACCTGCCTGTTATAGCTTAAAGTAATGACCCTAGAGTTTTATTTACTACTTTAGTCTGTCCGTTAGTCTAAGGGCGATAAGATGTACTAAACATCAATTTCATCGCAAGTATTTACTATAGGATCTTCTAAAAGGAACTAATGAACTTCATATCTCGATGAAAGACAATAATGTAAACTCAATGTAACAACATGATCTCTTATAAGAAGAGGGTAGTGTTATAAAAAGCATCAATACTCTTTTGGTAGGGAATAAAATGGGCCATCTTAGTGAATCAATCTACTATGACCATGATGGAATCATGACATTAACTAGTCAATGGTAGTTAAAGCATGAATTTCATGCTTTGGTCGATCCATAGTTGGATCGATATTAGCCAAGGAAAATACTTCCTATTGAGGTCCTTCTTTCCTTTAGCTTTCTTATAATTTGAGTATCTTCTAACACATAGTAAACATCCTTCATTATCCTAAGAAAAAAAGAATTCTCCTTTAACAACTCGAAAGTCCTTTTCTCCCTAAAATGGCCTACTAGTTCTCCAACATGGGCTTCCTGAGTTAGAAGTTTGCTTACCTAACTTCTTGGGATGCATTACCGGCCTCTCTTATTGAAGTAGCCATCAATTTGGTGGTACTTAATCGTGAACCTTCCCATCCTTGATCTTGGCCACAACAGGACCAAAGTACTCATCTTATTCATTGAGCTTGGTTAATAACCCAAAACGAAGTATCATAACTTGCATCTAGGTGATATGAACATGCTATCATGATAAGGCATTCACTACTGAGTTGGCACTTGCCTTCTTATACTTGATCACATATGAGAAAATTTCAAAAAACTCATCCTACTTCATTTACTATAAAGAACTCATGATCTGTATGCATTACAAATTCCCTCGGTAATAGAAAGTGTTGCCATGTAGTATAGAATTCCTTCTTGTATACCTAGTAGTTTGAAGCAACACACATTGAGCTTTTCACCAAATAATGCATTAAGTCTTCATTCTTGCATGAGTGCGGCTCCAATCCCTACTCTAGAAGCATCACATTCTAGTTTGAGTACCTTTTTAAAGCTTAGCAAGGTAACTACTGGTGCAATAGTCAACTTCCTTGTAATCTAATCAAAGCTTTGTTAAGCTCAATCTGTCCATCTAAATTCCATGCCCTTCTTAGTTAGTTCGATTAGAGGGGTGACAATGGTGCTGAAGTTAGAGATAAACTATCTATAAAAGGATGCTAGTCCATGGAAACTCTTGACCTCGGCTAACTAACTATGGTTTTGATCTTTTCTTCATCCATCTAGACTTCATCCTTCTTGACTATATATCTAAGGAATATTACCTTAGGTATGCAGAAAGTGCACTTCTATAAGCAACTGTATAACTTCTCAACTTAGAGCACATCAAACACTTCCTTAAGGTATTTAGCATGTTCAGCAAGGTTCTTGGTATAGATCAAAATGTCATCAAAGTAGACTATGACACATCTACCAATTTGATCGAGTAAATGTGCTCAATACAATGGTCAATCTAAATGGCATGCGTCCACTCATATAGCCCATATCATGTTTTAAAGCCTATCTTCGATTCATCTCCTTCATCTTGATACGATCATACCCAGTCTTCAAACATTTGAGCTCTATGTAGCTCATCTAACATATCATCTAACTAGGGAATTGGATATCTATACTTCTTAGTGATCTTATTAACAACTTGATTGTCTACATGCATTTGTCGCGAGGCACCCTTCTTTGGTACAAAGAGGGGAGGGACGACACATGGGGTTATACTCTCCCTTACAAATCCCTTCTCAATTGGCTCATCTACCTACCAGTTTAATTCCTTAGCTTCGTCGAGATTCATATGGTAAGCAATTCGGTATGGTAAGCTAGCACCAAATAACAAATGTAGAACGTACTCTATTCATGCAAGGGTAGTAACCCCTTCGGTAGTTCATCTCGGAATACATCTATGTATCGATCTAATGAAGCTCAAACCTTTGCTGGGATCAAATCTAAGTCAACAACCTTCAATAGCTACTTAATTATCTATATGTACACTAAGTCAACCTTCTTCATCACCTACTTTAACCTTTGCTCATATATAATGTCTTCTTCTTCTAGGCCTAACTAAGGTTAACTTGAGCCTTATGTACTTCTAGAGGTATCATTAGGTAAAGCACCACCCTTCTTCCATCCTTTTGAAATAGGTAGGTATTCTCATATCTATCATGTATTAGTCATCGATCAAACATCAAAAGATGGCCAAGTAATACATGGGATACATATATCGACACTATGTCATCAGAGGACCTCATCTTTATACTTGTTTTCACTGGAGATATGCACTTAAGATTGCTAGGTCACATGAAAGGCATCCTTTTCATTAACTAGTAAAGCTTGTAAAGGCAGGGGTAAAGATAAGTCGATAACCTATGTTAGGTGACCAAGCCAATTGCTATACATTAATACGGTTCCCTCCATCAATGACCAATATACATAGATTCCCCTTCACTCTATACCAATGTGGAAAATGTTCTCCTTCTGCGCCTCTTCTTCAGTTGGAGCCATGCTCAAAGCTCAATGTATAAACATGTTCATGCATTTCCCTCTCTCCATATGAATAAAAGCTTCTTCATCTAATGTGCTTAGAAGCTTAGTTATCACTAGGGCTTACGGTAACAAATATGAACCAATGAGTCTTTCGAGATATCGAAGAAATATAAGGTGAAATGGTTTGAGAATTGACTAAAGTAGCTAACATAAAGCTGCTTGGAGGATATAATGCACCAACAAACACAACATAACTTGACACTTTACTTGATATAATGCACAAGTTGATATTAAGGTTTACCTGCTACTAATCTTGAGCTACTTAGCAAGATTAGATAAGAGTGTATGGGAAAACATACTTAAAGAGGATTGTCTCACAAGAATAGAATATTCAATGTATAAGTCTAAGATAAGATTATTCCAACTAATAAGCAGAAGAGACTATTTATAGTAAGTCCCTAGGGCAACATTACAAATAAAAAAATTACAAGAATATATATACAAAAAGGGAAATCTTATTTATACGAAAAGGGTAAAAATAGTACAATATTAGAAGAAATGGATAGGTGGCAGTACGACCTTAGCTCAATGCCAAGATTTTCTAAGCATAGTAGGTAGGAGGAGTCAAGACATAAGGAGAAAAAAGCCGAGACATGAAGGAGATGCCATGAGAGTTGGTAGGATGTCAAGAGAGAAATACTTAGCTAAGGAGGTAAATCTCTTTACTTGGTAGTAGACTCTCAATAATTGAAAGTCTACTCACTCGGTATTAAGCCTATAAATGGGTCAGTTCGATAGGACTACTCCAAGCTGAAGATCAATGCAATGTTCAATGCCACTTAAGGGTAGTAAACCTTTCGGCATCTCAATAGAGAATAGATCAGAATACTCTTCTAGTAGGGCTCTTACTTCAGTTGGGCAATTCTCGACATCTCTTATTTTTAAGAGTCTCTTGACTAAAAGAAGCACAAAGTCCTCAGCCTTGATTTCTTGTGCAAACTTAGCTCGAGAAATCACTAAGGACTTTCGCTGTAGAGATCTAGCAACCTTTTCTTGGGCTTCCTACACTTCCTTCGAACTCATGGGTATCAGCATTATTTTCTTTCTATCCTTTTAGAACATGTAAGTGTTTTTATACCCATCGCACAACACCCTCAAGTCAAATAACCATGGTTGGTCGAGTAAATTGTGAGAAGCACATATGGGAAGGACATCACACAGTACCTCGTCCTTTTACCTATCACCAATGGTAATCGACACTTTAACTTGCTTGACAACGTATAGTCTGTTATTAGTGAATTTTGGGATGAGGAGAAATCCTACAAAAGAAAGTAAAATACTTGGTACTAGGGCTAGTCCGGTGTAGCCACTTTGATGTCTAAGTCAGTAAGGTAACTTAGTAGAGTAAGTATGTGAAAAAAGAAGTGTTTGCCCCTCTTACAGAGTTTCTTTCTGGTATTTATAGATGGTTGTAGTATCTAAGGCAGTTGTTGGGATAATTGTTAAGACACGTGAAAGCTTCTTAACTTGACATCTCTCCTCACATGAATGAGTAGTAGGCAGTTGTGTAATATAACCATGTTTATGATAACTATTTGCACCAGACTTAAATTCAAATTAGGAATGTTTCTTATACTCGGCATAAATGTCGTGCATCGTATAGGTGGTGTGAATGCTGAGAGAGTTAGTTACTTAGCTTCTCAACAGACGAAAGGCTGAGTGTCAGATGAATGAAAGTTGACTATCAACATTTGACCCCCAACTCCCCTATTCGAGCAATCGACATAAAGAGTTACACATATTACACTAGAAGCTGAATGGGGAAAGATTCATTAAATTTATGCTGAGTAATACGGGAAGCAGGATGGATCACATCCTAGCTTAAAGGTATCCATTTCTAAAGTCTCATTCATTCGAGATACCAAGAAATTGGAGGCATGACATCTATCACCTAGGTCATTATTTTGTTAGCAGGCCTAATAACTATTAGAGAGTTTTCAGTTGTCAAATTTCTGTTATGAGACACGTGTCAGCAATCCGCGAGATTACCATATTGACACATCATTACTATCAGAAGGAAATTTATAGTTGTGAGGATGAATCATCCTTTTATAAAGTAATATTCACAATCAAAATTGACTTCTCTAGTCGTATCTTAAACTTTCACTCATTTCCTTATCTTCAACCCAAATTCTTCGATTTATGTTGTACCATTTCACATAACCATTCAAGTATGGTTCGTAAAGTTTCCCATCAACTTATACTTTTTGATTCCGAGGCAACAAAGACTAAGGCCACTTTTCTCCCCTAAGTAAGGAGCGAGGTGGCTTGTTCTTTAGGCAGTTTGGCCGATAGCATGGAGAAAAGGTAGATAAACTTGCTCAAATCAATGAGCTCTCTATAGATAATTATCCCGAGGATAAGGAAGGGAGGTCCTCGGTAAGATATTTGTTCAACATAATAGCATATTTTTACGATTCTCTAGATTTAACTGCCAGTTCCATCAAAAGGGTTCTCGTTACAAAATATAATCAATACTAGCGAGATCTTCTTAAGACATGGAACTTGAGGAGGCCGGGAGATGGGGAGAGGGTATGCTTCCTTAGGGAGCGCAAGTTCCATATATACCTTAAATATTTAGATTTTGGGTTATACTTCCCTTTTTCGGCTTTTGTCAAGGGCTTTTTCAAATATTTAGAGTCGCATCGAGTATGTTCTCACCCAACACATATCGGCTTCGCGAGGCCTCTGAGATAGTTTGCTAAGAAGTCAAAGTTACGGCTACGCCTCAACTATTTCAATATTTCTTCACTATTCAGAGGCAGTATGATGGGTGATACTTTGTTGCTGCGAGGCATAGGCATAACTTCATGGACTAGTTAGAATCCAAGATTCATAAGTGACACGACAAGTTCGTGTCAATAATATTTGATGAAGACTTAGACTTTCGGATCCAATGGACCAAGCCAATACATACAAAAGACATAGATCTGATGCCAAATGATGCAGCAATAGTGAAGAAAATTCAAGTGAGAAGGAGAAACAAAATGTTCTTCGGGGAAATCGAGAGAATTATAAGATGTTATGAAAATGGAGAACCATTATTTTTTTAAAAAGAAGGTAGGCCAATGTGGTTCCACCGTACCGAGTATAGACACGAAGAAAGCCGTTCTTGAGACTTAGGGGGAGAATAGTGAACTTTGAGCCTTGCTCAACATGGAAAATGTAAGTTTATACTTTTTTCATGTTTATATTAATCATTGCACTTGTGTCGCAGATATAGGTGTTGGAGAGGTGAATCCAACAAAGCTGCTAGCTTAGGCCAAGGCCAAAAAATCCAAAGCTGATAAGAGGGCGACTACCTCAACAGCTACTACTCAGCCTGCTATAGCAAAGAAACCAGCAAAAGAAGCTACAACGAAGCATATGGCTTCGTAGAAGATCACTCGTCCTACTGGGAGGCTAAAGGAGAATAAGAAAACGCAGTCGACCGAGGTTATTCATTCTGAAGAACCTTTGGTCATGATTATTCAAACTTCTGTCAAGTCGAAGGATGGCGAGCGTCGAGAGATACGTCCCGGCAAGGAGGATGAAAATGCCATTGCCGTAGAAGGCTCATCACTGGTGATCGTGGTGGCTCCGAGTGGTGACAAAAGACCAAAGAAGGAGCTTGCTAGCCAACTACCTATCAAGAAGTCTAAGGGCTTGGACGAAAGGGTGAAGGAGGCTATGCATTCTAAATCTTTTGGCATCAATAGCATCGAATTCATCCCTAGCAAAAAGGTCAACAAGTACTTCATCCCTTGTTTGAGCCACTAAATTTTGGTCACTGACTCGGCTTTAGGAGACAGGATGAGATCTTTAGCTTTAGTGGAAGGGATCATCCTTTCGAAAGATAAAGATATCACCAAGAACGATGTCGACAAGGTCGACAGTTGCAATATGGCCCATATCGTGGCCAAATTGTACTATGTGAGTATCCATGACCATTGCTTTTGATTATCAAATTCGTTCGGGTAACCAACACATTTCCTTTTCTAAATGAGCAGCCACATTTTGATAACATTAGATGAGGCCGACAAAGAGGCAAAAAAAGGTAATATCTTCATCCATATGTGTAATACCTAACCACTTCTGATTGTAATAAATGAATTTGCTGCAAAAAGTTGAGGATTCACACAATGTATCAAAGGCCCAAACTATTGCTACCGAAAATGCGAAGATTAGGGTTGAGATGGAGGTGAGAAAGCTTAAGGAGGAACTTGCTGCCGAGAAATTGGCACATGACCTCACCGTTGATGAAATCTCTAGCCTAAAGGCCCAAAATAGAAGAATAGTACAAAGAGTCCAAATGCCTGAAAGAGGAGCTACAAAAGAAAAAGGAAGAGTGTTGGGGCTTGGGCTGAACTATTTGCATGATAAGCAACAATGAAGATAAGCTCAAGATGTAGATGAAGGAGTTAGAGACCAATAACTCGAACTTACAGAGCCATGTTGTTGAGTTAGAGGAGGTTATGAGGGGGGTGGGGGAGGGGGGAGGTGGGTTGGGCATCTATTAAAGAGGCTCTCAATATAGTCACTCTCAATCAGTAATATGAGAAGCATCTACGCAAAAAATTGTTAGAGGGAGTTCAAGCGGCAAGAGAAAAGGTCATGAAGCTTCATCTTGATTATGATCTCTTGTGTCTTAACTTTGCTAACATCGACAACAAATTTAATATGCCAACGAAGATGAAGGCGACGAGATAGGTGCCAAGAGTATGGATTAAAGTGATAATGAAGCTCATGCTAAAGAAGTTGCTTGCTCCGAGAACCTAACTAACAAGGAAGCCCTAGCTAATGATTAAAGAATTACTACTACTGAATCTGAAGATAGGCCATAGGACTTTTTGTATTGGCACACTACATTGTTTAATTATTAATTGGAATGTAATAAAGGCAATGCCGAGTTCTTGCAACATTTAATTTTATGTATTGCACTTTCTCAGTTTGTATGGTATTTTTCACGTTGCTTTGCAATCTCATTCGCCAGCATGTTTTATTTTTCATGCTATTTGTTTCTTGGCATATTTTATTTTATAAAAACTATCTCTCAGCATGTTTTATTTCACATGCCCAATTTTCTTTTGGCATGTTTCATTTCACACCATTTTTTTCTTAGCATGTTTTATTACACATGCCATTTTTCCCCAGCATGTTTTATTTCACATACCCTATGTTTCTCAGCAAGTTTTATTACATACCTTTTGTTTCTCGGCATGTTTTATTTCATATGCCCATCGTTTTATACTGTTCGTTAACCATTTAAGGTATGGACCTATTGCATTACTCGGCCGTAAGGTTAATTTGTATAGGTCGTTTACTGCGTTAGGATAAAACCTAGATTAGTTTGTTTGCCATACAGTGTGGAACTCATTAGTTTGGCAATCATAACCAAAATATGATGAGACTTCAAATATATAATTATCATAAATAAGTATTGATCTTACAAACATGTTGATTGCTACCAATGATAGACAGCAGAAATCATCCCACATTAATTGAAATAAAATTTTAGATTCTCAGCATTCCAAGCTCGAGGGATGATAGATCAGTCCAACCTTTCTAGTTGGTAGGCCCCTTCGCCAATGACTTCGTTGATCCTCCTAATTCGCGCCAAGCTTTCCCTGATTTGCTTACATCCCATTTGCTTCTATCTTACAACATACCAGATCTCCGGGTTAGAAAACCTTATGTTTCACTTTCTAATTGTAGTATCTTGGTGCTCTATGATGGTATGCCACGACCCTAGCTCTTGCAATGTCTCAAATTTCCTCAATAGTATCTAGATTTGCTGTCAATTCGACTCGATTGAGCATAACATCAAAATTATGTATCTATAGATTGGAAAATTCCAGCTCAATCGGCAATATAGCTTCAATGCCATAAGCTAACTTAAATGGTGTCTCTCCCATTGCAATTCTATGAGAGGTCCTGTATCTCCATAAGACGTTTGGCAGTTCATTGGCCCACTTCCCCCTGACTCAATCCACTTTCTATTTTAGGTTGTACAGTATGATCTTGTTTACGGCCTCGACTTGTCCATTTCTCTACAGGTCGTTATCTGTAACTAACATGTAGGGAACTCCGAATCTTGATATGATAGAGTTGGATATGAAAGCTTCCACTTTCTGCTCGGTAATCTTTGCCACAACTTTGGCCTCAACCCATTTGGTAGAGTGGTAAACAGCAACAATGATGAATTGGCGCTGGGTAATAGACTTTAGAAAGGGTTCGAGAATATCTAGCCCCTACTAGGCAAAAGGCTAAGGATTAGTTAGGCTACATAGCTTAGTTGCAAGTGCGTTGCTTGGCGACTCATGCTTCTGGCATTGAGAACATTGCTGGACAATGTCCTTTGCATCTTCTCTCATAATCGGCTAATAATAGTTGAGTTACATTGCTCAAATATAGTGTTTGTGACTTTACATGATTATTGCATATGCTACCATGTAGTTCAAATAACACCCTCTAGGCATCCCTCTAAGAAAGGTATTGAAGGTAAGGTTAAGATACGCCGCACTTATACAGTTGGCCATCAATCAACGTGTAGTTCGTAGCCATGCCTCCTTTTTATCGTCGAGGATAATACCATCTTTTAGATAATTTACTAGGGAATCCATCCATGATTCTTCTCTTGGGCAAGGAGCTAACTCACAGCACTACAAGAGATTGGATAAACTTTTCTGTAGGAGAAACTCCACAAAAAGTTTCTCGTTCAGCTCAAGGAATGCCATTCTGGCCAATTTTAACAACTGATCTATAGTGATATTCTTGCTTCTGGGAATTTTGTTAATAGAGAATGATAAGAATTCTTCTACAAGCGTTTGTACCACCAAGAGGTACTTACTCATCTCTTCTTCTCTTATTGCGTAACTTCCGGTGACTTGATTTACCACCAACTAGGAATCGGAGAACACTTCGAGTTTTTTAGCACCAATTTCTTTTGTTAATTTCAAACTGATGATTAGAGCTTCGTATTCTGCTTCATTGTTACTAGTTGGGAATCCAAATTTCATAGTGTATTAGATTTTGACATTATGTGGGCCTTGAAGGACTAGGCCTGTACCGCTTCCTTCTCATGTTGAAGAACTATCAATAGAAAGAAACCAGATAGGTTTCTTAGCAATCTCCATATAATCTTTCTCTCTTGTGAACTCGGCAACAAAATCCACCAATATTTGGGCTTTTAGTGCCATTATGGGTTTATATTGCACACTATAGGCATTGAGCTCTAAGGCATACTTCATCATCCTCCCAAAGGAATCAAGGCACTACAATGTTTCCTGTAATGGTTGATTAGTGAGGATAATAATCTAGTGAGCATCAAAATATGACTTCAACCTTCTTGTTGAGAGAACTATAGCTAATACAAAATTTTCGATCTTTGTATACCAAAGCTCTAGCCCCTGTAGGACATGACTTACGTAATTAACAGGTTGATGCTCCTTACCGTCAATTCAGACAAGTATAGAGGAAAGTGCTTAGCAACTGACTGATAGATACAAGTATAAGTTTTCCCCTAGAATGGATATCGAGAGTATTAGGAGTGATGTAAGAAATTCCTTAAGCTCGTTGAAAGCTCTTTCACAATCGTCGATCTAATTGAATTCCTTTAGATTCTTCAAGATTTTAAAGAATTCTGTATACTTATCTACACTTCTCGACATAAATCTATTAAGGGCAGCAATTCACCTAGTGAGTTCCTATACCTCCTTAACTGTATGAGGTGGTTTCATATTCCTTATGGCTTTAATCTTTCTCAGATTGGCCTTGATGATGCCTCGTGTAACCATATATTTGAGGAATTTCCCTGATGTTGCGCCAAAGATGTACTTTTGTGGGTTGAGTTTCATGCTATAACTTCTCAATGTGGAAAACGTTTCCTTTAAATTAGCGAGATGCTGATCCTCTTTCCTGCTGTTCACAATCATGTCATCTACATATACTTCAATATTCCTATAGATTTGAGATTTAGACATCTTCATTACTAATCTCTAGTATGTGGCATCAGCGTTCTTAGGCCTAAAGGGCATCATAGTATAACAGCACATTCCAAAATTAGTAACAAATGATGTGTGGACTTCATCCGCCTTGTCCATCTTAATTTGATTAGAACTAGAGAAAGTGTCCATAAAAGAAAGCAACACATGCCTTGCAGTTGTGTCTACCATCTAATCAATTTTGGTAATGGAAAACAATCCTTAGGAGATTCCTTGTTGAGATCTATGAAGTCTATGCACATTCGCCACTTGCCGTTAAACTTCTTGACTAACATACAATTTGCTAGCCAAGTTAAATAAGGCTCTTCCTGGATGAATCATACCTTCAATAATTTCTAGACCTCTTCTTCTATTGCTGCTTGTCTCTTTAGCGCAAAATGTCTCTTTTTCTGTTGGACCACTTTTGCATTTGAGTCAATCTAGAGCTTGTGTACCATAATGTCTCTCGGGATATCCGGCATGTCTGAAGATGACCATGCAAACAGGTCAGCATTAGCTTGTAGGAAGTCGATCAAAATTTGCCGGACATCTCTTGACATGGGTTTTCTTATCCTTATTATCTTCTCAGGATCATTTCCTCTGTATTATTCTCGGTATTCTCTATGCTAACTATCTTGCCATCTGGATAAGTTTCAACTTGAAAAACTTCCTTTCCTCTCAAGGCCCTAATATATAAGGATCATGCCAATTGTTAATCCCCTCTACACACACCAACCCTCATGGGAGTGGAGAACTTAGCCTTTAAATGTGCCATTGATGGGACAATACCAAATAAATGTTAGCATAGCCGTCCTATTATCATTTTGTAAGGAGACCAACATTTGACAACGAGAAAATTCACTTTGTCCTCTATAACATGCTCATCATCCCCTATTTATATTAGCAAAGAGATAACTCTGGCTACTTGGATGGGTTGATTATTGAAGGCATAGAGGTCGTACTTATAAAACCACAGCTGCGCTTTGATTGTAGGCCTCATTTGATTGAAGTCATGTTGAAAAATGATATCGGTTAAACTTCCCATGTCAACAAGAACCTTCTTAACTTTGAAGTTAGCAGCTTTCGCATTGATGATAAGTGCATCATTGTGCGACCTCTGAATACCCTCAAAATCCTCTTCTTCGAAAGATATTGTATTGTCAATCCTAACCTTTTTCCCATGAATATTGAAAACATAATTCTTGGCATTAATCGAATTCAAAGAACTCAATTAGCCTATACTAGATCTACCGACAATGGTATTAATTACTCCGTTGGGTGCTCTAGTGGGATTAGCATCTCTCACAGCCATTTCTAGCCTAATGTCATCCTCTCTTCTCCTTTGAGACGGTGTTTCGATTCTTTCAACATCATGCGCTAAAAATTTTTGTAGGTGCCCGCATTATATTGCATCTTCAATTGCATTCTTGAATTGAATGCACTCTTCTGTATTGTGGCTCTTGTCATGGTAGAAATCACAGTACTTGTTCAAATTCCTTCTTGAGGGATTCCCTTGCATTTTTTCCGGCTACTAAAGGATACCTCTTTACCTACGTACGTCCATCAAAATGTCCGAGATTGGACGATTAACAAGCGTATGGGCTGTAAATGTGGGCATCTTCAATCTTTTTCTCTCAACATTTGAACTATTGCCACTGTCTATGCTAAGTCTATCTTTTGCATTTTTTAGTTTCACTCTTTCCATCTCCTCTGTTCTAATTAGCCTTTGGTTGTGCTTTTATGTTGTCTTCTTATCGGATGTATGAGATGGCTTTAGCCTTAAACTCAGCGAAAGTTTTCAGCTTGTTCTTTGCGAGAGGCTTAAAAAAGTCTCTGTAAGGTTTAACTCCATCAATTACTGCATTGAGGGCCACACTCATATCCAATTTTAGGATTTGGACCATTTCGACCGTAAATCTGGCTAAATAATCCTTGATTGACTCATCGGACTTTTGTTTGATGGTGTTAAGGATTGAAGAGTCCTTAACAGGAAGTTTGCTAGCAAGAAAGTGTTGAAGGAACACCCTTGTTAGTTTATCGAAACATGAAATGGTACTTAGTTTCAAGTGTTTGAACCATATGCTAGCTATATTCCTTAAGGTTGAGGAAAAGGCTTAATAGGCCAGCACATCGCTTAAACCATGCAACTTGGCCAGTATACATTAGTACTCCAAGTGGTCTTTAGGGTCTTTCATCCCATCATATGTTTCGATTAGGGCAGCTTAATATGCCAATGCATTACTTCTTCCAAAATCTCTGGGAGGAAAGAACTTTTCTTGATTTGGAACTGTTTGGTCGTTGCAATGGGGGTGCTGACATGCGAGGGTCCTGTACGATGCATGTGCTACAGTTGCTTGCCCTTATCAATCTTCTTGAAAGCAAGAATTGAGTGTCTTGTCGGAACCTCAGCTTGCTCTTTGGCAATTCAGGTGAATAAATGGAATCATCAACACTATTGGCATCATGATCGCCATACTCTTTGTCTAGATTCAGGTGAAAAATTTTATGAAGAAGGTCAAGGATTTGTTCATGTTTTTTATGTAACTCAAAATTTTCTTTGGCTAAATTGAGACAAAGTTGCTCGAGTCAAGCCAATTATTGTTCATTAGCATATCGATTCCCCTCTTTAGGGTTGTAGGAGGAAGTACTGGCACTGGCACTAGTACTTGTACTTCTGGTCATTCTAGTTTTAACCATGAGGTCATGTTTAGAGAAAAATAGATGGCGCCAAATGTTGTTTGTGAATTTTGGGATGAAAAAAAAATCCTGCAAAAGAAAGTGAAATACTTGGTACTAGGGCTAGTCTGGTACGGCCACTCTAATGCCTAAGTCAGTAAGGTAACTTAGTAGAGTAAGTATGTGAAAAAAGAAGTGTTCACCCCTCTTATAGACTTTCTTTCTGATATTTATAGATGGTTGTAGTGTCAAAGGTAATTGTCGAGATAACTATTAAGACATGTAGAAGCTTCTTAACTTGACATCTCTCCTCATATGTAGGAGTAACAAGCGATTGTGTAATATAACCATGCTTATGATAATTGTTCACACTAAACTTAAATTCAACCCAGGAGCATTTCTTATACTTGGCATAAATGCCATGCAACATATAGGCAATGCGAATGCCGAGAGAGTTAGTTGCTCAGCTTTTCGGTAGACGAAAGGTCGAGTGTCAGATGAATGAAAACTGACTATCAGCATAGTCCTCCTTTCTCGTTCAGCCAATAAATCTTGTACGGCTTAGGGCATGGAAGGGTTAGCAATTTTATGGCCTTAACTACCCCTTGAGCTATGACATTGGTACAACTCCCTTCGTCAACAATCAAGGCACATAGCTTGCCATTCACTCGGCAATTCATATAGAAGAGGTTCTCCTTCTACTCATTCTCTTCTACCATAAATGCACTAAGAGACCGTCTGACAGTAAAACAGTACTTGAGATCACCCTCGAGAGGTATCTTGGCATCGAGGTCTTCTTGAAACTCTTCCAGCATCTGTTTAACTCCTACCTCTTTCTCTCCTTTGTTGGCACTTTCTACTTTAAATTAGGGCTTATCCTCCTTTATGGTCATCACTCGATGATTCGGACATTAATTGGCTATGTGTCCATAACCGAGACATTTAGAACATTTAATTTCATGGGTCTTTTTTCCTAAGCTGTGACCTAAGTCTTTTCAGCCCTCAAGTTCTTCGGCTTCCTTCTAGATGGCTTGGCATAAGTCCTTGATGTTCCACCTTGGAACTATTGGATGCTCGGTCATCTATTAGTTGACTCGGCATGTTGCTTCTATTCGGTAGCATAGCTCAACTACTTAGCATCTGGCTTGCCTAGTTTCACCTTTACCTTTCGATTCTCTATGCCACTCGAATAGATTCATCCAAAGTTGTAAGACTCTGCAGTTCTACCATATTACCAACCTTGGTCCTTAGCCTAGAGATGATCCATGCTATAGTTCATGTCTTAAGTTCATCAACATCATATCAGACCATAAGCAATTGAAACTTTTGAATATAGTCGTCCACAAATCTATTACCTTGCCTTAAGCCTTGGAGTCATCTGAAAGTGTCTTGTTTGTAATGTTTGGGAACAAACCTACTTCTTAAGACTCTCTTCATTTTATTCCATGTCCGAACTTTACGTCGAGCCCTCAAGCAAACATTCTATAGTTTCTTCCACCACATTGCCTCATATCTAGAAAATTCCAACATAAGCACTCATATATAGACAACAACTTTATAATCGTAAAAGTCAAATATCTTTTCAATTTTCTCCTCCTAAGCAAGGTAGTTATCAGCACTACCAGACCTATTGAAGCTTGGAATCTATACCTTAAGATCTTCGCCACCTTTCACGCTCTAAACTTACTCTCATCAATCCTGATGTATTGGTTTTCTTCTTCTTCATACTTTCCCACTTTGTCCAACTCCAATCTTCTTCTCGTAGCTCTATTGGTACGCTGTAATGGTGCTTGGTTCACTGGAAAGGCTTCTGGTACTCGTTTATTCATCTACCTTCTTGACCTATCTCTCATCTCTCAGCCTTATTCAACAACTCTCTCATGCTGTCGAGTCTCTAAGACTCTGTTTATTAAGATAGCTAAGTTGGCCACGATAGTAGTAAGATCTTGCATCTACTTATCAGTAGTATGTGGTGTTTGTTAGGTAATTCAACCATAACCATGGGTATCATTCTCGACATCATTAATCTCTCCTTAAACACTAGGATTCGACATTCTCAAAACAAAGCTTCAGAAAATACTCTTTACATAAGAAAGCTTTACTCACATACATACAAGTACCACTCGAACTTGAACTATGACTTACTCTGTTCTTCCAAACAAAAACAGAGTATCTTAATTAGCAAATAAGTAGGGACTATCACCACATAGCTTTAGGTCATAAACTCATGCTCTAATACCAGAATTATATGATGTGTCTAGGAGCTTAATTATCACTAAGGCTTATGGTAGCGAATGTGACCTAATAGGTCCTTTGAGATATCGAAGAAAGATAGGGTGAAATGGTCTAAGAATTGAATAGAGTAGTTGATGTGAAGTTGCTCTAAGGATATAACATACCAATGAACACAACACGACTTGATACTTCACTTGATATGACGCATAAGTTGATGTTAAGGTTCACCTGCCACTAATCCTGAGCTATTCGGTAAGATTAGATAAGAGTATATGGGAAAATGGACTTAGAAAGGGTTGTCTCATAAGAACAAAATATTTAATGTATAAGTCTGAGATAAGATCATTCCAGCTTATAAGAAGAAGTAACTATTTATAGTAAGTCCCTAAAGCAACATTTACAAAAAGGAAAATTCTAGTACATACAAAAAGGGTAAAAAGGCTAAAAGACAAAAAAGGGAAAAATAATACAATGTCAGATGAAATGAACAGGTCGCAGTACAACATTAGTTCCATGCTAGGATTCTTTAAGCATAGTATGTAGGAGGAGTCAAGATGTGAGGAGACAAAGGCTGAGACATAAAGGAGATACAGTGAGAGTTAGTAGGAGTTCAAGAGAGAAATACTCGACTAGGGAGGTAAATCTCTTTACTCGGTAGTAAACTTTCAGTAGCTGAAAGTCCAGTCACTTATCATAGAGCTTTTAGCCAGAGGATAGTCAACATTAGTACAAGATAGTGAACAGAGCAAAGAACAGCCACCTAGAGCTCTTAGGGAATTCAATCATCCTCCTTTAGCATACCGTTTCTCGTTGTTGACGAGCTAATGAGAGAGAATCCTTTGGGTGAGAGACTGGAAGCTTGTGAGGAGTGTACAAGTGATTGGGCCGGTAGTTAGTAACCCATCAACATCCTAATATAACTCATCAAGAAGTCCTTTAACAATATCCATGCCATTATCCCTTTCATCCTCCAAATCTTCATCATCTGTACTCCCCAGTTCATCTCCCTTTATAACCATCACTTGCTTATTCGAACATTTTGATGCGATGCATCCAAAACTAAGACATTTAAAGCACTTTATTTCTTAGCTCTTCCTTTTTAAGCTTTATTTAATGTCTCTCTTCACCTCAGCTTCTATGGTTTTAACCTTACCTCTATTATCTTCAAGTCAATTAGAGGTCGAATTATGTCGTTCCATATCTTGGTTACACCTAGGTTAGCTAGAATAAGGTTGGCTCTAGGGTACAGGTTAACTAATAGGAGCTCGACTAAGCAATATAGGCCTTTATCGCTTAACCTTTTTTACAATTTTTGTGGCTTCATTTAAGGAACCTATCCTCTAGACTTCAACAATGTTTCTAATGTCAAATTTAGGCTAGAGACGAATCAACAAATGATCTTCTCTTCAAGATTGTCCACGTTCCATCAAATCATGAACAACTGGAATTCTTGGAGAATAGTTCACACTCTTCAACCCATATTTCAATTCTTAGAGCTTCTTGAACATATGTTGTTCATAACTTGCTTCATCTCAATCCTAATTCTCACTTCTTGTCAACCATCATGCCTCCTTATGACTTGTAACTTCTTCCACCACATAGCCCCATATCCTATGAATTTTGTGGCGACCAACTTAACTCAGCTCGTACTATCAGGGTCATAGTAGTCAAAGATATTTTCAATCTTCTCTTCTAAAGCTAGGTACTTGTCATCACTCTAGGCTCCACTAAAGCTTGATATTTATAGCTTGACATTATCTATACCTTTAGGAGCTCGACTATAGGGCTCCTCAAATTCATAAAAGTTGTCATCCTTCTCTTCTTTAACAGCATTGTCCATCTCAATTCCTAGCTTGGTGTCCATTCTCATTTGCTCCTCTAACCTAATGGGAAGTTGGTTTATGTTGCTCATTCATCTTCCTTTATTTGTAGACTAATGCCTATTAACCTAAAATAGGTTGAGTATCAATAATAACATGTCAGCAACCAGCTTGGTTGGCATTAATTGATCAAATATTATCTTATACCTCCTTAACATGACGGTTACCAGCTATCTAGTGCATAAGGGTTGTCATTTCTACCATCATTGAAACTAAGTCATCAATTTTCTCGTTCATTGTGTAAGGAATTTAGTTCCTTGGGCAGCTATGGCCTGGAACATCACTCTTGGCCTACTATTCCACTTTATACACTTGGCATCAACATCTCACTCCTCTAGCTCAAAGATTACCATTGTTTAACAACAACACTAATAAACCTAGTTCACAACTACAACCACTAACAACTTACTACACCTTTCTATCACCCAATTACTCTTATAAACCACACTCCAACATTTGCAACTCAAAATAATGAAGTCCTACAGCATATTGCTTAGCACCTCACAACACACCTTATTGACAGGATTCTAAGTACCGACCTGATGCTACACTAGGTTTCGGACCACATGGGAGGCTTGCTCACAAGCTCCACGTGCGTGGGTAACCTATTTATAAGCTATGTCAACATTAGACAACTTGCCATTCTTTGTTGGGTTTGCCTTATTATGTTAAGTACACTCCGCTCTACCTTAATTGAGCCCTCCTACAGACGTATCCATGAACTATAGTAATATTAGAAGACCCGACATGTTCTACAAGTTCTGTCTTAGGCTATTATTTATGCCCTGCTTTGCCAAGTCTTCCTTGCTATACTTAGTCTATTCTGCCTTACTATGGTTGACTCTATTTTATTCTATTGGGTCTACTCTGATTAGCTATACAAGACTGTCCTATCTTACCCATCTACTTTACTTTACTAAGATCAATTTGCTCAAACGAGCTTGTTCAGCTAAGATATGCTCGATCACAGTGAGGTTGCTTAGTTATTCAATGTCAACTCGGCTGCATTGGAACATATTAAACAATTCAGCCATGTCCATGCCAGATCGGCCTGACCATATAACATCAACAACTATCATGTTAGCTCGATCACTGCCATATCAGGTCGGTCTAGCCATGCAAGGTTGGCCTTAGTCTTGTTAGGTCGGCCATAGACATATCAAATCGGCCCAAAACAAGACAAGTAGTCCAAAATTAGGTTTGCCTAGATCACAACTCCAAGTCTCCAACAGCTCTTTGGAATCAAATGTCAACCCCTCACCTGAAAATCTTGTTTAGCCATCTATTTTACTTATGTTATTTAGATTTCTTATTTCTTATATTTTTCATAAGTTGTCTTCATGTTTTATTTGTAATTACTGGGTGCCACTAGGGTATCCTTTAGTCATTTATTTACAACTTTACTACTCTATATAAATATAACACTTGTATTAATGGAAAGCTCTTCTCTACTCACTCTTATCAATCTCTTTAGTAAGGATTGTAGCGAGCAACCTTAGTCTTAGTGTTCGTACGTAATATTAGGTGCTAGCTTAGGTTTATGTGTGGTTCTACAATGCATCATATTTGTAGAGTTAATGCATGGGATTTACTAAATCATCAACTTTCATTTACTTTTTCGAGTTTTCTATAAACTTAGATCCATCCATTCGTTTTTGTGTAATACTGGATTCGTGTGTTCATCTACAGAATCTGTATCACCCTACTATGTTTTTCAATATGTAAAAATAGAGTTCAATAGAGTACTTCAAAACACCTACTACACACACATGATAATCACTACATTACTTATAGCAATGCAACCTTATGCTTAAGGGCACATCATAACTACACTACTTCTCAACACCCCAATCAACAAGAATGTAGCTCGCAACCTCTAGTGGAAACCTCGAGCTTTGCTACAAGAATAAAAGTTGATGTGTGTAAGGTGATGCTTAACTACTAGGGCTTATCTCGAGCTTAAAAAGTTGGTCCTTCTTGTATAGAAGAAATAAGAAATGGGAGCCTTCAAGCTCAATCCATAAGTTGAACTAAGGATCTAATGCACCTAAAGTCACAAGATAGACCCATACTATACACTCAATATGACTCATGAATGGTGGTAATGAGGGTGCTTGCCACTAATTCTAGTCAAAATAAGAACTAGATAAGAGTAAGAGGAAAATCAAAGCACATAAGCTTAGCAAGAAGAAGATACTCGATAGTATTGAATACAAGATGACAATTGTGGCTGCTACCTCTTACATAGGTTTAAATATCTACAAAATTGGGGCAATTTGCCATATAAGGAAAAGACTAAAAGAGTACATTCTAAAATGAGCAAACATAAGGAATCATAGAGACTTAGGATGATAGTACAACAGTTTGACACATGGTAAGTTTGGAAACCTTTGACATACTTGAGCTTATCTACATCCATCTGACCTTTGAGTACTTTGGTGACTACAATTTGGAGGCCCTTTAGCTAGCCAGGGGTTAAGGGACCCGATGTCAGCAACCTTGGCTATATGAAAGGTGGAATCTCAGAAGGGGTCCTATAGACTCTATAAATTTAACCTTCTAGACATAGTGTTGGACTCGAGTATCGTAGATATTTCCCTAAGTCAACAAAACCATATAAAACGAAAACCAAATAAAATTTTGAACTTAGAACTTAAAACGAACTTAAAAAACCCAATGATACAATTTAGAAAGCCTTATCATGCAAGAAAACCTCAATCCCTACATACGTGTACTTAAAAAAAATGTAAACCTAAACTTAATAGAAACCGTAAATATCAAATCATAAAAAAATTTTAACAAAAAAACAAAACTCTATAAAATTATCTTAATGCTTAAAAAGCCATAAATCAATAAAATTATCAATAATTTTGTGAAATCATATAAAACTGATAATAAATGAATCAAGGATTATTTCAAGTAATAATAAACAACAAAATTAAGCTAGTTAAAGGAATAAATTAATAAATTTACAAAAATTTTTTTACTTGTGTACATAAGTAGCCCCACAATATGTATATATATAAATATATTAGTAAGCAATTTCCTTCTCTTTTCTTAATTTATCATATGATATATATGTATATATATATGTTGCATAATAAAGCGGTATTCCTAAATAATTAAGCCAATTGAACCTTATGCTCTTAAGTGTAAGTAAATTATTCTCGAGTTGGTGAAAAACTCTAAAACATACATAATCTCACTCGAACTCTAAAACATACATAATCTCACTCGAACTCTAAAACATACTTAAACTTACTCGAACCCTAAACCTTGGGATAATCAAGGACTTATAGCCTTAAATAAATAATTAAAAATATAATTTCAATTAATTTTATTCAACTCTAAAAAACTCTAAAATTTCTTAAGAAGTAAATCACAACCTACAAATTAATTTGAGAACTAAACTCTAAAAGAATTTCATATAAGACAATTCCTTTATTTTTACTTATAAGTCATGTTATGTATGGATAAATTGTAAACCTTACTTTTAGTGGACTTGTGATTCAACTAAGGGTACTTCCTAAATAATCCCAAGTATAAACTAAGCTAAGAATTCAAGTTTACATTTAAAAATGAATTTAATTTTTCAATTCGAAACTCTATTATCGATAAAACTCGAATACAAAAACCATAGACTTTAAACCTAAAATCTTAAAACAATTAAGGACTTGTAACCCTAAGCGGCTAATTAAGAATTTAATTTGAATAATTTTATTCAATTCCAAAAATTTTCATAATTTTATAAGAATTAAATCATAACTTACAAACCAATTTAAGAGACAAACTCCAAAAGAATTTCATATAAGACAATCTCCAAAAGAATTTCATATAAAACAATCTCCTTATCTTCATGTATAAGATTTGTGCACATGAATAAGTAAACTAACCAATCATCCTAAATAACTTATCAATTGATAAATATAAACCCTACTTTTAGTAGGCCCATGATTCAATTAAAAGTACCGTCAGAATGTTCCTAATAATCAACGAAACTGAGAACTTAAGTTTACATTTAGAAACAAATTAAAATTTTCCAATTCAAAAATCAATTATCGAGAAAACCTGAGCTTGAAGAACTACGAGCTCTAAACTCACCTAATACCCTAAACCCTAAAACAATTAGGGAATTTTGACCCTAAGTGACTAATCGATAATTTAATTTGAATAATTTCATTCAACTTTAGAAAATTTCACAATTTTATAGGAATCGAATCATAAAGTATAAAACAATGCAAGATGAAAATCCTAAAACAATTTCCTATAAGACCATGCCCTTATCTTCATATCTAAGCCTTACACATCAATAAGTAGACTAACCAATCATCTTAGATGACTTATCAATTAAGAGTTAGAATCATTTATCAATTAATAACTTATCAAAATCTAGTGATAAGACATTTTCCTTATTACCTCTTCGCTTATACTACATATGAACAATTTTTTACAAGATTTCACATGCTTAACTTCATTACATGAGACAAGACCATTCCATAACCTCAAAGGACACTAAACGGTAGATTTGAACAAGGAGAAAAGGGGGGCCATACTCTTGTCTTTCAACAATCAATTACTTTCTCTTAAACACCACTATTCACTCCTTAATGCTTACATCATCAATAGTTGCAATTGATGACTTTGTGTAAGCTACAAGACAATACTTTCATGACATTTTAAACACTCATTTCTCTCATTCCCCAACCGGCCACTCTTCCTCTTATTTCTCTCACTTTCAATTTCATTTTCACTTCTTCTTTCTTTCATTTGAAACAAACATAAAAAGAGAAACAACCTTACCCCACAAAATTAACTTTGCCACCATTTTTCCAAACTTCACTCACGGCATTTCCTTCTTCTTTGGATGTTGGTTTTATTTCCATTAAGTTAAACATGCTCAATTCTAACTTAAGTTAAGGAAAAATTTATCACATGAAGTTTTATGAAGAAACCAACTTTATAGGACATAAGCTATGATATCGAAGTTGTAATATGTGTAAGATCTTCTATTTCTTTGTGTGAAGCATGAGTTAAAGAATCATATCATGGAAGAAAAGTTAAGTTAAAATTTGGATACAAGTAGTTTAAGTGCATGATCTAACACTTAAGCTTAAGAAAATGATGAAACAAGTTGAAAAACCAAGTAAGAACCCCTTAGAATCATCACGATCAGATTTGGAACATAGGTAAAAGATACTTAAAAATATGATAAAAATAAGTGAACAAAGTAAAAAGATTAACTAAAGCAAGTATAGTAAGTATACAAAGCCTAAAACTCAAAACCGAGTCTAAAACTCTCAAAACAAGCCTAGAACTCTAAGTTGGGCCTTCATTAAAATTCTGACCAATACTTTAAAACATTAAGAGAGGTTGTTTTGGAGCCTATAAGAAATCCACCTAAGACTTCATAAGCTTAACAAAGTCACTAGCTTTAGTTTGAACAAAAAACAAGCCTATTTGATAACTTAAACCCACTAAAGAGCTCATGAAGTGGTTGTTAGCCTTAGGAGTATAAATCAAGATTATAAATCTGATCTCAAGGAGTGTTTCGAGCTTAGGATAAAATTTTAAGACCAAGCTCAAAGGATTTCCCAAGTTACCAAAAAGTCCATTAACCAAACAAAGCCTAAAAGCACTCAAAAACATAAGGATCGCTATTTTTTTGACCCATGGACAGATTTGTGTACCTCATTTCAAAAATCTAATCTCACCACATTAAAGTACACTCGAAAATGATGAAGATTGACTATAAGATCATAAAAATCGGATTTAAAATGAGAAAGTTATACGTGATTGAACTTTTAAGTAAAACCGAGAAAAATTTTTGAAACCAAATCAAAAGTATAACTTACAGGGTTTTAGCTTAGTTTTCTAGGTTTTATTTTAAATCCTTACAGTATCATATTTGCGATGTCTAGGGGGCCTAGCTTTTAGGAGACAACCTATCCCGGATTATTTTAATTGATTTTCATGGTTAAGTGAGTAAATTTCCAATGACTCTTTACTTGATTTTGCTTGTAGAATAGATGCATCTAAACTTATATATATAAATTTGGATGCTTGTGGGATATGGGAAATGCATGTGTATGAATTTGTGGATGAATGCGATGACTTGTTAATTATATATAATAATTGGAATTATTTGTACTAATATATACATATGAATTGTATGGAATGAAATTGTCTAATCATCTTAAAAATTGAGTTAATCACTTATACGATTAAGAAATTAAAATGAATCATACATTCCCCATATTGTATACGGATAACACTAACTGCCGCTTCGCGCAGAAGATGGAAAGGGACTCACAAGAGGATATACCCCTTGCAGGATTAGGCACTAGCTATGTCATCATATATATTGAGTCTTTATCCTAAGTTGATGAGCTTACTAGGTGCCGAGAGATGCCAACCATCGGTGAAGGGCCAAGTCTTGTGGTTTTTGCTTAGGGAGTGTATTTGTAGATTGTGAAGGCCATCACACTGCTAGACTTAGGATTTTGAAAATATGATTTATTATTCGGTAGTGAAAGTATATATATGTATATATATACATAGTTTTGTTTTGACTTAAGCACAATAGTGCTAATGAATTAAAACCCAAGGTATAAAACCCAAATTTTGGTTTGGGTCAGTTAATTATCTTCAAACCCTGACTATAGAGGGTGTAATTTTGAGTCGTATGCAGTTCTTAGATCACTGTATACGTTGTTCGACATACTGATTGTTTATGCGTTCATATGATTATGCATATAATAAATTTTACCATGCGGTATTGATAAGGGTAATTATCTTACTATGTGTAAGCTTACACCCCAACAGTTCTTTTCCTTGCAGTTTGATCGATAATTGGGACAGGGATAGGAATTAAGTGCAAAATGCTATCATCGAATCAATATGGTGAAAAGCTTATGTAGTTACTTCAAAATGCTTCGGAAAACAACTAATATTTCAATTAAGTTTAATATCTTTAGTAAGTTTAGAATATTTTTTAGAATTTTCTATCTTATTTCACTATTTTGGTAGGGGATACCGATTCTTTACAGTTCTGAGGAATTGTGGAAAAATGGTTATCCATAATTGTTTATATTATATAATGAGTCAATGAATAAAATTTAAGACTCTAGCGAACAGCTATTTAGAGTCTTGCAATCTCTGATTTACAAGGCGATTTTCCTATTATGGATGTACACGTGATATGGAAATTCTAGGCAATACTATTACGCTCCTCTTAGGGTTGCTACAGGTCTAGACCAATTAGCTTATGACTCAAGTAAGTATGTTAGTCCTTAAAGAGCCCATGTCCAAAATATCCTATTAATACATTTAATTTTCGTAAGGATATCACAAAAATTCATGGTTTTAATTGCAAAATATCATGTATGAATCTTTAAATTAGACATTAGGAATAAAATTTTAAATCAAAATGGCTATTAGTTCAATAGTTACTTTTTTATTTGATTTTTCCCAAAATAAATGATTTCCTGATTTAAATGTGATATTATTTTCAAGCTATATTACAATATATTAGATTTTTACAAATCTATAGTCTTCAAAGTTTGATGTCATATATAAAAGTAGTGAACTGTTAAAGTTTTGAAACACTTTACATATCTTTTCCTTTCATTTTCTTATCTTTTATTTGTTTTAATTTGTTCATAATTACCCTTTTACAAAATTTCTTTATTTCTCAATCTTTTTAATCTTTTTCACTTCAAAAATTAATGTATCAAATGCAAATAAGAAATTTGAAGCTTGCAAATCAAAGTTAAAAATATGTGAAAGTTCATCCAATTCCATAGTCATAATCCCATTTTCGACAATAGCCAGTCGCTTATTTGTATCCTATTAAAAAGCTAAAGCACCAAAATTAAAAAAGAAAATGCAACATTCTGATTGCTAAAGAGAAAGAAATAATAAAAATTTAGACAATTTAATTGTTTTAATCTAGAAAGGAATATATATATATATATATATATATATAATTTTAGATAATAGGTGAAAATAAAATGTTGTTGGTTTTCCTAAAATACTCTTTTCATAGTAACAGGANCAAATTATCGATTTCAATATATTTTTTCAGTTTATTGGAGGAAAAGAAAAAACGTATTATTTTCACCTTGGCTAGCTTAACTAAAGCCATAGTAGCTAATTTATTAATCGGACGTCAACGTTTCAGTCCTAGAAACAATTAAAATAAAAACGACCTCTTTTGGCACCAATATGGTGAAAGTGAAACCCTCCTCTCTCTCCATCTATTTATATCCCCACTCTCCTCACGCTCCTCCCCGCATAACCATCAAAGTAGAAAAAGCACCTCATTGCTTCCAATGGCGATGGAAGACGATGTGTTTCAATGATATTACGGTTATTATGAGGCACCACTATCAGTTCAAGCTGCCAGCATGATCTAAACCTTTGCTTCCTTCCTTTCTAAAGCACTGAAGCAAGGATTAGATCATGTTGCAGCTTCACCTGTTGTTGGTAGCCACGATAGAACTCCCAAAAAATAGTCCTTAACCCTAACCCTAACTTTCTATGTGTAATTTCTATATGGCCTAGAGGTAAATCCGAATCAACTCTTTCCAGTCTATCGCCTGTTCAAACCTAAAGAATGATAAAGGTAAATAACTAATTTTTATTACACGTGTCATAACTGCATCATCTTTTTAATTTTGATTGCTCCGATGTTAACCTAATTATTTATTATGCCATTGTATATTTTGGTTTCATGTAATCAATTATATCTTCCATGGCTAAAGTATGCCATGGATATTGATGTGTTTGTGAGCAGAGACATGCTATACATTTAGGGCTTTGAGGAAACAAGATTTATTGTGTCTCGTGGCGGTCCATGAGTCGGAAATCATATGCCGTTGCTTTGGTAATCGAGCCTTCCACATATATTTCCTACATTTATTTTCCATATTATTTCAGCCTCACTATGCCGTTTAAGCTTGTACTTCCATTGCGCTTGGTAAAGTGCCTTGTAGTACGACATTTACATTTAGGATTTATACTAAAACATCGTAACAATTTTAGCTGGAGTACACCAAAGAAAATTTAATCTATTTCGGGGACGACCATAGTTGGTCTCAAGAAATCTCAAAACACGCTGCAATAGGATTATGCTGGAGTTCCACTTCTTTTGCAGCATGATGTTAGGAACTTACCGATTCCTCTCTTCTCTAACAATATCGCTCGCTCCATTGATTCTTTGCAGGGCCGTCAAAGTTTTGTTGAATTTGAATATTTGTAATGATAATGTTTTCTGCATACATAAGTTGGAATATTAGGAAGAAAGAATGGGATGACCACAGAGCTCATGAAATCACAGTAATTCGTACAAATTCAATTTGTGGAATAAGTAGTTTTTACTCACGGGGGAAAAAAAAAATATAAAAATTCATCATCTAGGAACTTAATTGATCTTTTGGCCACAATATTTTGCAGCTAAATACTTATAAATACCCATCAATCCATCTGTCTACGTGTAAGTAAATCGAAAGGCTAAAAAGGAGAAGATTAATAAGCCATCACTTACATGCCACGGTATATAATTGATGGGTATATAGATAAGTAATTGCATTCCAATAGGTACTCTTTTATCTGGTGCCTTCGTGTCCATCCACTTTCTCTTTGAATTTGTGTCAAAGATCCGATCCATGCAGCGAAGCGAAATCCGAATCCTTAACTTATTTATTTATTTTTATTTTTCTTTTGGGTAAGTAATTCCCCCTCCCATTGTTCTCTACACAATGAAATTTATTCTCTATTAATATGCTTAAGAAATTTTCCTGTATATCACTCCTAAAGTCAAAGAGAAAGATAATACACTTGTAACTCCTTGCATAGAGATTTATCTCGTTGAAAGTGTTGGATGGATTTCATCTACCGCTTCTACATAATCCGGAGTAATTGCTGCAATCTGGGAAAAGGAAGTAAATTGCAGCCGTCCGAAAAAAGGATTTGGACATGTTTCAGAGGGCAGTGGCAAATGGTATATGCACCATTAAGGATTCTTTGCATCAGTATACAGGTCTTTAATGGGCATATGATTGGATGGATGTGGCCATCAAAACTAGATAATGAGATAATGAAGAACACGTATCCGCTGTGCATTCGTTTCGAAATCACAATATACGATATATATATATATATATATATGTCAATTTTCATGAATTATGTAATGTTTGTTGAATGTTTCATGTGTTTATGCCAAAGTATGGCTATAAGAAAACCAGTATTACCTCCATTAACCTAATCACATCCTTTATATTTTTTCTTATAATGTTGGGTTAAGTAGTGAGTTTTCACCTAATAATCTTGACTAGACATATTATTGAATAATATTATCCCCATGAACAAATAATGTCTTGAAACTAATTATATCGATAGAGTAAGGTCTTCAAAGCTATCCATTGTCGGGGCAAGCTCGATTAAGGGGTTTTTTATCAGTTAATTTAATGCTTGAGTGCCACTCTTTAGAAGTCAGTTACCGATATACACAAACGATGACGTTTTCCGTTAGGGTAGATGAAACTTGAAAGAGTTATTAGTCCTCTTGAAGCAACACCTCATTATTATGTTTATGACTCTATTAGCCATCCACCCGACCTTCACTAATACTAAGTACTGAAGTTATCTTCGGAAGTATCGGTGCCTTCATTTCGTATTAATACAAAGAGTTGATTTGGTGGAGCCAATTACTTTCGCATGCCCCACTTAGTGGCCGTGTAGTGTAAACACTGCTTTCTCGTTACCAGGAAGAAGTAATTAATTACACTTTTCTTGTGGTAAAAAGAAAAAGCAAAAAAAAAGTTATTTCACTCCTCTTAATAAAGTATAAAATTGACAAGTAAAAGCTTACTTTAATGTGTATTTAAATGACGTCTTTCAAATGTACGTACGGAAGTTCTCTAATTAGCCAGGGATTCAATTTAATTGATATTATGAAAAATATTGTCTCAAAGGGATGCTATTACATGAAAATGGCCCTTTCATTTGGAGTTTCGACGCATATGGAATTACAATTGGGCATTCTTCTTTAAAAACATGTTTTGTAAATGGATGGGAGAATTCCGGTAAGAAAAGATGCTTGTGGATTAATTACAATGCAGAACATCATAATGATTTACTTGTAAGTTTATAGAAGTTCTAAAAAATTATTTGAAAACTGTTAAAAAGTTCCATTTAAAAACAAGATTTTCTCGTTTTTCTCCAATATAATTATGAAATATTAATAAATTAACAATAATACCATGTGTATTGTGAAATCATAATATTTCTTCTTCTTTTTTTCCCAGAAAAGACATTGATATATCGAAAACCCAAAACTCGTCTAACTAATTTTCACAGACGAATTGACTTTATGGGATTTCGATCTTGCAATGATATAGGACTTTCTCGTCTGTGTCTTTGGCTCAGAGGCTGGATTCAATCCGATACAGCTCCTGTGACACGATGTGATCTTTTCATGGTACACATATAAGGGGTGTATTTTGTTTCAGCTTTTGTACTTATGTGCTTCTCCTTTTGTACTTTTCTCTTTCTCAACAAAATGCCACATCACTTTTAATTTTCGCAGTCTCTACATAAACAAAAGAAAAACGTCAGCAAATGATACTCCCCTCCCCAAGCTTGTCTTTTCAGTGGATTTCATTTGTCACCTCTCCAACATACAAAGTACACATAATGTGAAGGTCCACAATAATCAAAGTCTGGTAGAGGCATGCCACTTCAGGTATTACTTCGGGTGGAGGATGCACGTAAAAAGATATATTTAACATTTCAGTGAATATTTCGTATGTACTTAAAGCTACTACTGCTTTGGAAGCTGAAATGGATGTATCATCCGATTGGATTTGTGTGGTGGCATGCGCCCCGCCTAGGCCTAGGTTTAGGAGTTCGCATATGTTTTACGACGTTTCAAATTAGAAAATACGCAGTTTTTTAGTGTAAATAGGTACACATCGTCTGTAATAACTAAACGGCATATCTATCTAAACAAGGAAAGCATATAAGCATTCACCATCGCTTTTGACAGACATCTGCGGGCAAGATTTTATGTTTGATCGACAACATTTGTAATGGACGTGCATTATCTAAATACTTAGAAACAAGGAAGTTATGAGTACGTTTGCCATGCGCATCAATACTTTCATAAAATCTTGTATTATGATGTTTCAAAAACTATCTTATATAATATAAATATATATATATATATATATATTTGATGTGTGTTTAAATTTCAATCTTAGTATTTGGTTCGATTGTCTTTTTTTATATCTTATATTGTAATTATGGTGAAGATGTGATTAAACAATCAAGTTGGAAAACGAAAAGCTACATGCTTTTAAAAGAAAATGCTTGAAAATATATATTTTGTTTATTTGAAAAAGAACAACTTTATTTTGTCATTTGTAAAACTCAATAAAGTAAAAAGAAAATAAGTTTTATCATTATAGGGACTTATTGGAATTTAATTTGATAAGATGGGTATACAGGTATTTATGCTTTTATTTTTTATATCTTATTTTGGTAAATACATGAATTAAAAATGGCACCAAATGATACCATGAGGACCAATAAAGGAACCAAAATCCACATTTTTTTTTCCAGCACCCCTCTCTAAATTTGCAAATTTTTAGCACTCTCTATAGCCCTTGTAAGTCCAATTTTTTTCTTTTTCTGGATTTGGTGACCACCTTTCAATATAATTGTCGTCTTCACTCACATTGCGATTACCTAAATGCTTACTTTATTACAAGTCTTATATAATTTTGTAATTTACATTTTAGAAATTCAAGTCGACGTAATCCATAAATTTCATGCAATCAGAGAACAATCTTGGCTTCATCTTAAATCCCAACTAAAATACTTCCAGTGGATCAGAATTTATTAGATCGGCTGGTTAAAGTCCATGTTGAAGCCTAAGAATTCCAACAAGGTCCTTAAATTACGAGGTGATGAAGAGGACCCTTGCGCTTTATTCTTTATATTCTTAAAAGGAGTTTTTAATATTTAGTTATATTATTCATCATACTCATAATACAAAATTATAATGAATATAACATAAAAGATTAAAAAAATTAAAAAGGTTATATTTTGGAAAATGAGACATGGACCTCCATTAAACTTAGCATAAGTGATGGTTGCTCTCATAATCAAAAGACGTCACTCGGCTAGTGATTTTTCTTTCAATTATACATTGAATCATTCTTTCTTACCTAGCGTTTAATTGTACAATTTTTATGGTATTAAATTGAATAAAAAATTTTATTTCATATTTGATTTATAATTTTACTTAGTAGCTAAACAAAAAGTTGAGCTAGTGGACTAGACAAAAATGCCAAATTGTACACCATGATACAAAAAAAAAAAAAAATCACTAGATAAGAAAACAAAAATATTTTAAATTCTTAAAAATATCTTTCCATGTTATAAAATTGAGTTAATTAATATTGTTTTTATTAAATATGACAAAAAATTACTTATTTTATAATATAAACAATTAAATTTTTAATATAAATTTTATGTTATGTATTATATAAACCAAACGTAATACAATAAACTTATACTATCCAATTTCTGTACTAGTTCTGTTTAATTCTTTTTATTTAATTCATTCCTTACAACCAAACTCGACATTAGTATTACTATTATTATTGTCATGTGTCATATCATCTTCATGTTAATTAAATTCACCATTAATTGTATTAAATAAATCGTCGTTCCATGGTGCGTCATCATTATACTTAGAACTATTCCCTATATGGGTAGCCTCGGTGGTTCTATCATGATCTCTGATCTGCTTTCACAAACTCGTAAATTTAATAAATATAATATAACAATAAATAAATATAAGTTGAAAATAATAATATCTTGCTATATTAAAGATACTCTAAAGTATGTATAGGTTGAGTATTTCAATATAAAAAAAAGATAAAGAATTAATTTAATATGAAACTAAATCAATTGTACACATGCATAAAACATAAAATAACAACCTGTGTAAATTAAGAAGGAAACTAAACTTGTTTGCCTCCGAGGGCAGAACTAGCATTAAAACAATATGGACATGGTCTTACTACAATAAGAAACCACTCACTACAATAGTAAACAAAATCTAAAATATCCACAGTTAACTAAGAAATAATCAATCGAGTAAATTAAGAAACTTAATAGAATCATTTTAAAGGTAAAATTCAAATTATTAATCAATTGTATCTCTACTACTTCCTTTGATGTGATGGTAAACAGCAAAGTTCTACCTTCCCTTCAAGCCAAGTAGGGGTATAAGATTAGGAGGTCCACTATCTCCTTACATTTTCATTTTATGCATAGAATTTCTTAGTAAATTCATTGAAAAAGAAGTAAAAAATGGTGATTAGATTCCTTTCAAGATTAGAGGATTAAATATATGTATTTTCTAATATTGCATTTGCTGATGACGTGCTATCTCAAATTTTCTAGATATATGCATTCTCCTCATTATCTAGATTGCAAGTGAACAAGTAAAAATCTAGAATTTTCTTTGTTAAGAATGTATCAGAAAGTGTTAGACAACAAATTTCCACTACAATGGGGGTGTGAAAGTTCTAAATTCATTTGGTACGTATCTTAGCTTTCCCGTAAACAATGGTCTTAAACCCCAGTCCACTCAATTAACTTTACTATTGAGAAGGCTTAAAAAAAGTTAAGTAGGTAGAAAGCTAAACATGTGAGTATGGCCTTTATATTGGCAAAGTTAACACTTGAGTCCTTGCTTACCTACTACATGCAAATGGGAAAGCTTCTCAATTGCATTGTTTACAAGCTTACCTAAGTAATAAACAACTTCATTTAGGCTAGCACTTCTATGGAAAAAAATTACATTTGGTAAGTAAGGAAAATTTTTCTAAACCAAAGGAACAAGGAGGCTTAGGTCTTTTGAAACTACATAATAGAAATCAAGCATGTAGTCTCAACAGATACTTCAAATTGAGGAGTAGGAAAGTTCATTGAGTTAAGTTAATGGAAGCAAAGTATAAAAGAAGGCAAATGAGAGAATCAAACTAGAGTAATCAATCACTATCTTTCGCAACCATGTTTGATTATGCTACTTTAGTTACTCTCTCCAATCATGTCCTAACAAGAAATGGTAGCAAAAACAAGCCTTTGGAATGATGAGTTGTCTAAGGCTGGTCAAATTAGATCTTAATCTACAAGCCTCTAAATAAAAATGCTTCCAAACTAACCATCTTTCATTATTGGAAATCTAAAGTGTCTTGGGATGAGAATAAAATAGGTTTTTGTATTTTAGATCTATTATTAGAAAAGATCGGCCCTATAGCTTTAGGTTGATCCGTTGAAGATAAAAAAATCATGTGAAACAACTTAAGGCAAATCCTCCCCAACCCCTCTTTCTCTCATTATAGATATACATAGTGAGCTAATTAAGCCTTTTGCTACCAAGAGGGATTGGTCATGGATATGGAAATATATCTTTCCCCATAAAGTTAAACTTTTCCTTAAAGAGTAATTGATAGGGATCAAGCCACCAGACCCTTGACTTAAGCTTAAGCATGAGGACTTAAGAGAATGGCAAGGTACATCCTTTCATCCCAACCCTCACTTAAGGAGTCCAACTTACTTCCGACTGTTGACCTGCTATAGATGTCGAGCCAAGCACCCTCCTATTTATTAGTAACTGAGTCTCGACCTACGGACTGCTTTGTTAACAATTTAGCCAACTTGTTAATTAGCTTGGCCACATTTGTTCTAACCTCTTAAGAGCACATTCTAGCTAACACAACCCTAGAGAGCTTATAGACTAGCTTGGCATCAATAGAATTCAATTGTACCTTTTTCTTTGCTTCTATAAGGACTTTCCCAGTTATTGTCAACCATGTATCCTAACCATCCATGTGAAAGAGTCTGTTAAAGAAGCTTTTATTTTGCAAATTCTATTATACTTCTTTTGTCTATGTCTTGTATTTTACTTATTTTAAATAATTCCCTTTTGTCTTTTCTATATTTAGTAGGTTGCCTTAATATTTCAAGTATAAATATCCTCTTATAAGCAGCTACAATCATCATCTTGACATTATCAAATACATGGTATCTCTTTTTGTAGAGCTTTAGCTTACTATATTTACTCTAATCCTATCCCTTAAGCAAAGATAAATAGTAAGCGACCTCATTGAGCTATTCGTACATCATATTAACTAGCTTGTGAGACTATAGAGGTTTCTTGGTGCGTCATATCTTTGAAATTGTTCATGAGTTTGCTTGTTCCCTTTTATGTTCACATATTCATCACCCTATGCCTCAAGCTTTTTATGAGCTTGGAGCCATCTTAATGTTGCCAACCTCGTTTACCTTTAGCATGGTGTATCATCTTGTCATCAGAGCAAATGTTTGGATTGAGGGAGTCATTATTGTGCTAAGTTACCACTATATTGCATTAGAACACTACTATGATAGTGTGTGTGCAAAGTAGAGTATTGTTACTTGTGCGATTGCCTATAGTGTTTAGTAGGAGTTTTATAACTGTTCCTTATAGTGGTTATTGTATAATAGTCTACTTCACTATGTTTCAATCTTAGAAAGGCAAAGTAAGCATTATTTGGGTGTCTCTACTCTTTGCTAAAGCGGCTACCTAACTGGCATTCTATAGTAGAATATATTCAAACCTTAATATTTGTGTGTAGTTGCATATGTATGTAAACATAGCGTATATTGTTTCTAGGTAATAATAAGGACCTAAGTATTGAGTGTTTTGCTATTAGAACAAGACTAAGTTGAGAAAGATGACTGATTCGAGTATAAATGTGGGGAGTGGAGATGACAATAGTGGTTTTGTCTATAGTGGTCAACAACCCTAAGACACCTTAAGAAGTTCTAATGAGCGATGTAATGAAATAACTAACTTGATAGCCCAGTTGACTCGAGCTGTTCATACATTAGCCTCCCAACTTATTGAGGTCATCTACAATGCTCCCTAAGCTACTCCTAAAGTTGGTAACATTAACTGTAATGTTCAGCCTACCTAAAGGTAATTCCCAACTTAGTAAGACCAAGATGGAGGAATATGAGGACATGTCTAGAGAAGGATAAACTTAGGTGAAGTTGACGAGAAAGAAGAAGGGGACGATAATGAAGTAGAAGAGAGACCTTGTATACCTTGAGTTGCTAACTATGCGAAGCTTTAGACCCCAATTTTGATGGTTTTGGGACTGCTAAAGAGTACTTAGACTAGGAAGAAAAGGTAGAGTGAGTCTTTGATTATTATCAATATGAGGAACATGATGAGGTCAAAACTGTTGCAATTAAGTTTTTAGGATACACTACGATGTGGTGAATGAATTTTCAAGCCATGCAAAGATGAGATAGATGTAGAGAGGTTAGTATGTGGCTTGAGATGAAAGAGTTCTTCAAGCTAGATTTGTCTCGAATACCTATCTATAAGACACTTTTACTTGATTCTAAGAACTAAAGTAAGGAGTTACACTATTGATGAGTATGTAGGAGAATTTCAAATGCTTATGATCTAATGGGAGGTCAACGAACCTTCAACTTAAATAATATATGGGTTCTTAACTAGATTGAGGTAAGAGATATGAGATGTAGTAGACTTAAAACATTTTATCAATTTGGATGAGGCTATAACCATTGCTCAATGTATGGAAAGATAGAGGAGGAACAGGCCAATCTGATTTCCAATGTGCTAACCTATCTAAAACAGCTAAGGTGCTCAAGGAAGCCCCTAAACTCCCTATAGTACTGAACGAGTAGATGGAAAGATGTCATAACTGAGTAGAAGAGTGGACACATTAACAGTGAAGCACCAAAGAGGACATTTGACAAAGAATAAGGATCAAGGAAAAAGGCTAAACAAAGTGCTTTAAGCATCAGGGATTCGAGCATATGACCCCCTAATGTTCAAACAAACAAATCATGGTCATTAAAGGTGATGTTCTAAGAGTTAAAGTTGATAGTATGGATAAGGAGTCTAAAGAAAGAGAGGAATTGGAGAAGAACACTAAGAGTAATGAGAAACTTGTTGAGGAGGGCATATTTGTTGAAGATTTGGATAAGCTGACTTTAGTTGTCAAAAGAGCAACGATTGTTAAACCACCTATTAAAGAGAAGCAATGTGAAAATTTATTCCATATCACATGCAGGGTAAATGAACAAGTGTGTGCACTCACTATGGATGATGAGAGCTGCACCAACATTTTATTTATTGGCCTAGTTTGAAAGCTCAAGTTACCAACCGTATCACACCCAAGACCTTACAAACTCCATTGGTTAAATGAAAAGGGAGCATTGCATGTCACACATCAAGTATTGCTACTAATCTCGATTGGGAACTATTCTGATGAGATTCTTTATGGTGTACTACTTATATATGCATCTCATGTATTATTAAGCTAACCTTGGTTGTTTGATTGGAAGGTTATGCATGATCGATTCTAGAACACATATGTGCTTAAGAAAGATGGGAGGAAGATCATCTTAAATCCTATAACCGTTAATCAAGTTAGTAAGCTATAGGCCAAGTTAGCTCAAGGATCTAAGAAGACTTTGGTTCTTAGTTGCTCTAAGCACAAAGAAATTATCAACTCTGATTAGTCAACCTTTCTATTATAAAGAAGACTGATGGAATTGAAGGAGTAAGTCGTACTATAGAATAAGATCTGAGAGCTACTTAATGAATATGCCTACCTATTCCCTAAATAGCTACCTAAAAGACTACTACCTTTTCAAGGGATCGGGCACTATATTGACCTAATACCTAGTGCTTCCCTTCCTTGCAAGCCTACTTATCAGATTAATCCCGAGTAAGCGATCAAACTACGGAGGTAAGTCAATAAATTGCTAGAGAAGGGTTATGTGAGGGGGAGCCTTAGCCCTTATACTAGCCTTACTTATACTAAAGAAAGATGGTACTTGGCATATGTGTGTAGATAGCAGAGCTGTTAACTAGATAATGATCAAGTATAGGCATCCAATCCTAAGATTGGATGATATGCTTGATGAATTGAATGGTGCTAAAGTTTTCAGCAAGATTGACTTGAAGTCTATCTACCATCAAATTCAAATGAAGTTAGGAAATGAATGGAAAACTGCTTTTAAAACTTGAAATGGTCTTTATGAGTGGTTGGTAATGTCCTTTGGCCTAGCTAATAACCTAGTACTTTCATGAGATTGATAAATAATGTATTATGAAATGTGATTGGAAAATTTGTTGTGGTCTACTTTGATGACATTCTCGTGCACAGTATTGATATGCTAAGTCATATCAACCATCTCTAAGCTATATTTGATGTGTTTCAAGCTAAGAAATTGTTCAAAAATTTGAAGAAGTATTATTTTCTTCAGGTAGAAGTGGTCTTTCTAAGGTATGTAGTAAGAGGAAGAGGTCTACAAGTTAATGAACAGAAGATTTGAGCTATTATTGACTAGACAACTTGATGTACATAGGAGCTAAGTTGATCATTAGGGCTTACCATGGGAAGTAGTAATAGTAGATCCTCTAAAATATCGAAGAATGAAGAAATGGAAAAAAAGATGACAAATAAAGTACCTTCCATGAAGCTATTCAAAGGATATGACATACTAACGAATACAACACAACTTAGTACTACACTTGATATGATGTACAAGCTAATACTAAGGTCCACTCATTACTAATCTTGAGCTACTTGGCAAGATGAGATAAGAGTATAAAAGAAAATGTTACTTAGAGAAGGATATCTTACAAGAACAAGGATATTCAATATTTGTAAAGGTGTAACATAACTGTGGCTATAGTAAAAAGGATTATTTATAGTAAGTCTTTTAAGGCAATAATACAATAATGGAAAATTACATAAAAAACAATGGAAGAAAGTGATCCTTAATATGTTCAAAAAAGGGTAAATATGACAAAAGATAAAAAGAAATGCAGTACAAGTGTTAGAAAAGTAAGGGATAAGTGGCAGCTTATCAATGGTTTCATACTTTAGGGTCTTGGGACATAGTGACTAAACCGAAATGATGTAGGGGATACTATTAAGGAACTATGCTAAGAGCTACCAAAGCGATTGAATGACACTGTAGTTATGTAAGCTGAAAGAGTAAGGCTCGACATATAGTAACCTTAGACTCAACACTCGGTAGGTCAGTCTCAGCACTTAGTTAGTTGACCTTAGCACTCAACTGGTCAATGGTCCAAGTAGAGCAAGTTGTATCTGAGCTAGGCCTTTAGAGAGTTTGCCCACAACTCTTCCATGTCTAGGAGCTTATCCTCGATAGGATAATGAGAGAAAATCCTCTTGGTGAGAGATTGGAGGCCTTGGGGGTAAGCACGAGTGATGAGTTTGGAGGAAGGCAATCCATTAGTTCCTTAGGGTTGTTGAAGATTTGCCCTCAAATTTAGGTCTTCTTGTTTTTCTTCTTCTAGCACAAAGGGCATCGAATTAATGACATTAGAAGTAAGAGACGTTTTGTATCATTTAGGTAGTTTTAGCTCGTAGGCATTGTCATCGATAAGTCATAGGATCTTGAAAGAGCCATCTGACATGAGAGATAACTTGTTTGTCTTTTTCCTTAGGAATCGCTCCTTGTTGAGGTGGATTCAAATAAGGTCTCCTGGGTTGTAAATAACTTGCCTTCTTCCTTAGCTTCCTTATTCTCTCTATCAGGCTACTATCTTAGTTAATTGCTTGACAACCTTCTGATGCAGTTTTTGAAACTCCTTAGTACATTATAAGCCTAATTGACGTTCTCCTTGAGAGGTTGAGCTGATAGTCATGTCTAAGGGTAAGTTTAGGTTAAGTCCATAGACAATCTTGAAAGGTGTCCTGCTTATAGAGCTATGAGTTGAGCGGTTGTAAGTGAGCTCAATGATAGGTAGGTAGAGAGCCCAATCATGTAAATTCTTCCTAATAGTAGCTTAAAGAAGATTGCCTATGGTCCTATTCACAACTTTCGTTTGGCCATCTACTTGTTGATGGCAAGAAGTACTAAACATGAGCTTAATGCCAAGCTTCTTCCATAGTGCTCGCCAGAAGAAGTTTGTGAACTTTGAATCACGATTAGATAAGTACTCCCTGGAATTCCATGCAACCACATGATCTCTTGCAAAAAAAGGTTAACAACAAATAATGCGTCTTGGATATGTGGCAAGGGATGAAGTGACTCATTTGTTAAACCAATTGACCACCACCAAGATAGAGTTATGTTTCTAAGGTGTTCTGGGTAGGCTGAGTATGAAATCTATGCTTAGATCAGTCTATGGCCACTCAAGTATGGGCAGAGGTATATATTCTCCATATGGCTCCTTTCTTCTCTTAGCTCGCTTGCATACCTCACACCGTTCAAGAATTTTGCACATGTCCTTAATCATCCCAAGCCAATAGAAGTTTTCTTTCAACAACTCAGTAATTCTCTTCTCACTAAAGTAGCAAGCTAAGCCTCCAACATCAGCTTTTCAAACAAGTAATTCCCTAGCAGAACCACTCGACACATAGACTTGCCTTCCTTTGATATGAAATCCTTAGCTCAGACAGAACCCATCTACTACTTCTCTAATGTCATACTTGGCTACAAAGAGCCTAAAGTACAAATCATGTTCGTATTGATTAGGTAGGGTACCAAACAAAAGTATCCTAACTTGTAATATTGAGATAAGGACATCTTTATGAGAAAGTGCATCGGCCATAGTGTTTGCACTTCCCTTCTTGTATTTGATGACATAGCAAAAGGTTTGTAGGTACTCGACCCACTTAGCATGGCATCAGGAGAGTTTTTGTTGTCCTTAGAGATGGTTTAGAGATTCATAGTTTGTGTAGATAATGAACTCTCTTGGCATTAGGTAATGTTGCCAATTCTAAATTGCTTAGAAAAGGGCATAGAAATCTTTGTCATATGTCGAGTAATTAAGTATGGCACCTTTGAGCTTCTACATAAGAATAGCATTAATTCCGACTCTAGATGCGTCATACTCTAGTTAAAAAACTTTGCCAAAGTTAGGCAGTACTAATACCGAAGCAAAGGTTAGCTTGGATTTAATCTCTTCAAAACTCCTTTAAGCTTTCTCAAACCATTTGAATTTGTAGTTCTTCCTAATCATCTCAATCAGTGGGGCAGCTATAAAACTAAAGTTCCGAATGAATCTTTGATAAAACGAAGCTAGACTATGGAAGCTCTTAACTACTACAACACTGTTGGCATCGGCTATTCAAGAATAGCTAGGGATTTTTCATCATCAACTCTAATTCCTCCTCCAAAGATAACATATTTGAGGAATACTACCTCACTCTGATAGAATACACATTTCTTCAAATTGTTGAATAGTTGCTTAACACAAAGGATATCAAATACAGATCTCAAGTGCGCGATACGTGAAATGAAGTTGTTACTATATACCAGAATATCATCAAAGTAAACAATGACAGATTTACCAATCAATAATCTCAAAACATGATTCATAAGCCGCATAATGGTGCTCAACACATTTGTAAGCCTAAGCAACATCACCATCCACTCTAATAAACTGTCCTTTGTTTTGAACCTAATTTTCCACTTATCTCTAAGTCTCATTTGAATCTCATGGTAACCACTCTTTATATTAACCTTTGAAAATATCCATGCACCACACAACTCATTAAGCATATCATCCAATCGTAAGATTGAATATTGATAATTGATAGTGATCTTGTTTATAGCTCAACTATCAATATACATTCTACATCAACCATCCTTCTTCGATACTAAGATAGGTAGTATGGTATAGGGGCTCATGCTCTCTTGGACATATCTACACTCAATTAACTCATCTACTTGCTTCTTCTACTTGGGATTGAGCCTATAGGCAGGTTGGTTTGGCAGAGCAGCTCCAGGTTAGAGATCAATGTAATGTTCTATTCCTCTTATAAGGAGTAGACCTCTTAGCAACTCAACAAGAAACAAATCGACATATTCTTAGAGCACTATCTACACTTAGATAGGTAAGGCTTTGGTTTCCTTTAACTCTAGTAGTCTTCTAACCAATATGAATACATACTTCTCTAACTTAACATCTTTGGAAAATTGGGCTCTAGAGATCACTAAGAACTTCTTCTATAGTGATTTGGTAATTTTCTCTTGCAACTCCTGAACTTCTTTAAGGCTTATTGGGGTCAGTATAACTTTTTTCCTATCGTTCTGTAACATATAAGTGTTCCTATACCCATCATGGAGTACCTTCAAATCAAATAGCTAGGGTTAGCCAAGTAGAATGTGTGAAGTGTATGTGAGTAGGACGTTACACAACACCTCATCCTTCTATCGATCAATAATAATGATTAGCACTTTGACTTGCTTGGTAATAGGTAAACCTCCCTTCTCATTCAATCAGTGAATCTTGTAGGGCTTAGGTTGAGGATAGGTTGGCAACTTTAAAGCCTTCACTACTCCTTATGCTATAACAATGGTACAACTCCCTTTATCGATAATCAAAGCACATAGTTTGCCATTCACTCGGTAGTTTGTATGGAAGATGTTCTCTCTATGTTTATTTTTATCAGAGGTAAAGGTAGTAAGAGATATTCAGACAACCTTCTAGTACTATAAATCCTTAAATTTTCTAACCTAACATCTAAAATAGACTCAAGTGTGTTATAAAATCCTAAGAGACAATAAGGGTAGTTAATTTGAAAACCTTAAGATGACAATCGAAGATTCAATCGTGTATGAAACTTTTAGACTCTAAATGTATGTAAACACTAGAGATTGCACCTGAAAGTGACAAAAACCCTAAAACTATAACTTTAAGGATATAAAAAGTACCAATTCATTATAAATCTACTATAAAACCCTAATTGACTATATATGCTTAATAATATGCTAAATCATATAAAATCATTAACTAATGATCAAAGATAACTTCTAATTGTTCCTAAATGCTTATGTATTAAAATTAATTTATTAGAAACTATGATAATACATTGTAGATACTATTAACCATACAATTATACCAACCAACAAACTAATATTATGTAAGTTTAAGTGTTTGGTTAATATTTATACTATATATATAACCAATGTTAGTATTCTAAATTGCACTTTTCATGATAATTATGCTAAATATCATACTAAATAATATATATAGGATATAAATACTCAAAGTAGGATTCTAATAATTATTCTTACTAATTATTTCATTTAATTCCATATTTCCTTTCATTTCCTTAATTTTTCTTCTAATTATCCTTAATTACATTATTATGTACATGAATTACATACAATTTAAGGAAGTTGACTATTGACCAAGTCAAAGTGTTGACCAAGGTCAACATGTGTCGTTTTCAACTAGAAATTTCGACTCTTTTCCATGGAATTCCTCTTGTTTTTCACATGTATTTTTTTTCTTTTTATCTTCTTCCTTGCCATCCATTCCATCCCCATCTAGACCCTACTTTTTTCTTCTATAAAACACATGTAAGGCACAAATTAAATCCCCTTTTTCTTCCCTTAACCCAACCGAAACATCTCTTCATCTCTTATCCTTCTTCTAGTTTTTATTTTTCCTCTTCAATTCCCTAATTAACAACTTCCAAACCACTACTTCATATACATAAATTCCTCTTTCATATTACAAAAAGAAAAAGGTATGTTTCACTTGATTCTCTATTTCAATAGGTGATTAGTTATTTACCATGTGTTAGTGTTGAAAACATGTATAAGATGTACATATATGTTAGTATAAATAGGAACCTTTATGCACATATATATAAGTGAAGGAATGCTTGTGCATAAAAGTAGAAATACTTATGTATATATGATATGTGGATACATATGAAGTATTTATGTATGGATTTTAGTAAAATACCTAGTAAAAGTATAAGTGTATATAGATAAGTGTAGAAGGAACACATGTACATATGCTTTAGTATTTTTGTACTAGAGTATTCTTGATGTACATAACCTAAAATAAGGAAAATACTAAGAGTACATACATATAGCTCACTAATTAAACCCATAATATGCAAAAATATGAATTATATGAAGATTTTCTAAAGGTGTATTAGGGATATACGAAAATATATATAAAAATACGTATATAACCGTATATATATAGGGTGTTTATATTAATATATATGTAAGCATGTTAGAAGTATATATATATGTATACATAGCACACATATAAGAAGTATAAATACATAAATATAAAGTTAGTATATATGTAAAATACAATAAAAGTATCTAACATACTATAATATAATATAATAAAGTAATAATATATAATGTACATATATATGTAAGTATGGGCCGAAACTTATAATGGACCTCATAAACTGATAATGAGGAGAAATAAATAACTTAATACATAAAGTATCATAACTTACAAATATACGAAAATAGTTACTATTGATCCCACTAAGTATGATAAACCCTGCACATGCCATACTTAGGTTATATTGGGAAATTAGACAAACTACAGTAGACTTTTAGTTAACTAAGGAGTCTAATTTTTCAAAATACTTATAGATTTTATTATCTTTTAGGCATTTAAATATCGAGTTTTGGAAATCCTAAAGGTTTAGAGAATGAGTAATAATCCGGGTGAGGGAGTTCTAATGACTTGCTACCTGCCTGTGCGTGTTACTTGTATTATGCTTTTTTGCTTGTTGTTGCTTATGTATCTAAATGATTATTTTGCTTATTTGCTATCATCTGTGTAATCACCTTTTTAAACTAATAAATATAAATATCTAACCAAAATAATTGGTTATCCTCGTCACATGTCTATAACTAAGTAAATGTATGGATGGAGAGTGTTAACTTTGTAAAATTTTGAGAAAAATATTTTTTGGAAAAAACTTTTCTAATCTTAAACATATTTTTGTACGATTTCTATAAGGGTTCATAATGTTGTAAATAATATTTTATAGTTAATGCAAAGCTAACATGAGATCTCCAATTGATAGCAAGAGGACTCGCTTTATTGCGCCCATAAGGGCATGGATAGATTTTGATTGCGAAAGGACTCGCATGTTTGTGCCTAAGGGGCCTTGGATGGTGGATGGCCCTAGTTTAGAGTCCACATATTTGGATTGGAATTATTTTCTCCACTAAGGTAAAAGTTAAGTGTCGCCTGTAAGGGTGGTGCCCTTAGGCAACCTCATATGGATAAGCTGAGATACCCCGTATGAGTAAATACAGGGGATAATCAAAGTGTAAACGACATAATTCTACACTGTCCATAGTTCTAGACTCTTATGAATATGTTGATTACATTCATTACGCTTGCATTCATTTTGTATGTAGATAGCTTGTATGTGTGTTAATAACGTTTGATAACTTGTTTGAATGATACTAGTGAGGAATGAACTCATTAAGTTGCTTATGCTCATTCCTCTTTAGTTTCTTTTACAAGTTTGCTTATGTTGGGATTGGGATAAATCTTAAGTAGCGAGTGCAAGATAAAGATAAGTATGTTAATATTAGAATTAGCTGAGACCTTTATAGATGATATAGAAACATCCTTTATAGGAAATATTTGTATGTTAGAATTCAATATAATTTAATATTTCTTGTAATTTTATAGCGTTGGTATATCATGTCTTATTATTTAGTAGGGGATACCAATTCTTTGTGGTTATGAGGAACTGTGGGATATTAGACATCCATAATTATTTATATTTTACAATAAATTAATTAATTACAAATCAGCAAACTTAATAATTAATCATTTAGAGTCTTGTAATCTCTAACTTAAAAGGTGGTTTTCATATCATAGGCACATACGTGATAATGAAATTTTAAGCAATTCAACTAGACCCCCTTTAAGGTCTTGATAAGTACTCTCCCATTTCAAGTCAGGTCATGCCATCTGAATCTTCTTAAAACTCATCTAATAGTTGGTCAATGCCTGCTTCTTCTTCCTCCCCTTCACTAACACTTTCTACTTCAAAATAAGGCTTGTCTCCTTTAATGAACATGGTCAGTTTAAGCTCTAACTAGCTACGTACCCAAAACCAAGACATTTGAAACACTTTGACTTATCATGTCTTCCGTCCTCAACTCAAACCTTGGTCCTTCTTGACCTCAAGCTCCTCGACCTTAGCCTTTCCTTAGCCATCATCAAGTCTACTTAGCATTCAACTTTAGTGGTCTAACTCGAAATTGTACTAAGCTTAGTCATATCTCAATCGACTCGGCATACCATGTTTCTTTGGCAAGCCAAGTTAGCTACTTTATGCTTAGTTGAGCTGACTTTACCCCTACCTTTTAACCCTTCATGCTATTTAGATAGTCTCATCTAGATTTCCAAGCCTCTGTACTTCTACTATATTACCAATTTTAGATCTTAGTTTAGAAATGAATCATGCTATTGTTTGTGCCTTGAGCTCGTCAACATCACATCAAATCATTAGCAACTAGAACTCTCAAACATATTAGTCCACTAATTGGCCACTTTGCCAAGTTCTTCGAGACGTTGGAAAGTGTCTTGTTCATAGTGTTCTGGAACAAATCTACTCATTAGAACTCTCTTCATCTCATTCTAAGTTTGGATTTCATGTCGGGCTCATTGGCATGCATTTTGTAATTTCTTCCACCACTTTGCTACATACCTAGAAAATTCTAAAGTAGCTACTTGAATATACATCAAGTCCTCATAATTATAGAAGTCAAATATCTTTTCAATCTTCTCTTCCTAGTTTAGATGGTCATCACCACTACTAGATCCATTAAAGCTTGGAATCTACACTTTCGGATGCTTAACTCCTCTAAGGTCACAAAGCTCATGCTCTTTAAATCCATCATACTACTCCTCCTCACCATTTTCTTCAACTTTATCTAACTTAAGTCTCCTCCTCCCAAACCTCTCAGCATATTGAGGTGAAGCTAGGTTCACATTAACAACTTCTAGTACTCTAGGTTCAGCTACTTGTCTTCTTAATTTGTCTCTTACATCTCAGCCTTGTTCATCAACCCTCTCTTATGGCCTAGTCTCTACTATCCTCTATATAGAAATAGCTAGGTTGTCTACAATACCAGTAAGGTCTTGCAATTGTTCATTAGTAGTTCATGAGGTATGTTGGGTAACATGACCGTGACCATGAACATCACTCTAGGCATCATTAATCTCTCATTGAATACTAAGATTCAAAATTCTCAATTATAAGACTTCAAGAAGTTCACTAATCAATAAAAGATTTCCAGCAAACTTCGAAAATATGATTCCATACAGTAACTTAAGAACTTACTTTGTTTTCCTCTTAAGAAACAAAGTATAATAGAACATATACACTCTAATAAGAAATACTTCAACACCATGCTTTCAATCGCAACCTTAAACTCTAATATCAAGATTATATGATGTGCTTAAGAGCTGAGTTGATCACTAGGGATTACTATAGGAAGTAGTAATAGCGAGTCCTTCGAAATATCAAAGAATGAAGTAATGGAAGAAAAGACAACAAGCGTAGTAGCTTCCGTGAAGCTACTCAAAGGATATGATGCACCAACTAACACAACATGACTTAGTACTTCGTCTAATATGATGCGCAAGCTAATACTAAGTTATACTCACCACTAATCTCGAGCTACTCAGCAAAACTAGATAAGAGTGTAGGGGAAAATATTACTTAGAGAAGGGTATCTCACAAGAATAAGGATATTTAATATCTATAAAGGTGTAACATAATAGTAGCTATAGTAAAAAGGACTATTTATAGTAAGTCCTTTAGGGAAACAACACAATAATGGAAAATTACATAAAAAAAACATTGTAAGAAAGAGATTCCTAGTATGTTCAAATAAGGGCAAATATAACAAAGGACAAAAAGAAATGTAGTACAAGTGTCAGAAGAATAGGGGATAGGTGGTGACCTGTCAGTGGGTTCATACTCTAAGGTCTTAGGATGCTATGGCTAAATGGAAATGATGTAGGGGCTATTGTTGAGGAATTGTGCTTAGAGTTGCCAAGGAGATTGAATGATGTTGTAGTTCTATAGGCTAGAAGAGTAGGGCTTGGTGTATAGTGACCTTAGACTTGGCACTCGGCAGGTTAGCCTCGGCACTTGGTAAGTTAGCCTCTACACTCAACTGGTTGATGATTGGGCAAGAGTCTAAACAAAGTAGGGTATGTCCAAGGTAGGCCCTTAAAGAGTTCGTCTACAACTCTTTTATGTATAAGAACATGTCTTCAATAGGCTAACACGAGGGAATTGTCCTAGTAAGAGATTGGAGGCCTTAAAAGCAGGTACGAGTGATGCATTTGAAGGTCAGCAATCCATCACAACCCCAACCATAACCATGGCGTAGCTTACTTTTACCATCGCTTTATTTAATGCTTTAGTACCATTGTTGCACCACTTACTAAACTAACAAAGAAGAACATAGAATTTGGATGGGGAAAGAAAGAAGAGAGAAGTTTTGTTAAGGCGAAGAAGAGATTGACCTTTGCATCCGTATTGGCTCTACTTGACTTTGAGAAGATATTTAAGCATGAATGTGATGAATCAAGTGTGGGCATAGGAGCTATGTTGATGGAAGAAGGTTGACCTATTGTTTATCATAGTGATTGGACTACTCCGTGAATGACAAGGAACTCATTACATTCATCTAAGCACTCCAAGTATAGCAACATTATCTTCTATTGAGAGAGTTCATCCTAGACACCGATCATGAGTGTTTAAGATGCTTGCGAGACTAAGCTAAGCTCTTATAGAGGCAAGCTCGATGGATAGAATTCCTAGTAGGATTTAATTTTGTGATCAAGTATAAGCAAGGTAAAACCAATGTTATTGCTGATGCCTTGTCAACAAGGCATACTCTTCTTATTGAAATGCAAACCAAGCTATTAGGTTTTGCAAGCATCAAAGAACAATGCCCTCGAGAACCTCATTTTGGTCCAATATATGAGGGCTGTAAAGATGGGAGGATGGTAAATGAATATCATATGGAAGAAGGCTTTTGTTTTGAAGTAGCAAACACTATATACCAACCTATTCCATCAGATAGCTATTAGTAAGAGAAGCACATAGTGGAGGTGATAAGAATCAAGCCACCAAACCGTTAACCAATGCCCGAGCCTAAGCTAGAGGACTAGAGGGCATGACAAGACGAGTTCTTCTTTTATGCACCATAATTGAAGAGTCTGAGCTGCTATAGTCCGTCGATTTGATGATTTAGCCGAGCTAAACACTCTTGTGCTTATTGATAGTTTCTAGTTATCGACCAAAGGTATACTCGAACAATAGCTTAGCTTACTCGACCATATCCCCAATTGACCTAAATCTGAGCAATAGCAAATACATATGAGTTAAATTTACCTTAGAAGAGTTAACCTACTCAGCTCAATACTATTGAACTATCAGGTTGGCTTGGCATCATTACTCAGCAATAGCTAAGCTAGCTGAACAGTTTGTCTGCTTTTGTCAATTGTATGACCATTGATCATCTACTATGTGTTCAAGCATCCCCTATTATAGAATCTTTGTTACAAAATGCCTATTTTGTTGGATTTTCATTTATACCTTTCAAATATTCCTTATATAATACTTATTTTAGCCATTACCCATTTTAGTCTTTTCCATTTGTAGTAGTTGCCTTAATATTTTGATTATAAATACTCCTTATAAATGTAGCCACAAAACATATCAAATATCATCAATACATAATATATTTTATTTTCATGGGCATTCCATTTGCTTACTTGAATCACTCTTATCCTTACCCTTAAGTAAGGCTAGGTAGTGAGACTCTCGTAAAGTTTTCTTGTGCATCATATCGAGCTAGTTTTGTGAGTTCTTGGTACTTCCTTAGTACGTAATATCCTCAGAACAAATCAAGGTTTGAATGTTGGTTTCTTTGTTTCTCATGCATTTCCATCCTCATTTTTAAGCTTTCTACAAGCTTGGACTTACCCCTTATGACCAGCCTTGTCCATCCTTAGCTCAAATCATATTATCTTGGTATCGAAGCGAACATTCTTTTAGGTAAGTTGTGCTTAAGTTTCCTTATGAATAATGTTTGTTGTGGTAGCGTATTGTAGTTGCATAGAGGTTAGTTGTGAATGTTTGAGTAAGTAGAAGGCATAATAGTTTACTGTGGTTAAATACTCTATTTTTCCTATTTCAAACATACAAAAACAAAGCAAGTTTCAATTAGGTTTATTGTTCTTTCGAGTAGTTATTGTGTTAGCAAATTAGTTGAACATTTGTATAGAGTGTGCATGTGTGTTGTTTAGCTTAAGAGGATAGCATATGTTGTTTTATTGATTCTGAGTTTGTTTACTGAGCTTTGACAAGAGGATAACAGATCTAAGTGTCAACACTGGTATCAGAGATGATAATAGAGGTATTATCCATGATGGATGATAATCCTAAAACACCCCTTAAAGTACAGATGAGTAAATTGATGAGATAGATAACCCTATAGCCAATCTAACGAGAGCTATTCATGTATTGGCCTTTCAACCTATCGAAGCCATATAGAATACCCCCCAAGCTACTCGACTCGCGAGAGAACAGTTCCTAGTTCGACAAGATTAAGGTGGAGGAGTAAGAAGACATGTGTAGAGAAGAATTGACTTAGGTGATATAGGTAGAGAAGGAGAAGAAGAGTACAATGAGGAAGAATAGCGAGCTTAAGCACCCTAAGCTACTGACCATGTGAAGCTTCAGATTCTGAACGCCGATGGTTTTGGAAACACTGACAACTATGTAGATTAGGTGGAGAAGGTAGAGTGTATTTTTTATTATTACCAATATAAGGACTGAAAAAGTGAGGATTGTTGCTGTAGAGTTCTTAAGTTATGTCACAATATGGTAGGAGAACTTCCAAATTATGAGAAGACAAGAAGGATATAGGAAAGTAACCACTTGGATTAAGATGAAGAGGATACTTAGAAATAGATTTATGTCAAATACATATTTACAAGATACTTTTACTTGGCTTTAAGAGCTGAGACAAGGAAGCCAAACTGTTGATGAGTATGTTTAAGAGTTCTAAATACTCATGACTTAATGTGAAGTGGATGAACCATCAACCCAAACAGGGTCTAGATTTCTTACTAGATTGAGAAGCAACATTCAAGATATTGTGGAACTTCAATAGTTTACTACATTAGACAAGGCTATAAGAATAGCCTAACGTGTGGAGAGATAAGGGAGGAATAGGCTAAGCCAACATCTAGTGAACCGATTAGTACAATTAAGCCAACCCACTCAAGGAAGTTACCAAGCTCAATAAAGTGCCAAGCCTAGTAGAAGAACAAATGTCAAAGCTAAACAAAAGAGCCAACTAACCAATGGTGAAGTGCTGCCAAGAACTTATGAGAAGGGATAAGGATCTAGGAGGAAGACAAGCCAGATCAAGCATTTTAAATTTCAAGGGTTTAGATACATAGTTGCTAATGTTTGAATAAAAGAACTATGATTATCAAATGAGATGTTCTGAAACTCGATGTAGATGGTACTAATGAGGAACCTAAGGAGGAGGTCATTCCTGAAAAGAATACCATTTAGGAGGATGAGCTTATTAAAGAGGATGTGTTTACTAAGGATCTAGATAAATTAACTTTGGTTATCTGGCATATGATAAGTATAATACCCTCTACTGTAGAAGAGTAGAGAGAGAACTTATTCCACATCACTTGTAAAGTGAATGAATATGTTTATGTGCTCATAGTGGATAGTGGATGCTATACCATATATCATTTACTAACTTGGTTAAGAAGCTTAAATTGCTGACCATTTCACATCTAAGGCCTTACAAACTGCATTGGCTAAATGAGAAGGGAGCACTACATGTCACTTAGCAAGTGTTATTGTCGATCTCTATTGGAAATTATTATGATGAAATTTTTTGCAATGTGTTACCCATGTGTATATCTCATATGTTGCTAGGTAGACCTTAGCTTTTTGATCAAAGTGTTATTCATGACGGTTTCAGAAATACGTATGTGTTTAAGAAAGTTGAGAGGAAAGTTACCCTAACCCTTATGATCCTGAGTTAAGTAAGAAAATTACAAGCTAAATTGGCTTAAGGATTGATGAATGCTTTTTTACTGAGTAGAGTTGAGCTCTGAGAAACCATTAAGTCTAACTTGCCAACCTTCCTATTGGTAAGGAGACTATTAGAATTGAAGGAATAAGGGAAGTTACCATAAGTGGTCGAGAAGTTGCTTAATAAATATTTCAACCTGTTTCCCGAGTAGTTGCTTAAGGGATTACCCCAATTTCGAGGTATTGGGCACAACATTGACTTGATAACTAGTGTTGTATTATTGAACAAGTTTGCTTATAGAATGAATCCCAAGTGAGCTATAAAGCTCTAAAGATATGTCAATGAGCTATTAGAGAAGGGATATGTGAGAGAAAGTTTTAGCCTTTGTGTTGTGCCTACACTGCTTGTGCTAAAGAAGGATGGTACTTAGCGTATGTGTATGGATAGTAGAGTTGTAAACAAGATCATGACTAAATATAGGTATCCCATTCTGAGGTTAGACGATATGTTAGATGAATTGAGTGATGCGAGAGTGTTCAACAAGATTGACTTGAAATCAAAATACCCCGAATTTGAATGAGGCAAAGGGATGAATGGAAAATTACTTTTAAGACCCGGCATGACCTATATAAGTGGATGGTCATGCCTTTCGAATTATCAAATGCCTTAAACACTTTTACAAGATTAATGAATCATGTTTTGAGGAATATGATTGAGAAGTTTGTCATTATCTACTTTGATGGCATCCTTGTCAATACTACCAACTTAGCAAGTCATATTGACCATCTCCGAGTATGTTTTTATGTCCTCCAAGCAAAGAAATTTTTTAGGAACATGTAGAATTGTTGTTTCTATTAAGAAGAGGTGATCTGTCTATGCTACATGGTTAGTGGAGGAGGATTAAGAGTTAATGAAGAGAAGGTTTGAGCCATTGTTGAGTGGTTGACCCTAACTGCATGAGCCTAATAAGGAGCTTCCATGGATTGGCATCAATCTACCAATGCTTCATCCAAGGATTCTATACTATAGTTGCACCTTGGACTAAACTAACCAAGAAGAATGTAGAGTTCAAGTGGAGAGAGAAAGAAGAGAGGAGTTTTACTGAGGTAAAAGTAAGGTTGACCTCTACCCCAGTCTTGGCTCTATAAGACTTTGATAAAGTGTTTAAGCTTGAATGTGATGCGTTAGGTATCAACATCAGAGCTGTATTGATTTAAGAAAGCTGACCTATCACTTCTCATAGTGAAAAGCTTAGAGGAGCACAACTAAACTATTATGTATATGACAAAGAACTCTTAGCTTTAACTAAGGCTCTTTTATATGGCAACATTATCTTCTACCAAAGGAATTTGTCTTATACATAGATCATGAATCCTTGAGGCATCTATAAAGCCAATCGAAGCTTTCTAAATTCCAACCTAAATGGATTAAAATTCTTGAAGGGTTTAATTTCATCATTAAATATAAGCAAGGCAAGAATAATTTTGCTGCCAATGCTCTATCAAGAAGATATGCTCTTCTTATCGAGTTATAGACTAGATTGTTAGGGTTTGCAAGCATTAAAGAACAATATTAACATGACTCTCATTTTGGTCCTATATATAATCATTGTCGACAAGGAAGAATAGTGGATGAATACCATGTAAAAGATGGTTATCTGTTCTAAGGTGATACATTATGTGTGCAGGGAATTGCTAATGGTAAAAGCCTACAGTAAAGGACTCTCTAGTTACTTTGGAGAGTAAAGAACTTATGAGCTACTGAATGATAAGTTCTTCTAGTCTTAAATGAAACATGATATGCATCATGAGATTGTGGGTTGTGCTATTTATAAGAAAGTGAAAAGCCAAGCTGAATAAGTGAAGGGAATGTCTCTACCTATTCCAACCAAGCCATGGGCTGACTTGAGTATGGAATTTGTCCTTGGATTGGCCTAACTTGCCTAAGGCGAAGACCGAGTGATGGTTATTCTAGATAGGTTCAATAAGATGTCACATTTTGTGCCTTGCACTAAGACTAGCAACACTTTGGTTATTGCTTATCTGTTTTTGGAGGAAATAGTTCACTTGCACTGAGTGCTAAGGAGTGTGGTATTAGATAGAGACCCAAAGTTCTTGAGCCACTTTTGGAGAACTCTTAGGCATTAGATGGGAACTAAATTATTGTTCAGTACCTCTTGTCACCCCTAAACCAACAGCTAAACAAAGGTTGTCAACCAAACCTTAGGATCATTACTTCGAGCTACAATAGGGAAGAACTTAGTTGACTAGGGCATATGCCTAACTATTGTAGAATTTACTTACAAAGAATGACACATACCACTATTAAACATGCCCCATTTGAGGTCGTCTAAGGTTTCAATCTCGAACTACCCCTTGATCATACTTTGATGTTACCTATTGACAAGGAAGATCTAGAAGCAAGAACTAAAGCTCAATCCTTCTAGTAAATCTACCAATGAGTTACCCAATACATTAACTAAGTTACCAAACAACTAAAAGAGAAAGGTAAAGGAAGGAAGACTAAGTAGTTTCAATTTGGTGACCAAGTGTAGCTACACTTGATCATAAAAAGGTTTCCTAACAAGAGGAAGAATAAGCATCTGCCAGAGTTGAAGGACCATTCCGGATACTCCAATAGATAAACGACAATGCATACCAACTAGAATTACCAAAAGATTTCAGAGTATCTAATGTGTTTAATGTTACCGACCTCAGCCCTCACCGATCCAAGGAGAACTTGGATGAGGACCAGTTGGATTTGATCTTAAATCCCAATCAACCTAGCAAGGATGATAGGAATTAGGTCACTAGACCGCTGACCTAAGCCTAAGCTTGAGGATTAGAGTGTATGGTAAGATGAGTTCTTTCTTTATGCCCACAATTGAAGTGTCTAAGTTGCTGCAATTTATCGACCCGATGCCCTAGTAGAGTCAAACCCTCTTGTGCCTATCAATAGTCTCTAGTTGCCAACCAGAGGTACATTTAGACAACAACTTAGCCTACCCAACCATTTACTCAACTGACCTAAGTCTTAGCTATATCAAACACGTCCAAGTTGAATTCACTTTGAAAGAGTTACTTGCTTAGCTTAGTAATACTGAACTATTAACTCGACTCAGCATCATTACTCGACAATAACCAAGCTAGCCATATAGGTTGTCTACTTTTGTTAGGTATACGACCACCAATCATCCACCATATGCCTGAGCACCCCCAATGATGGAATCTTTGGTACAGAATGCCCATTTTGTTGGATTTTCATTTATGTCCTTTAAATATTCCTTAGATAATACTTATTTTAGCCATTACCCTTTTTAGTCTTTTTCATTTGTAGTAGTTGCCCTAATATTTTAGGTATAAATACCCCTTGTAAATGTAGTCGCAGAGCATATCAAATATCATCAATACAAAATATACTTTATTTTCGTGGGCATTCCCTTTGCTTACTTGAATTACTTTTATCCTAACCCTTAAGTAAGGCTACATAGCGAGTACCTTTGTAGAGTTAGCTCATACATCATATTAAGCTAGTTCTGTGAGTTCTCGATAGTTTCTTAGTGAGTAATATCCTTAGAGAGGATTAAGGTTTGCTTGTTGGTTTCTTTGTTTCTTGTGCATTTCTATCTTCATTTTTTAGCTTTCTATAAGCTTGGACCTACCCCTTACTATCGGCCTTATCTTTCCTTAGCTTAAATCGTATTAGGAAGGCTCTTTAAACATTTCAAAGAGAGGAAGACCTATGAATTGTTCAACAATAGATTCTTTTGGCCTAAGACAGTGAGATGTGTACTGTATTATTAAGAGCTGTACAATTAATAAGAAGGCTAAAAGTTTAGCTGAGTAGGAGAGAACAATACCTCTACCCATCTTAACTAGACCTTAGGTTGATTTGAGCAAGAATTTTATCCTCGGACTATCCTAAACTCCTAAAGCAAAGATTCTATAATGGTCATCATAAATTGATTCATCAAGATAGCATAGTACCCTATACTAAAACTAATGATACTTTAGCTATTGCTTTTCTATTTTTGCAGGTGATCATCCGCTTACATTGAGCACGTAAGAGCATAGTATTGGATCGAGACCCAAAGTTTCTAGGTCATTTCTTGAGAAACCCCTGGCGTCTAATGGGGACCAAGCTACTTTTCAGTACTACTTACCACCCCCAAATTGATGATCAAATGGAAGTTGTCAATCATAGTTTAGGATCACTACTCCAAGCTATAGTGGAAAAAAACTTGACAAAAAAAAGATGCCTATTTACTTATGGTAGAATTTGTTTACAATTAAACAATACATAACACCACTAGGCATACACCCTTTGAGGTCATCTATGGCTTCAATCTTGAGTTACCTCTTCATCATACCCTAACACTCATATTGAAAAAGCAAGAAGACTCTAAAGCTAGAGCAAAAACTCAATCTTTTTAGTAGATCTACTAGAAAGTTGTTCAACAAATTGACTGAGTTTCTAGAAGGATGGAGGTAAAAGGGAAAGGAAGAAAGGCAAAGCAATTTCAACCCGACAACTTAGTAGTATTGCACCTAAGCAAGGAAAGGTTCCCCAGCAAAAGGAAGAACCAGTTATTTGCTTAAACTAAAGAACCATTCAAGATACTCCAAAATATCAACATAATGCCTATCAATTGGAACTACCTAAAGACCTTAGAGTTTCTAACAAGTTTAACATAGCCGATCTTAGCCCTTCCCAATCTAAAGAAGAATAGAATGAATAGTAGGTAGATTTCATCCTAAATCCCAATCAGACTAGGGGAATTCTCTATTGACAACTCAACCAACTTTTTAATAAGCTTGGCTACACTTGTCCTAACTTCCCAAGAGTACATTTGAGCTAACACAACCTTAGAGAGCTTGTAGGCTAGCTTAGCATCAATAAAATTTGACTGTAACTTTTTGTTTACTTTTATAGGGACTTTCCTAGTGATTGTCAACTACGTATCCCATCCATCCATGTAAAGGAGTTTGCCAAAGAAGCTTCTATTATGCAATTTCTATTATACCGTTTTGTCTATTTCTTGCGTTTTACTTATTTTAAGCAATGCCCTTTTTTCCTTTTCCATATTTAGTAGGTTGCCCTAATATTTCCAGTAGAAATATCCTCTTGTAAGTAATCACAATCATCATCTTGACATTATCGAATACATAGTATCTCTTTTTATGAAGATTGAAGCTTACTCTATTTACTCGTATCCTATCCCTTAAGCAAATCTAGGTAGCGAGTAACCTCATTGAGCTATTCGTCTGTCATATCGACTAGCTTGTGAGTCTATAGACCTTGCTTGTTCTCTTTTATTTCTAGGTGTTCATCACCCTACATTTTGAGCTTTTTGTGAGCTCAAACCTACCTCGATATTACCGACCTTGTCTACCCTTGATGAACTACTAACCATCAGTCCCATTACTCATGCACGGCTTCAAGGCCTCTAATCCCTCACCTAAAGAATCCTCTCTCAACAACCTGTTGATCACGAGAAACTTTACATCGAAGGAAGGTGGCTAAACTCCTTAAGCTCCCTACATTGTTATACATTAATCTAAACTCTTGGTTATGACAATGCCGACCATTCCTTTACCAAGGATCCTATGCCAAGTAATCCAACCAACTGCTGTCAAGAGGTTCTTATCGAGTGATGAGAGACTCACTTACCGACCAATTGGTTTTCTCTTGGCCTGTTACTATTTCTCTTATCACCTCCTTCTTGTCTCAGCCCCCTTTATTGTCGCAACATCTTCAGCCATTTCACTTACTATGTTCAGAGAATCTTCATATAGACCAATGTTACACTACCACCTATCCATCTTGTCTGACATTTTATTATTTTTCCATTTTTGTCTTTTATCCTTTTTTCCCTTTTTCATATGCACTAGTTTTTGTATATACTTTTTTGTAATTTCTTTATATGTAATGTTGTCATAGGGACTTACTATAAATAGTCCCTTTCCCTTATAAACCACAAATAGCTTGACATTTTAGACATTGGATACTCTGTTCTTAAGAGACAACCTTCTCTAAGTTCAATTTCTTTCATACACTCTTATCTAACCTTATCGAGTAACTCAGGATTAGTAGTAGGTAGACCTTGACATCAACTTATACGTCATATCAAGTAAGGTGTCAAGTCATGTTGTGTTCATTGTTGAGTCATAACCTCTAAGCAGCTTCATGTCAACTATTCCAGTTTGTTCGTGGACCATTTCTCTCTACTTTCTTCGATATTTCAGAGGACCCAATTAGTTCAAATTTGCTATAGTAAGTCTTAGTGATAACTAAGCTCCTAGGCACACTATATAATCCTGGTATCAGAGCTTACAATTGAGACCAAAAGCTATGTAGTGATAGTCAGTCTACTGTTCGAGATACTTGTATGTATGTTAAAGGCATCTGTGTGAAGTATATTTATTGAAGCTTTGTGTTGAGAATGTTGAGAATATTGATGCCGAATAGGAGTAGCCTGTAAAGCTAACCAGGGGATGACAAATCATCAAATAGTTTCAAGGTAGAATGCCAAGGTCAGATATTAAGCCAACTTAAAGAAGGATAAGGTAAGAGCAAGACCGAGGAGCTTGAAATCTGAAGAGATCTAGGTCAAAGTTTAGGAAGGAAAACCCGAGAAATCAAATGTTTTAAATACCTTGGCTATAGACTCGTAGCTAGTCAATGTTCGAGCTGCCGAGTCATGACCATAAAGGGAGACAAGCCCCAGTTTAAAGTAGAAAGTGTAAGTGAAGGAGAGGAAGAAGTGGCACCTGATCAGATATTGGAAGAATTTTAGGAAGACCTCGATGTCGAGATACCTCCTAAAGGCAAAGTCGAGTATTGCTTTGTTATACGATGATTTCTTAATGCTTTTGTAGCTAACGAGAACGAGCAAAGAGAGAACCTCTTCCATACGAATTATTGGGTGAATGGCAAGCTATACATCGTGATCATTGATGAAGGAAGATGTACCAACCTCATCACGCAAGGGGTAGTTAAGGCCATGAAATTGCCAACCCTTCCATACCCCAAGCCATATAAGATTCACTGGCTAAATAAGAAAGAAGGACTACAAGTTGCCAAGCAAGTTAAAGTATCAATTACCATTAGTGATAGGTATAGGGACGATGTACTATATGATATCCTTCCTATGCATACTTCTCATATATTACTTGGCCAACCATGGCTATTTGATTTGAGAGTGTTACACGATGGGTATAGAAACAACTTCTTATTCTAGAAGGACAGGAAGAAAATTATATTGACACCTATAAGACTTAAGGAAGCCTAAGAAAAGATTACTAGATCCCTACAGCGGAAGCCCTTGGTGATTTCTCAAGCTCAGTTTGCCTAAGAAGTCAAGGTTGAAGATTATGTGCTCCTTTTAGCTAGGAGATTCTTAGTGGTTAGAGAAGCCAAAAACTTACCTACTGAAGTGTAGTAGCTACTTTAGGACTTTGCCGACCTATTCCTTGTCAAGATGCTGAAACGTTTACCTCCCAGAAGAGGTATCGAGCATTGCATTGACCTCTAACTAGGGGCTACCCTACTAAATTGATTGGCTTACAGGCTTAACCTAGAGTAGGTTGCTGAACTAAAGAAACAATTTGATAAGTTAATAGATCACAAATATGTCCATGAGAGCATGAGTCCTTGTTTCATACCTATTGTCCCTGTACAGAAAAAGGATGGAACGTAACAAATGTGGATTGACAGTCGAGCCATCAATAAGATCACTGTCAAATATCAATACTCGATCTTGCGACTTGATGATATGCTTGACGAGTTACATGATGCTTACATCTTTTCTAAGATTGACTTGAAGAATAGCTATCACCAGATACGAGTGAGACCTATAGATGAATGGAAGATGACCTTCAAGACAAGGGATGGTCTATTCGAATGGTTGGTGATGCCGTTTAGTCTAACTAATGCGTTGAGTACATTTATGCGGCTAATGAATCATGCATTTAGATTGTTGATCGGCATATGCATTGTAGTTTATTTTGATGATATTCTAGTCTACAGTGCTGACCTCCTCGTTCATGTCAAACATTTGAGATTAGTGTTTAACATATGCTACGTCGAGAAATTATTCGGTAACCTAAAGAAATGCACATTCTATCAAAGTGAGGTTATATTCCTCAGATATGTTGTTTTAGGAAGGGGAGTTCGAGTTGATGAGGAAAAAGTTAGTGCTATTAATGAGTGGCCTACGCTAACTAGTGTTACCAAAGTCAGGAGCTTCTATAGATTAGTCTCGTTCTATCAAAGATTTATTTGGAACTTCAGTTCCATAACTACACCATTAACTAAATTGACCAAGAAGAACATTGAGTTTAGATGGACAAAAAAGGCTTAGAGGAGTTTTGAAGACATGAAGTCTAAGCTGACGTTTACTCCAATACTCACCCTACTAGATTTGGAGAAGGTTTATGAGGTTGAATGTGATGCGTCTAGTGTCGACATTAGTGCTGTCCTTATGTAAGAGCGCCGACCCATTGCCTACTTTAGCGAAAAACTTCGAGGTGTTACCTTGATTTACTCAACCTACGATAAGGAGTTCTATGCCCTTATCCTAACACTCTAGAACTGGTAGCATTATCTATTGCCAAAAGAATTCATCATCTATTCGGATCATGAATCTCTCAAGCATCCTTGTAGGCAATAGAAGCTTTCTCGGCGTCACGCCAAGTGGGTCGAGTTCTTAAAGACCTTTTTCTATGTCATCAAATGTAAGGAGTGAAGCGCCAACATAGTGCTGATGCACTTTCTTGCCATCATACCCTCATCACAACTTTACAAGCTAAGGTGATTAGATTCAGCACTTTACTTGATCGATATGAGAATGACCTACATTTTGGACCTTTAGTAGCCAAGTGCAGTGCTAGAGAAGCTATAGAAGGGTTCTACTTAAGTTAGGGCTTCTTGATGAAGGGCAAGTAGATTTACGTGCCAAGTGGTTCTGTAAGGGAGTTACTCGTTTAAGAAGCTTATGCCGAAGGACAAGCCAACTATTTTAGGGAGGAAAAGGATGATTGAGATATTGAAGGAGTATTTTTACTAGCCTGGGATGATGAAGGATGTACATTAAATACTTGAGAGGTGCCAGATGTGTAAATATGCAAAGGGGAGGAGAGAGCCCTATGGAGAATATATACCCCTACTAATTCTAGAGTGGTCATAGAGTGATCTAAGCATGGATTTCATGCTTAACCTTCCCTACATGTTAAGAAGACATAACTCAATCATGGTGGTAGTTGATCAGTTCAACAAAATGGGCCACTTCATTCCTTGTAACAAAACTAATGATGCTTTATTCAGCCTCTTTTTGTAGGAAATTGTGTGACTACATGGAGTGTCGAAGAGTATTGTGTTTGACTGTGATTCGAAATTCACGAGCTTCTTTTGGAAGACCCTATGGAGGAAGCTCAGCATTAAGCTCCTGTTCAGTACCTCTTGTCACTCTTAGATAGACGGCCAAACTGAAGTAGTGAATAAAATCATTAGTAACCTCTTATGAGCCACTATTGAAAAGAGCTCTCATAACTAGGATTTATACCTGCCCATCATTTAATTTACCTATAATCACTCAACTCACAGCTCCACTAGAACATCACCATTTGAGTTGTTTATGGACTTAACCTAAACCTATCCTTAGATTTAATCAACAGTCTAACTACATAAGGAGAAAGTCAATCTAGCCTACAACATGTAAAGGAATTCCAAAAGTTACATCAGAAGATTGCTGAGCAATTGGCCAAAACTGTAGCCCAATAGAAGGAAGAGGGAAATTGCAGAAGGAGATGAGTTGTTTATACCCTTAGGTACCTTGTATGGGTCCATTTTAGCAAAGAATGCTTCCCTAACAAAAGGACAGACAAACTATCTTCCAGAACAGATGGACCCTACAAGATCCTGAGGCATATTAATGATAATGCTTATGAGATTGAGTTACCCAAAGGTTTCAGCGTATTTACCATATTCAATGTCGACGATTTGACTCCCTATGTGCCCAATGATGATGAAGACTAAGATTTGAGGGAAAATCTTCAGCAACCTCAAGGAATTGATGAACTGCTGACCATTGGTCCCATTACTCACACACGGCTTCGAGGCTTCCAATCCTTCACTGAAGAATCCTCTCTTAGAAACCTGCTAATGACCAGAAACTTTACATCAAAGGAAGGTGGCTAAACTCCTTAAGCTCCCCGCATTGTTATACGTTAATCTATACTCTCAATTGTGATGATACCGACTGTTCCCTTACTAAGGACCCTGTGCCGAGTAATCTGACCAACTACCATTGAGAGGTTCTTACTTAGTGATGAGAGACTCACTTACCGGCTAAGTGGTTTTCTCTCGGCCTGTTACCATTTCTCTCATCACCCCCTTCTTGTCTCGACACCTTTTATTACCTCAACATCTTGAGCCCTCTCGCTTGCTATGTTTATAGAATTTTCGTACGAACTAATGTTACACTATCACCTATCCACCTCATTTGACATTTTACTTCTTTTCTATTTTTGTCTTTTATCCTTTTTTCCCTTTTTTTGTATGTACTAGTTTTTGTATATACTTTCTTGTTATTACTTTATTTGTAATATTGCCCTGAGGACTTACTATAAATAGTCCATTTCCCTTGTAAGCTGTAGATAACTTGAAATTTTAGACATTGCATATTCTATTCTTGAGAGACAACCTTCTCCAAGTTCATTTTCTTTTATACACTCTTATCTAATCTTATCAAGTAGCTCAGGATTTGTGGCCAGTAGACCTTTACATCAACTTGTATGTCATACCAAGTAAGGTGTCAAGTCGTATTGTGTTCATTGATCAATTAGATCCTCCAAGTAGCTTCATGTTAGCTATTCCAGTTCATCCATGGACCATTTCCCTCTACTTTCTTCGATGTTTGGAGTACCCAATTTGATCAAATTTGCTACGATAAGTCCTAGTGATAACTAAGCTCTTAGGCACACTAGCCCTTAATATGGCATATCAATAATGCATCTTACTCTTGCAATAGCTTTTGATTTAAGGAAAAGGGAAGTGACCCAGCAAGATGTTTGTCCTATATGTGGTGCATGAGATGAATCAATTTATCATGCACTTATAAACTGTCCATGCATCAATCACATTATTAAACCATAGTAAACAATAGACTCAACTAATTTCTCCTCAACATATTGTTTTCTAAACTAGATTAAGCTTAACTACATCATTAAGAAAAAGGACTAAAGTAACACCAAGCCTCCCCTCCCCCCCACCCCTCTCTCTCTCTCTCTCTCTCTCTATAGTACCCGTTAAGAACTTAGTGATGAAACTTTAATCATCGAGATGCCTTTCGGTGTAACGACTTAAAGAATGTCAAAACTCCAAAGTTAAGTATGCTTGAGCCATGTCAATCTTAAAATGAGTGACCTCTTAGGAAACTACTGCAATAAGAGACAAAACCATGTGGCGTACCGAGACAAAACCATGTGGCGTAGATAATACCTTAGTGGTAGGAGTTCCAATCGAGTCTTTACAAGTAGTATTAGAGCACTCCACCAGTTAGAAGGGCATAGTCCCTATTTGTTAATAGTCCTAGACCTATGTAATGAAATTGATGAAGACGTTAGTTCTTTAAGGGGGTTAGATTGTAGTACCCCTTAAGAATTAGTTGATAGAACTCTTATCGAGGCACCTTTTGGTGTAGTGGCTCGAAGTATATCAAAACTCCAAAATTAAGTGTACTTTCATTAGGTCAATCTTAAGACAAATAACCTCCTCGAAAGCTATAGCACTAAGGGACAAAACCGTGCAACGTATCATGCCAAAGCTGATAATACCTTAGTAGGAAGAGTTCTACTTAGGTCATTACACCCCCCTCCCCCTAACCAATTAATACTTTTTTGCCATCATGCTTTCAATGATTTGGTAGGATAGAAATAAAAAACTATAATCCACATAAGTAGAACAAAGGAATTTGATATAGGTTATCAGATCCTTAACTCATAAATATTAGGCTTATATTAAGAAATCTAACTTCTTTACCAAGTTGAATGAGTTAATATAATTTGGTCTTGTCATCCTCCAAATTAGGTTAAGTTGAACACAGATGAATCTATTAATACAAAGAACAACCAAGCAGTAATAGGAGGAGTTATTAGAGACCATAATGTTTGATCAATATGCTTATCAAGGGGATTAGGATAACATGCAAAAATTGACTTAATAGTCGATTGATCTTAATGCACAAAGGTTAGGGTTTTTGGATATCTAGGGATGGTTTGAGTATGAATTCTTACAGATATGACACATAATAAGAATTAACACTCACTAAATTAAATGAACAATATGAAACATGATTAAATAATCTAGTTTACTCGCTACAATCATAAAGATTGCTATGACTAGAGGGAGAGTTTACGCTCAAGAAAAATATTTTACAAATTGATGATGTTTGTCACAAAGGAATGAGGACTTTAAATAGACTTTACAACCATAATGGCAATTCCACGATAAAATAAAATACCTATAATCAATGATAAAAGAACTTAATTTCTATTATTCAATAGAACTAAATTTTCACTGATCAATGGAAGTAAATTCCTATTGGCTAATGGAGCTAACAAAATAAAGACCAAAGACCTTAATTCCTATTGGTTAATAGCACTAAATTTCTATTGGTTAATAGAAATAAATTCTTATTACTAATAGAAGTAAATTTCTATTGGTCAATAGAAGTAAATTTCCATTGGTCAATGTAAATAACCTATTTTTGCCCCTTTTTATTTTTTCAAAAATTTTAAAATAGGATAAGGGGTCCAAATTGAGGAAAATATTAAAAAATATAAAATTTAGAAAAAAGTACAAAAAAATATGAAATTTTAAAAATAATGATAATAATAAATAAATGTTTTAGGAATAATAAATTATTTATGTGTATAGGCAATTTAGTATCAGTGTTTAGTTTTTTCAGTTTATATGTATTTATAAAATATATATATATATATATAAAGAAAAAAAATATAACTGATTAGATCGAACTAGGTTTTAAACTTAGTCATTGTGAATTGGAATCAGGGCTAAAGGCCCTGGTTCGAAGCAAGCATACAAGCGTGAAAGGCGCCTGCATTTTTTTTTTTTTTTAATAGCACACATGCGCGTCCCACATGTGCTACACTTGTGGATAGCTGCTTCTCATTCCCCATTTGTTTTCTCTAGATTTCCAGTTCTTTTTCCTTCTCTTCATCAATGTAGTGTCTTCAATTCGTAGGCAATTTTTATGTGATTTTCACATAATTATGCATGTTTTCTTATTGAAATCATATATTAGGCTTAGCCTAGTTTTGAATCTACCTTTAAACATGTCTAAATTCAAAGGATTACATAGAGAAAATTGAATTAAAGAATGAAAAAAAAGAAAAGAAAACACTCATCTCGCGAGTCAAAACTCATCAATTAAAATCTTTGAATTAATTCGATTTTCAGATTTTCTAAGCTTAATCCATGATCATAACAGTGTAAAAGAGGGACTCTAGAGCCATTTCAAGCACAACAAAGTTTCGAAACACTCGAGATAAGCTAAAATTGGAGCTTTCTCTCTCTAGCCGACCTCTTTTCTCTCTTTAGGAAAACTATTACCACAATTGAGCTCATAGTGACCAAGAACCTTGAGCGAAACCATCAGCTTGTCCCTAGCAATTACCTCCATGCATCAGCTACCACCACCGCTAACAGTTAAATCCAACCACCACCTAAATAAACTCCAATCGCTAAGGCATTAGGCCTACCTCCCCTTCCCCTCCAAGCCTAAAAAAATAGTCACAAAAACCCTTTTTCCTACTCATTTTAGCTTTTAGAACATGTAAGAGCACACCTTGCCATCGCTACTGTTGGAGAAGACTTAGGACCCAACCTAGATCTAATTGAACCTGATCAACTCGATCCAATGAAGCCCGACCCATGCTCCTAATTTAGTCCAACCCTTGTTTTGCTCTGACTTGTATTTATTTATTTTTATTTATTTATTGTAAATGTAAATAGAAAAATAAAAGAGAAAAATGAAAAAAAAAGTAGAAGAAGAAAAAAAAAACTGGAGTTGGCTTAGTTTTATTTTTATTAATGCATGAATAAAATATTTAAAATAAAATAATAATAACAAAAAAATGTTTCATAACTTAAAAAATCTACTTTTCAAATTAAAAGAAAAAAAAAATATTTCAACCTATTTTCTAAATTAGAGCTTTTAGAATTTTCAAAGAAATGAAAACAAGCTAAAATTAGACCCTTTAGAAATTTTCCTTAAATAAACTGAATCAAATAAAAAACATAAACTTGACTGTTTTCCTAAAAGTAAAACCAACCAACACATTAGAGTTTTATTAAAAAAGCTACATATGTTTAATCTCAAGTGGCGAGTACGTAGGCACTCGTACACAAATAAGGGACAATGTAAAAAATGAAAAGATTAATTTTTCCACTATTAGTTACAAAATTTAGTAAAAAATGAAAAAAGCTTAGATTTCTTCCAATGTAGCTTAAGTTTGTCCAATTTAATAGGATAACATTTGATTCATTAATTAATGATTGAGTTTCATTTTATAGGATAGTTTTTAAAAGGTGATTTTAAGGAATTAAGTCTATATTTGGAAAATTGATGGTACTTATGAGGGTTTAAAAAGCTTAATCCCCAGACTTAATCTTCTAGTTCTCAAAACTGTTTCAAAAATTTGGTTTTATTAAAAGACCAGTAACTAAATTATAACCAATTCACCCAATTGGTTATATAATTTAACTTTTTTTTGGAACTTTGGTTATATAGCAACTCCAAAACGTTTTCAAAATATAAAAGAGTCCATTTTCTTTAACCTTAATTGAAAACTAGTATTAAATGAGTTGGGTCTAATATTTATCGATTTATAGAAAACTTATTTATAAAAACTAGGAAAAAAATCAAGCTCGACAACTTGGCAACTTTACTGGGGATATCAAGAGGGTTAACCACCTAATTTTCTAAATTTAGAATTAATCTCTAAAAATCACCTTACTGAGTGTACTTTATTTATTTACTCATTATTATTATTTATCCATAATTATATTGATATTTCTATAGGTTTAGCTTTAATTATTTAAATTATTAGGGAGGAATTTACTTTATGCACCACACATGTGTGATAGAAATGGTCAAACCCAAACCATATTAAGACCCTAGGACTGGAGGACGAGAGGGCCATTATGTTGGCTTCAAGTGCTGTGGTATAACCACCACATAGAGTTGATTAAGCCACCCCACTTAAGTTGAATGTGACCAATGAAAGTGTTTTTTAAAAATAAGTGAGGTCATAAAGCTTAAGGACTTTTAGGACCTACCTTAATTGCATTTACAAACCCTTTTCCCAAATTTGGTAAATTGGTACGATGTGGCAAGACTCTAAAAAAATAAAAAAAGAGGATTAACTATGAAGTTTTCTAATCTTTCTCCTATAATTGTTTTCTTTTCTTTAGCACATCATTCCTATATAAATAGGATAGTTTTGATGTAATTTTCTTTTCTTCTTCGTTGTAGAAAATGGTTAGGTCTTCTCTCACACTAGCACTTTTTAAAGAGGTTCATATTCATAAGCCTCTAGAGCCTTAAGGAATACTCGAAAGATGGTTTCAATTTTTCAATATAGATTAACAAAAAGTGATTGAAGGTAAGATTAAGCCCTCCTCTCACTACTCAACATCTAGACTAATATCACCATAGTATAGGCTTTGGTCTACTTATGGGACCCTTAAAGTTAGTCTTTTCATTTCGGCCCATGCCGACTTAGCCCAACTATTGAAGAATATTCCTATATATTTGGAGTCCCCTTTGTCAAAAATAGAAAATATGTCCCTCATATCATGGCTAGCCTTACAAAGATTTTCCAAAATTTCCTAAGCCTCTATGAATCTGAAATATGCAAAATATGGGCAAATCCTCACAAGAGAATCATTAGGGTGGACAATCTTTTTACTTAGTTTGCAACCTCATCCAGTTGCAACTAGAAACTCTTTTGTGGTAGCTTTGAAGATTGGCAACAACATAAAATCAACACCTATATATTGGCAATATTTGGAACTATTTTATTTCCTAATGGGATACTTCACATATCACATACATCATAGGATTATATAGCTAGTGACCCAATTTTTAGAAAGGAAATCTTATATCCCAACATTGCTAGCAGTACAAACCAGATCACGCAATTGTCTCTATGAAGAGAAGAATGGAGAATGAAAGACCAATATGGCCTTACTCATGGTTTGGTTTATCAACCATACTCGAAGTCATAAACTTACCTTCCTTCATAGGAAGACACCTAGAAGATGAATCCTATTGATGCGTTTGTTGTTGTCATTGAACTCCCCAACAATGTTGTTATTTATTATTGGGTCAAATCTTTCTAGAAATTTCATGCCAAAGATATCTCCCAGGTTACCAAATGGATTAATGTAGTTGAGCTAAAGAAAAGAAAGAAGATTAAAGAGGAGCCAAGAGACCATAAGAAGAAGAAGATCTAGACTTTAGGTAATTTATAATAAATTTTTGAATAATATAATGAAAATTTCAAAGATACAATAAAAATCTTTTTTCTTGCTACATCGTACTCAGTTTGACAGCTCCCCTCTCTACATCTGTATGCCCTCATATTGCATTTTCTATTTCTCTTTACTTATAAATATTCATCAGTTTCTATTTGAATAACTTTTTGACAAAAAAAAGTAAAAAGGGAAGTTTTTTTTTAGAGTTGTGTCCTTAGGCTTCTAAATGTTTTATTTCTTTTCTTTATGCCTTCTACTCTAACTCTTTCCAATCTTTTCTCTTCTACAGCCTTAGGATTATATTTCTTATAGGTTACCTTTTAAAATACCTACAAATTATCAATGATTAATTGTAAATATTTAGGCTCTTGATCCATTAGAAATTAGTCCTTTGTCACAACTTGTAAATAAGCTTTATCCTTGTATTTCACTTTTTTTCTTAAATAAGCCCTTTTCTCCCTCTTAAAAAAGAAAAATGCTTTTCAAAAATATAAAACAAAATAAAATCAGGAAGTTGTTAACAAGTGAGGATTCCTATCAAGGGTAAGGGCCAATAGTGGAAATAACGACAAACTTGATAGTACTAACCCTATAGAAGTAAGGTTTCTATCATTAGTGCAAACAGTAGGGAAAATAACTGAACAGATTGATTTTCTAATTAACAACATCATCATACTCAGAGACACAATGTCATCAAATGAAGAGCACTTAGAAGCCTGATAAGGGAAATCTGTTAAAGTAGCTCTTCTTGAAGAGAAGATCAATCCCACTTTCCAACCTAAGACTTATTCTTTCCCGGTTGACCTAGAGCCAAGTCAAGAAAGTGTTAAAGAGCTGGACAGGAAGCTAACTCAACAAATAACTAACAAGATGAGAGCACTTGGAAAAGATGATAGATTCGAGCAGGCTGGGGTCACTGACTTTTCTACATACGATGTCAAGGCCTACCTAGAAAATTTCAAAATACCAAAGTTTGAGAAGTACAATGGGATCGAATGCCCAAAGCTACATACTAGATTATACATCTGCAATGGGCAGATATGTTCAAAATAATCAACTCATGGTACAAACTTTCTAAGGTAGTCTGATAGGGCTTACATTAACCTAGTACATCCAACTTGATCTCAGCAAGATCAATACTTAAGAGAAATTGGCTCGAGCAGTCTATTAGTATAAGTTCAACATTGAGACAGCTCCTTCAATTTAGGACTTGCGCACAATGAGAAAGAAGAAAAATGAGCCATTTAAGGAATACGCCCAAAGATGGAGAGGTATGACAATTAGAATCATTCCTCCTCTCCCTAAAAAAGAATTAATATCCATCTTTGTTGACTCATTGTTGGAACCATATTATGGGTACTTATTAGGAAATACGATGGCTAGTTTTGCAAATTACGTACTTATTGGGAGCCAAATTGAAGAAGCTATAAGGATAGGGTAGCTAGTTAGAAAAAGACTAGTCCTACCAAATTCAAGGGCATATATAAATACTACAATGTTAGAAACTAAACCAAGCAAAAAGGGGCCAAAAATACCTAGAAGAAAATTCACTCAGATCTTTGCCTCATTATCTCAAGTCTTTGACCAACTAAGAAAAGAAGGCTTATTGCATCAAAAAGCCCCAATGCTAAGATATAATAAGCCAAGGAAATATGACCCAAATGCACAATATAAATATCATATGGGACAGTAAGGGCATTCTACTAACAACTATTGGGAATTAAAAAACAGAGTCTAAGACCTAATAAATGTAAAGGCAATCTAATTTGACTCAATTCAAGGATTGATAGCATACGAAATAGATGAAAACCTTTCCCCTTTACTTGGCGTCAGCCTCCATACATGGTCTTACGACTTTGGATATAGAATTTATCGAAAGCAGTGGTAATTCGAAAGATTCCTGGGGGAAAAATAATCTAATAGAATCTCTATTATTTTAGATTTTGTTTCTGTTCCAGAAGCATGCACTATAACTTAATAGTATACCACTTCGACGAATAGCCCGTAACCATAAGGAGGGGGGTGCCGAAGGCAAGAGCAAGAGTAACAACCTAACAAATAGACATCTACAGGAATTAGCTTATGCACTCCCCACCGTCAAATCATAGGGCTCAACCCCTTTGGATTCATTCCAATTAAGCTTCCTTCCTCTTAATCTGGAAGTTCTTCTCATAATTACAGGGGAGATATTCAATACCAATTCTTATAGCACTGTTCGGGAAGGACCTTTCCCTATGGGGGTATGATTGGAAGGGACAAAAGAAACATCTTGCTTTGAGGATCCCACCAGAGCGCCTTCTACTTCTAGGTTCCAGATCCAAGTGGTAGTACTTCAAACCAGACTTATTGCTATTAATTCAAGGGTAGCTGCTTCTAGGCAAACCTCTTGGCTGGTGGGATCCTCGCGGACAGAAAAAGATTGTAGTCAAAAGGAATTCAAGTACAAATTATAGGGCGTATTGACGGAAATGTGATGTATATGCCATTCCGAAGTGATCTATTAATCTTGATTCTATAGTAAAAAGATCGGCTAAGCCTTATTTGGCGGTCGGTTGTTAACTGACTGGTCGTAGGTTCGAATCACTACCTCCTTTATCAAGACAATTGGCTGAATCCCATGAACCCATTTCATCGAAGAGAAATTCTAGAGAATGTTTGCTATCCTGAGATTTTCTTGTCTTTCAACCAGCCTAGGTACACTTCCTCTTTGTGGTGGAACTAAGACCACTCCAATGCTCTTTTTCGCTATGCATAAACTGTTCCATACTAATGGATTCGGGTTTAGCATTCAATGTGTATTCCTAAATAATCTCATTCTTTTCCTCTGGCTACTAAGATGTTTCAGTTCAATAAAATAAATACCAAAGATTGATGAAATAGCAATTAATGCAAAATATTCCCCATATGCAATCCTTTGTATAGACCTAGAGCATGCAGGGCTTTGAACCCAATAGCACCTCGATGTTGGCTCTTCGCCACCATATCATTTCTTGCTATGGAGCCTGCAAAGGAGTTGTGGATACCCGGATCCGATGAAAAAAACTGCAATTGCTATTTTTGCTTATCTTCATATATTCCTATTTCAAAGGATTAGTGCACTGTTCAAGTCAAGATAAGAACATTCCTTTGAAATTCGACTTTTCTATATTCAATTCATAGAATCAGAAGAGAGATTTCAAGAAATGATAGGTCTATTCTAAATTCCTTGCTAAGGTTGGCCTTATTATTCCTACATCTTAGGAAAATTTTCTTGAGACTTCAAAATGGGTCACTGCGTATTTTACTTGTGCTTATGCCATGGTTCCTTACCTCGGCCTCATTGGTAAGTGCTACAAGATCTTGTTTCGTGGTTCAAAAATGCTGAATCTCGTCTCACAATATAGTAAGTAATATTAAAAGAATTCCTAACTATATTTAATTTCGTCCGAAATGGAATGTAACGACGTAGGGATCCATATGTAAACATAAATTGGATTCCAAATTAACGGGTTAGTGTGAGCTTGGTCAGATTTCACAATGTTTGTGAAAGACAAGTGACTTAAATAAAGTGCTTTGTTTACATTTCTCCTATATTAAGATATCTCATTAGTTAAGGGGTTTAGGATGAAGAAAGGAAAGACGAATCCCAAATACTAACCTTAAGACACTTTGAGAGTCAAGTAACATAATTGTAAGACTATCGAACTCATTCCTTAAAGGAAGTCCATCTTGCATTTAATACAAGAATCAAAATAGAGATAACATTCATTTTTCAATATCTTAAACACAAAATCCCTCGCTAACCCCATTGAGCCTTTTAATAGAGTATTTCAAAATTTAAACCCTATCAAGATCTACCCCATAATGGGGCAAATAAGAGGTTAATAGCATCTATTAGAGGAAAAGGCTAAAAATAATTTGTGCTTACCTTAGTCACATCAATTCAAGAGTAGTTGTTACCATTAATAACTAATTTCTTTTAAGAAAGGTATCCATTCTAAACACTAAACACAAACCACATATACTTTAAGCTACAAGCCAAAAGAAATAATGATCATCTTTGCCTTAAATGAAAAAGAAAAAAAAAAGGAATCTAGAAGAAAGGAAAAAAGTAGAAAAATAAGAAAATTTGAAATGAAGAATGAAAAGTTTGCTTGAGAAATAGATTTGCACAAATAAGGTGATCAAATTCGGAGCCTTAAAGCCTAAAAGGATATGGGGCATAGAAACCCATTCCTAAATTAAGGTCCACATTTTAAATAAAGGCCCCAAAAACACAATCAAAGAAATTAAGCTTGAAAGAAGCCAAGGCAAATACCAAAGTTTCCCCCCTAAAATTTATGGTTCCTAAAGAAATTGTAGTTGACACATAGCTCATGGCCCGCCTACAATTCCACCCTTCCTTAAAGGCCCTTCTAATTGAGGGAGATAACTTATCCTTAGTAAAAGTTACATTTGAAACTAAGGCAAGCATAATTTTAGTTTTACCTATAAGGTTCTTGACTTGTAAACTCAGGTTGAAAAGCAATTCTATCATAAAAAGCCATTGCATTAATATCCATTTTGAAACCTTGGATCAAAACTCCTTATTACATTACAGTCTGAAAAAAGACCTAACAGGTTGATAAAGAGTATGTTGCTTACAAGACAGACCATAATTTTTGGAATCAAAGTCAAGAGAGAAGAATTTAAGCTGAGAGTGTAAGGAAGTCCTTTTAGACTAAATCTATCTTTAATGAGATATCCTTTGATAAGAAGAAATCTGAAGAACTTATAGAAAGTTATTTGCCCCTAAATGAAAGGGTTCTCTTAGAAAAATGTGGCCTAGAAGATCAAGTTGTTATGTCGCTAAAAAGCCTACACACTACTAAGAGAATCTAAACCTGCTAGTAAGTTAAATAATTGAAATAAATTCGATTTCTTCTCATTTTAGTCCTTTCTTTTGTTTGTATCCCCCTAGTGGTCCAGGTTTTCAACAAGACAAGAATCATCATTTCTTTTGAAAGTCATCTTCTCCAAAGTTAACCCTATTAGTAAGCTTCTGTCATTTAAATGTAATTACCACGGTAATAATTTTTTTCAAAGGAGTTTACTTCCTTTTATCTAAAGTTCAAGGATTTACCCTCGCGTAAAAATTGCTCCCAAACTGGACTTGGAGACCAAAATCATCCTCTTTAACATGATCGTCCTCATGGCTAGTGTCATCTACTTCTCTTTTTATCAAGGGACTTTATCCCTAATGTCTACCCCATCTTACATGATTTCTAATCAACAAATCTATCTTTTTTCAAAGTCTCCTAAGAATGTTTACATAAGCTTGTTTTACTTTGGTCTCTATGGATCATTTGCTCTTTAGAGAACTGTCCATGTAGTAAAGATGTTAGTGATCGCATGCTCTCGGAGCACTATCTTGACCAAACCCTTGGATTGCATGCTCTCAAAGCCTTATCCCAAGCTTGAAGCCTTTAGATTGTACGCTCTTAGAGCGCTATCCCAAGTTAAAACCCTTAGATCGCATGCCCTTGGAGCGCTCTCTTGACAGAAGCTAAAACCCATGGATCACATGCTTTTAGAGTGTTATCCCAAGCTAAAATCCCTAGATTGCATGCTCTCAAAGTGCAATCTTAACCCAAGCTAAAACCCTTGAATCACATGCTCTTAGAGCACCATCCTAAGTTAAAACCCTTGGATCACATACTCTCAGAGCGCTATTCTAACCTAAGCTAAAACCCTTAGATCGCATGCTCTTGGAGCATTATCCCAAGCTAAGATCCTCGAATTGCATGCTCTTGGAGTATTATTCTAACCCAAGTTAGAACCCGTGGATTGCATGCTCTTAGAGCGTTATTTTGACCCAAGTTAAAACCCTTAGATTGCATGCTCTCAAAGTGCTATCTTGATTCTTTTCACTCTTGAAATTCAAGATTTCACTTAAAGTATGCCCACCTAGTATAAGCTTACTCTTACAGTGCACTAGGTCTTCTTATCTTAATTCAGCCTTAGGATATAAACCCGCCTAGGTTGGTGATGTAAACCCCTAAAATTTTCGATCTAGCTTTTGAAATAGACTCAAGTATGTTAGATAATTTAAGAGTTGACTAGGTTAATGAAAGTAAAAACCCTAAAAGAATTAATCAATCGCGTAAGAAACTTTTCGATCCTAAATATATCTAAATGTTAAAGATTTCATTCAAAAGTGATAAAAACCCTAAAATGATGACCTTAAAGACATAGGTTCACTAATTCATCATAATATACCCTAAAACTCTAAATTGATAATATAATCCTCGTATTTTGCCAAATCATTAGTAAAAAGTTAGAGACGACTTTCAATCATACATATATGTTTTGAATCCTTAAGTAGTCCTTTAGAAATTAAGATAATGAATCATAGATTCCATTTATCTCTTAAGTATACGATTAAGATAGTATTACATAGAGTTAAGGGTATAGTTGAAAATTAGGTTAAATGTAGTGAATCTTAATACCCTAATTAGTGTTTGTCATGCTAGTTACACTAAGTAGTTTATCAAATGATGTTTATAGGTTATAAATACTTAAAATAAGACCTTATCATCTATTTTTACTAATCAATTCACCAAATACCTCATTTCCTTTCATTTCCCTAATTTTTCCCTTAATTTCCCTTAATTACTACATTATGTGTACAAAATTACATATACTTAAGGAAAGTTGACCAAGTCAACGTTGACCTTGGTCAACACATATTGACCAAGGTCAAAGGGTTGACCAAGTCAACAATTTGAAAAGTTAACAAAAGACACTAATGCATAAGGATAAAAAATTCTAAGCATCTAATGATCGCTTTTCTTTTCTTTTGGTTTTTCTTCCTTCCCTTCCTTTTATTGCCGTCCATTCATCTCCCCTTCTAGACCCCACCATTCTCCTTCTTCCATAAACAAAACAAATCAAAAGAAACAAAACAAAAGCCCCCTCCATTGCCATGAGCTTCCCTTCCTCATTTCACTTTCATCACTTCTTTTTTTGTTTCCATAATTCCAACGCAAATTAAGGTATGTACTTGTGATACTATGTCTTGCTTCATCTTCTTTACTAGTTAGAAGAAGAGTTAGGTTAGGTTAAGTAGTTATGTGTTGTGTATATATATGTTCATTTAGACTTAAAGTTCAAATCTTTACATATGGAAGTGTAGAATTCTTTAGGCAATGGAAAAAGATGCATGTGTACGTGTCTTTAAGTATGTGTACATAAGGGTATGCTAGAGATATACATGTATAAATACCTTTGTACATAAGTATTCAATATGTACATAGCCTAAAATAAGGTATATATTAACTATACATACATATACCATGTCAAATATACCCTTAAAATACAAAAAGAATGAAATTGTGAAGCTTTCTTAAGGGGGTAGATAAGGCATACGAAAATATGTATAAAAATACGTATATCACCATATGCGTATATGAGTACGTGTATTAGTATATGTATAAGTACTTATAAGTACACAAGTATATATATTAGTATATTAGAAGTATAGGTATGTATATCACATATGTATAAAGTGTGTAAATAGATAAGGATAATAATGGACTAATGATGTAAGCAATGATGTCATTAAAGAATTACATAAGCCATGACATCATCAAAAAGATTACATGAGCCATGACATAAGCATAAGCTTGTAAAAGAATAGATTATAAGATGACATAAGAATATAACTTATATATGTATACATGTACTTAGGAGTCGAAGATCCTTTAAACCCTAATACACTTCCTAGATTAAATTAAACTTAATCAAGTATGTGAATTAGTAGCACTAATGTAAAATTTCTTAAGTGTAAGAATCAAATAGCTAATTCAATCATTAAATCCTAAACTAGGGCATAAACATAAGCAATAAGAATAATTAAACTTCAATAAGATAAAATTTCAATAAATTTAGCCCATATTGTAAAACACGGGTCTTAATGTCCAAAATGAACATCATTGTGTGAACGTGTGTTCGAAAACGATGAAAAACAACCATAAATTCGTAAATATTGAAAATAGAATGAAAAAGTTACGCATGATTAGCAATTAGGTTTAATTGAATAAAGGCTGATAGTAATCTAAGTAGAATTAGGTAGATAGATATCTAGAACCATTAGTTGAGTCAACTATTTATTATCCCTGTTATCTCGTAATGATCAGGTGATCTCAATGAGGGCGAGGATCTCCCGATCGGTTATTACGACTAGAGCGAGTCGTCATAGTCAAGTGAGTACTCCCGATGACTCTATACTTGTTTTTGTTTGTAGTTAGTGCATTTAAATTGAATATCAATAACTTGATGCATGAGGTTTCGAGATATGCGTGTGCTTGATATTGATTGATTGTTATAAGAAATATTGTTAAATACGATAATTGATGATTTGATAGTATGATTGATTTTTATATGATTTGGATGGTTTGCTGATATTGATTGATTGCCTTATAATCTGACCTAATTATATTTGGCTTATCTTAAATTAAAAAGGTCATGCATTATCCATGCATTGCACTTACTTATTCCGGCCGCCACTTTACGCGAAGATAAAGAGAGGCCTTGCGGGGGTTGTTTATATATATTAATATGTTTTTGTACGGTGCACTCATATAACATGACCTTACTTGAACCTACAGGCTTATTAGGCGATGGAGACGCCAACCGTATGGCTGAGGGTCGAGTCTAGAGATCTCCGCTGTAGGGTGTAAGTGTGGACTGCGAGGGCCACCTTACCGTTAGGCCTGAGATTTAGTGTACTATTAGACGACTTAGAAATGGAAATATATTTTACGAAATATAATATTCAAGGTTATGGGTAAAAACCCAGGTGCTAGAGCCCGGTCATGATTGGTGCCAATGAATCTCCAACCCTTATCTCGAAGGGCGTTAAAATCCGATATTATATGCAGTATCGGTCAACTACATATATTGTTTAGCATTCTGCGTGTGCATGCATTCATATGGTTGTAACAATTTGTTTGATAACTTTTTTACCAATATGGTATGAAGGATAGCTCACTAAGCTCTTATAGCTTATTCCCCAATAGTCTTTCTTTTGTAGGTTTACATACGATGGGATTAGGATAAGTCTCGAGTACTGAGTGCGAGATGAAGATATGTACATTAGTGTTAGAATTAGTTGAGATCTTTATAGGTAATACATAAACACTCTTTGTAGAAAATATTCACATGTTAGAATTTAATATAATTTAATTCTTCCTGCAGTTTTATAATGTTGGCATATCCTATCCTATTATTTGGTAGGGAATACCGATTCTCTACGGTTCTAAGGAACTGTGGGATATCGACATCCATAGTTATTTATAATTATATATTATGTCATGTTACAATAAATTAATTACTTGAAAATCATTAATCTTAATGATTTATTATTTAGAGTCTTGCAATCTCTGACTTGCAAGATGGTTTTCATATCATGGGTACACACATATTATGGAAATTTTAGGTAATCCTACTAGGCCCCCTTTAGGGTCTTGACAGGTGAGCTTAAAAGAGCATGACTAGGTTCTCCAAATTGATTCCAATTTAGGGTTACTAGTCTCTTAGAAATGCTACCACCTAGGTTAGTGAGCTTAGAAGAGTACGACCAAGTTTTCTCAAATTAATTCCCATTTAGGGTTCCTAGTCCCCTAGAGATGCTCTCGCCTAGGTTAGTAAGCTCAGAAGAGCATGACTATGTTTTTCAAATCGATTCTAGTTTAAAGCTACTAGTCCCCTAGAGATGCTCCCGCTTAGGTTAGTGAGCTTAAAAGAGCTTGACTAATCTTTTCCAAATCGATTCTAATTCAGGATTGTTAGTCCCTTAAAGACACTCCTACATAAGTTAGTTAACTTAGAAGGGTACGACCAAGATTCAAACCAATCTTTCTAGCCAACTACTAAGGTGCTAGACCTTTTTAGACTCACTTGGCTAGTTCTTAGAGCACTTCCTCTCTCTTTCACCTTTCACCTTTCACCATTCTTTAAATCCCCAGTGGACTAAACCTAGGTTAACTAATTAGTTATAGTACTTCTTAGAACAAATTTCACCCTTAGGGTAAAATTACTGTCTCTTTTGTCTTTTTGGCAAAATTTTACTCAAACTTCACCATAAAGAGAAGGCAGTTATAGATACCTTATTTTTGTCTCTTTTTATTTTTTCAAAATTTTTAGAATAGGATAAGGGGTCTAAATTTAGAAAAAATAAAAAATAGAAAATTTAGACAAAAGTACAAAGACATAGAAAACTTACAACAAATAAAAAATTTTAAATAATAATAATAAATAAATAAATGTTTCAGGAACAATAGATTATTTATGTATATACTCAACTTAGCATTAGTGTTTAGTTTTTTAGTTTATATGTATTTATAAAAAATATACATAATAATAATAATAAAGAAAAAAAATATAGCTAATTAGATACGATTAGGCTATAAACCTGATCTACATGAATTGGAATTAAGGCTAAAGGCCCTGATCAAGAGTAAAGGCGCTTGCATTTTTTTTCAAATAGCGTGCATGCACGTCCCACATATGCCGCACTTATGGAGAGCTGCTCCTCCTTCCTTAATTGTTTTCTCTAGATTTCTAGTTCTTTTGCCTTCTCTTCATCAATGCAGTGTCTTCAATTTATAGGTAATTTTTATGCGATTTTCACATGATTACGCACGTTTTCTTATTGAAATCATGTACTAGGCTTAGCTTAGTTTCGAATCCACCCTTAAACATGTCCAAATTTAGAGGATTATTAGAGAAAATTGAATTAAAAAATGAAAAGAAAAATCATCCCATGGGTCAAAACTCATTAATTCAAATCTTTGAATTAATTCAATTTTCAAACTTTCAAAGCTTAATCCTTGATTAAAATGGTATAAAAGAAGGATTCTAGAGCCATTTCAAACACAACAAAGCTTCAAAACAATCAAGATAAGCTAAAACTAGAGCTCTCTCTCTCTCTAGCTTACCCCTTTCTCTCTCTAAGAATCTAACATTCAAAGTCGTTTTTGAGGAAAACCGCCACTATGGTTGAGCTCATAGTGATCAAGAACCCTAAGCCAAACCATCAACTCATCCCCAGTAATTATCTTCATAAGTCAACCACCACCATTGCCAGTGGCCAAATCCAACCACCTCCTAAGCAGGCTCTAATTAGCAAGGCATTAAGCCTATTGCACCCTAAACAACAACAAACCCCCCCAAAAGTCTAATAAAATAGTCATAAAAACCCTTTTTTCCCACTCATTTTGGTGTTTAGAACATTTAGAGCACACCTTGCCACCATTGCCATTGGAGAAGACTTAAGACTTGACCCAGATCCAATCTACCTGAACCGACCTGTGCTCCCAATTTGGTTCGACCCTTATTTTGTTTCTACTTATATTTTATTTTATTTTATTGTTGTAAATGTAAATGTATATATAAATGTAAATAGAAAAAATAGAGAAAAATGAAAAAAAAAAAAAAGAAAAAGCAAAAGAAGAAAGACAAAGAAGCAGAAGGAAAAAAAAAGGAGTTAGCCTAGTTTTATTTTTATTAATGCATGAGTAAAATAGATAAAATAAAATAATAATAACAAAAAAAAATGTTTTATAACTTAGAAAATCCATTTTTCAAATTAAAAAAAGAAAACTTTTCAACCTGTTTTCTATATTAAAGCTTTTAGAATTTGCAAAGAAATAAAAACAAGCTAAAATTAAGACCCATTAGAAATTTTTCTTAAATAAATTGAATCAAATAAAAAACATAAACCCGACTGTTTTCCTAAAAGTCAAACCAGCCAATACATTAGAGTTTTATTAAAAGAGCTAAGTATGTCTAATCCTAAGTAGTGAGTACATAGACATTTGTGTGCAAATACAAGGCCAAGTAAAAAATAAAAAATTAGTTTTTCCACCATTAGTTACTCAATTTAGTAAAAAATGAAAAAAGCTTAGATTTCTTCCAATTTAGTTTAGGTTTATCCAATTTAATAGAATAGGATCTAATTCATTAATTAATGATTGAGTTTCATTTTAAAGGATAGTTTTTGAAAGGTGATTTTAAGGAATTAAGTCTAAATTTGGAACATTGATGGTACCCATAAGGATTTAAAAAGCTTAACCTTTGAGCTCAATCTTGTAGTTCTCAAAATCATTTTATAAATTTGGTTTTATCGAAAGGTCAGTAGCTAAATTATAACCAATCCACCCAATTTGTTATAATTTAACTCTTTTTCCTAACTTCTGTTAGATGGCAACTCCAAAACGTTTTCAAAATATAAAAGAACCAGTTTTCTTTAAACCTTTGTTAAAGACTAGTATTAAACGGTTAAGATTTAATATTGATCGGTTTAAAGAAGATTTATTTATAAAAACCGACAAAAAATTAGACTCAATAATCAATAAAAGTAAATTATTATTGGCTAATGGAAATAATTTCTAATTGGCCAATAATAAATTAGTAAGGAATACTCTAATAAGAATGAAATGTATAAATAAAATATAATAATTAAATAAAGTAAGGAAAATAATTCAAGACAATCTAATTTGTTGCACTCAAGAACTTCATCCCTATCATTAGCCCAATTATATTTTTTATTTGTCCAAAAAATGAAGTGGTTGGTTAATGAAAACTCCTCTTTGATCAAACACATGTTTAACAACATATGAAAACATAGGGCTAAAACAATCATCATAACATGGGGTTTCTATCCACTTGTTATGTTACCTATCTATTAGTTGTATTGGAGAGCAAGACATGGTGTTTCGTATCTCCTCATCTAAGAACTTGGAACGTTCCTATAACACAAAAGAGTTAACAATAAAAAGTAAAGGGTTTACTTTCCTATCATGTTTTTAGTGTTTATTTCTCTTACCTCTCCAAGCAAACTCACTTTTCACTCCTCTCTCACTTTCTTTTCTCATTTCCTTCGATTTAACCACACAAGTCAACTCTCTCTCAAATTTTATCCTCTCAGTACTCAACAAAAGAGGTAAGTGATTCCATATAAACACGTAAGGCATAGAAGCCTTCTCTTTCCATGCCTCAATCCTAATGCAATCCATGATCAACTCCCTTTCATTTAAACCCTCATATTTCTCTTCAACCTTACAAACCACTTCTAAGAGTGGAACAAGACTAGAAAAGTGTCCCCTCTCAATATTGCCAAACTTCCCAAGAAATAAATCATAATTACATAACGTCTCAATTCTACAACCACAAACATCATCAAAGGTTTATGATGTTACCTCATAATAAACAAAAGTACAAATATAGCTACTCTTCCATTGACGACTAGAAATATTGTCAAGTTCAGTAATATATCACTTTGTATTAAAGCACAAACCACCAACACACATAAACAGACAAGAATCCCAATATTCTATGGCTTCTCTAATAATGCACACAGTCAAATCAATAGCCACACTTCCCTCCAAATATGCTTAAATATATTTATAGCCAATGTTCTAAATAACATCCATCTAGTCATTTACACCATAACAATAGTTTAACCCTGATTTAGGATATTCCAATAAAGGTATGCCAACATACAGTTTCAATAAGATCTTAATGATATAATAATGCTTGTAAGTAGGCGCCAGCATAGTATAGCATATAGAAATAGGTGCTCAAAAGTTAAAGACAGTTATTGAAAGATTTTCATCATAATTTGTAGCTCTTATTCGAATGCAATGGTATGTAAGTCAACGTACGGGATCATTAGGCTCACCTTTGTAATCCTTGTCATCTATCTTAACTTCATGAGTGTTAAGTTTATCAATAGTATTAAGAGACACTTGTGCTTCCCCCCTAATTTTCACATCATACTTCTCCTCTTTGGACCCATGGTTTTGGCAATGAATTACAAAATGGCCCAATTCTAAGCATTTAAAACGTTTATTCTCAAGAGACTTCTTTTATGTATACACATCTCTTATCTCAACACCACCACAATTCCATTTTGCACTCACTTCGTGATTGATCCTCTTATTGGTCCTTTTACAAGGAGCCATAATTGCTTCTAGTTGCCTCAACATATCAGCATAGGAGGTTTGAACTTCAATATAGAGAAGACACTCTTGCTATTGATGTTCTACTTCTTTGCCTAATGAGTAGCTTCGCTTAAGAATACATACCTATAGCCATTCACTTCACAAGCTATCTTATCCCTTAGTCCCTTCACAAATCTAGTTATGGTGTGAGTATGAGGTTCATACAAGTAATATTGATCCACAAAGTATTTGTACTCTCAAGTATACTCCTCAACATTCAAGTCTCCTTACCTCGGTCAATTGGCAAAACCACTTACTCTTGATAAGTTGGTTTAAGGATTTGAGGACTTAAAGAAGTGGCGTAAGTGTCTTAGGTAAGGTATTTAGGTTGACATGGGTTGAAATGCAGTGTTTAGAATGGTTAAGGTCAATGTTATGGGGTTTATGGAATGGTGTTTAGGATCGATTTTAGGGTAGAAATTTGGTAATAGGTTTGTGACTGTATGTTGTGAGGTGTTTGGGTAAGATTTTAGGTTAAGGTCTAGGTAAATGTTTGGGGATGGAAAAGGTGTTCAAGGTAAAGGTTTGTATAGTAGGTATGATAAGTAAGAGATATAGGGTTAAAATTCCCTTAAGTAATTTCATTGAACACTTAGTAGGTGACTAAGCTTTCCTTCAAAAAGAAAAGCTCAACCTAATACCTTGATTCTCTATACAATACATGATATAGACACAATCTTGATCCAGTACAAAATAACAACAATTTCACACTCCAAAATCACCAATGGATTCAAACTTCACAACAAAATTTAAATAGAACTTGCTAAGTTTATGTCCCATTGCCAAAACTTATGATATGATACCAAATTATGATATGCCTAATCAAAGAATTAAGATATTATGTAAAAATAGTCAATTGATCCTAATTCACAAAAGTTAAGGCTTTTGGATATTTAGGGATGGTTTAAGTATGAACTCTTTTGAATATGATGCACTGTAAGAATTAACACTTGCTAGATTAAATGAATGATGTGACACAGGATCAAATAATCTAGTTTTCTCACTACAATCATAAAGAATTATAAGAGTTGATGGAGAATTTACACTCAAGAAAAATATTTTATAAATTGATGATGTTTGTTACGAAGGAATGAGGACATTAAATAGACTCTACAACCATAATTATAATTCTATAACAAAACAAAAGACCTATAATTAATGATAAAAGAACTAAATTCCTATTATCTAATAGAACTAAATTTATATTGGTCAATATAACTAAATTTCCATTGGTCAATAGAAGTAAATTCCTATTGGCTAATAAAGTTAACAAAGTAAAAAACTAAAGAACATAATTCCTATTAGCTAATAGCATTGAATTTGTATTGGTCAATAGAAGTAAATTTCCATTAGTCAATAGAAATAAATTATTATTAGCTAATAGAACTGATTTTTAGTTGACCAATAATAAATCACTAAGGAATATTCTAATAACAATTTAATACATAAAGAAAATATAATAATTAAATAAAACAAGAAAAATAATTCAAGATGGTCTAATTTTCACATTCGAGGAACTTCATCCTTATCACAAATGGATTTTATGGTTTTGCTCAAACAATTGGAAACTTACATATCCTTTCCATTGAATTTAGGCCTTATATTAGCACCTAACTTATTGCATTGAACAAAATTATTATTAGTTGAAATTAATTTGGATTCTGTTGTAACTATCTCATTATTAAATGACTAATGGAATCTTAAACTATTATATTATAATGTGGTTATTGCTTATACGGTAAAGCTTTTCCTCATCTATTACTAGAAAATTGAATTAGTTCCATGACAAGCTAATTCTCTTATTGATGTTATGGCTAGATGGTTTCAAAATCTAAAAGTTGATGCAACTGAATGCTATTACTCCTTTATTTTGTTTGAAGCTAGTTCAACAAGACTTATTTTCTTTTGGTTTGTTTAGGGAGCAAAAGACTCCTTCCATATCTTGTGGGCTTGTATGCCCTTTTGTGAATGACTTTTGCAAGGACAATAGAGCGAGTAGTTCCCCAATTATTGAGTCACAACAACCTTAAGTGTTTGGCTCATACTTTGCTTATGTAAATACCTTTTATCTAATGACCATTGAAAAAAAAAACTATGTAGCCGCTATAAGCAACCATTTCAAAAAGGTTTTTTCATCTTATCTATCCCACAAAATCTCGTACGTAATACTGGTGATTAATTCCTAAAATATACTCTTATTTTTTTTTTCTATAAATGTATTTTGATCCACCAAGTCCAAAACTAAAACCTTGATTTATTACTTATAACCATGTCTAATCCATCAAGTCCCAACACTATGCTCTAATTCCCTTCTTATAATATGCTTCAATTCATAAAGTCTCGAGACCTTACTCTAGTACCACTTTGTAATGCCCACCTTCTAACTGTTTGCTTAACCTATTTATCAATCCATACATCTCAAACGTGATACCTCAAGGGAGGGATGTTATGCCATCCTCAAAGTAAAGATAAAACTAATTAAAGTTTTGAACCTGCACCTATTTTCCATAATCATGATTATATCATATCTCGTGAGGATTTCACCAATACATTCACTTGTAAGAGCATCTAAGGGTGCTAACTACACACCATAACATGTAGCATAAGTTAATTTGTAGTACTACATGATTACCTTACAACTTTATATCCGAAGGACTAATTCATAACATTACATATTACTTATAGAAATAACATTATGTAATACACTTAGATTAAACTTAACATAAAATGTGGCAATGCATTCTATTTGTACAAGATTTAAGAAAAGCTTAAAATTTAATAGCTAATAAGTCTTACTCTCAATGTAAACCCAAGAAACCCAGCTAGAAGCTCACATCTTCACCCACACTTAAGGTTAGCAAAACTAACTCCTTAAATCTTTATAAAGCTAAGTGTATACCAAAAAGAAAGCAAATAAGCAATAGTAATGCAAATCACTATTCAAATATACATTCTACCATGCCTTAAATCTGCAAAGGTATGGCAGTGTGCTATATGTCCCACTAAAAAGTTCAATGAGAAGTTTCTAAATTAGAATGCAAGTTTCTAGCGCAATTTTAGGCTATGCGAAATCATTACTAACTTCAAAAATTTTGATTTATGAATGGAAAATTATTTTCAAATAAAGAGAAAAGATAACTCATAAATTTAATACTACTTATGGCATATATATATCTATATATATAGGAAACCAAACTAGCAAGAATCATTATACTCTCTAACAACCTAGGTATTAGGCATACCAAAATGAACAACTCACTACTAGGGCTCAAAATATGATAACAATCCAAATAAGTATATAAGTACATTTATAGTTGCCTATGGTGTCTCAAATTCCTTAGAAATATATGTGATAGTAAATTGATAGGGGTATGGTTGCAAAAACGATAAGATTAGAAAGGTTCACAACAATAGTGAGTCCCTCAAATTACCAGTCCATCATCATCAGAATGATCTCCAACATAAAAATATGTACTATAATTGGGATCATATAGGAATTCAATATAATTATCCTCACCTAAAAAGAGGGCTAAACAAGTGACCTCTGAAAAACCCAGTACATTAGCGACCAAAACAACATTTTGCATTTTACATAGGCCTCTTTTATTACACAAAGCAATTTCCATTTAATATATCGACTATAAAGTGAAACATGCAGTATGGGAATATTAACAACTCTAGACATCACTATGGGGAATGAGAGGAGTTTGGTCCTATTAGGGCCATTAGGGATCATAGGAGCAAATTTAGACTCCACATAAAGATCTTAGTAAGTAGTTTTATATAGGGAGCCCGCCTTTCATATAGGTGTTGTTGAGTTGAAGTCAACGACTGTAAATGCCAATAAGATTACCTCCTATCAATTACCCTCTAAGTCATTAGTAACAACCAAAGCTTTATCTATTATATCATCCCACAGTTACACCCTATAGACTTAATCTAGCCCAAGAGTGTTGCACTACTGGACAAAACAACCAAGCACATGTAGCACATAATTAATTTAGTCAAGTTTGCATTTTATTCTATTTTATAGTATCTTAAGATTATATTTTAATATGCAAAGTTCAATTAGCAAAGAGATAGATGTATTGATGTCCTACTTGTATATTGTTAAGAAGCAATTAGAAGTTAATGTAGTGTATTATTCTTTACATCATATAACCATACATTATTAACCTATGCTTAAGTTATTCATGTGTTAGGTCTCTATGTTAGTTAAGGCTTGTTTAGGATATGGGCCTTAAGGGGTTAATAGGCTTAATTATTTTTTAATAAGAATCAGGGCTAGACCACTTAATTAATTTAATTAGTCCAATTATGAGAATTATCATCAATTATTAACCTATTAGCCATTAGTCACTTATTTGGTTTAAGGCTTCATATTAATTAGGGCCCATTTTTTGTATGAGCTCTAGAATAAGGGTACAGGCTTAGGTAAACTATGGGATTTGGTCACTACCTACTATGGGATTAAGGCTTTTGAATTATTTTAAGTCTTATTAATAAGGTGTTAGGTACTAATTAAGTATATAAGCCCAATTGATATTGGACTTGAGCCCATTAGGCACTTACTAATGTAACACCCCGCCTTCTAGGCGTCTTCTTATAAAAAATTTCTCAATTATTGGTGCCTAAAAATGGTTCATTACTACCATCCTTAAATTAAGGATAAGGCAGAACCTGTAATTCACCTATCGTTCATCAACATGAAACATTTGTTTTCAAATTTCTTCTCATTCGATATAACATACCATGATAGAAGTCTTTACAATATTGAGTCATATTCAGAGTATCACAACTATATAATCTTATACATGATTTCATTACAAAGCCTAAGTAACACATTTAGAATCCTTATGTTATAATACATACATAAAATGTTGATGCTTCTTGAAAAGCCACTTCCTAAAGCTTAGGTCAAATCCTACAACTACTTGATCCTTCTCAAGAGAAATTACTTTACTAAGCGCATTCAAGCCTTTTTGCATATGTAATTTGATGTTCTATCTAATTGTCTTCCTTAACTTGAGGATGAGACAACTTATCCCTGTCGAGCCTAGTTTTTCACCCTCCCGATCTTTTATAAAATTAGGTCTTCTTTAAACTAACCAGTACTAAACCTTATCTATTTAATATCGATCCTCGACTAGAGTCTAAAGAAAACCATTTTTTTTTTCAACTTGAAAAGATTTGGAGTCGTCACCCGACTGGAGTTGGGAAAAAGGATTAAGTTATAACCAATTGGGTGGATTAGTTACAACTTAATTATCAATCTATCGATTAAAAAGAAAAACCTTTTTATAAATACAGCTTTTTGAAAACCAAAGATCTAGATCTGAAGGCTAATTTATTAAACCCTATAAGGGTATCACTTTTTAACTTTCCGAATTTAACCTCGCCTTTCAAATATATCCTTTTTAATTTCTAAAATAGTTAATTATAATACATGCAACTAAATTGATCAATGTACATAAATATCTAAAAATGGAAAAAAATAAAACTTTCCATATTTTAAGTCGCCCCGTACTAACGTACATGTGCTTACATACCCGCTATTTGGAATCAGACTTCCATAGTTCGTTTATCGAAAACATAGCGGGTTGATTTAATTTTAACTTTGGAAAAATTGTCATGTTTACGTTTTTACCCATTTTGACTTATTTGAGAAAATTTTCTAAGGGTCCTAAACTGGTTTATTTTAGAAAACCTAATGTACCTTAATTTGGAAATGATCCATTTTATTTTTATTTATTTTTTTTGAAAAAAATATGTTTTTTTAAGTGGTAAAAAATTTTTCTTTATTATATATTTTTATATTTTTTATTGTTTTATTGCTTATCTTTTTTTGTTAAACTGTAAAAATAACTAAAAAAATAAAAACAAAATAAAATACTTCCACTTCTTTTTTTTCCTTTTTCTTTTTCTTTTTCTTTTTTTATTTTTTGGTTCTTCTTCTTTTCTCTTTTTCCTTTTTATTTTTCTTTTTTTATTATTTTACAATAAACTACAAGAAATGAAAAAAATAAAAGAAAATAAATAATAAAAAAAAGAAAACAAAAACAAAAATAGCAACAATTATTAAATTGGGAAATGGTTGGATCAAGCAAAAGGAATTTAGATTGGGTCAATAGCGCGAATCGGATCCTCGAGTCGAGTCTAGTCCGAATCAAAGTTGGGTTAGGTCGGGTCGAAGCTCCACAAATCGAGTCCAATAGGTTACAAGTCACCAACTATAGAAGAAACCGGAGGTAATCGGAGGGGCATTTTTGGGTTGATGTTAAAGGGAAAATTCAGTTTTTGTGTGGTTTGTAATAGGGGGGTAGGGGGTACAGGGACAATGCCATCACATTTGCTGGCCGTTTGGTAGTTGTTGGCTAAGACAGCGATGGTGGTTCTTGCAAAAGGGGTCGGAGTATGGCTGTAGCAGTGTGTTTAGATGGTTACTGGGGGTAGTTTGGTGTTTGGGTGAGGGTTAAGTGGCGTTGATGAGTTATGGGTCGAGAGAGTGTAATAGTCGTAGGTCGCAATGGCTATAGCACTGGGTATAGGTCGTATGTAGTAGTTGGAGTGAGGGTCGAGGGTGTGTAATAAGTGAGTCGTGTGATGGAGCGAGGGTTGAGAGGTGGTGGTGAGTAAGAGAGACAATAGATAGTAAAGGAGTTGGGGAAAGAGAAGGTAGCGAAGGGAGATGGATTGAGTGTTAGAGAAAGAGAGAGTCAGGAAAATGAAAAGAGAGAGAGTTGCCGAGAGAGAAGGTAGAAGGAGAGAAAGTGCAATAGGGAGAGAGGGAATAAGAGAGAGGGGCTAGAGAGAGAGAAGTCCGAGAGTGAGAGAATATCGAGGGGGTTTGAGAGATTGAGGCTGAGAGAGAAGAGTGTGTATGTATGTCATGGTTTCGATAGTAATATGGATGTAGTGGTTGTAGATGGCGTGCATGTATGGGCTCTTGTGTTTTGGTTGAGAGAGAGAGGGAGTAGGCCAGTATTGGCTAAGTGGGAGAGAGAGTATAGTGGAGAGAGAGGGAACAAGAGGGAGGGGTTGGGGAAAGAGATTGTGGATAGAGGGAGATGGAGGAGAGAGAGTTAGCCGAATGTGGTTCCTCCCTTTGCTCTGCATGTGTGTGTCTTTTAAAAACTAAAACCCCCTCCATTGTTTTCTTTTTCTTTTTTTTCTTTCTTTTTTTTTTTCCTTTGTGTGTGACTATAAGTTTTTATAATGAGAAAATTAGGAAACAAAAAGGGAAAAGGAAAGGAAAAAAAAAAGGGGAAAGAAATTTTGTTATAGCGACAAATCACAATGCACCACATGCCACAATTAGACACATGGCTTAGTGAGTTCTTGACATGTGGCAACACAATGAGTTAAAAAAGAAAAAGACAAAAAGGCATTTCTCTATGCCTTTAATGATTTTCAAACCCCTGATCTCTAGTTAGCCCCAATTGCAATGTCTAAATGTTTTACCGATAGGCCATTAGCCTATGCTTTGTCAATATGTGCAATTAAATTGCACATATCGCCGAGGTCAGCTTGGGTTAGATTTAAATCTAAACTCAGGTCTAACGATCCTTTATTCAAATTTATTTAAGTTAAAATCCTATTCTATTTAAATGACCTAAAAAATTTATTATATTCTAAATTCCTTAAATTTTAAAATTTTCTATGACTTTTCAAATTTCTTATATATTTTCCTAAATTTTTCATTTTTTGTATATTTTTTAAAATTTCTTATTTTTTTTCTATTTTTTCCTATTTTCCTATTTTTTGTATTTTTCTAGAATTCCTATTTTTTTCTAAATTTCTTCATTTTTTAGGGTTTTCTTTAATTTCCTATTTTTCGAAAGTTTTCTAATTTAGAACCCTATTACCTAAACTAAAAAATAAAAAGGGGGACAAAAATTAACTATCGACAGTTGCCCTTTTTTGTGGTAAAGTTTGAGCAAAACTTTATCACAAAGATAAAATAGACACTGTTTTTTCCCTAAGAGTGAATTTTATTTTAAGAAGTGCTATAACTAGCTAGCTATTCTAGGCCTAATCCATTGGGGATTTGGAGAGGAGAAGTGTATGGCACTCTAAACGCCGGCCAAAAGACAAAAAGAAGAATTGAAGTCTGGTCATGCTCTTATGAACTGATGAAGCAAAGTGAAATGAGCGAAGCGCTCTTTGAGCTGGCTAAGGCCCAAAGAAGTATAAGCAAACTTAATCGTACCCTAATGAGCTGACTAACTAAAGTGGGCAAAGCACTCTTAGAGCTAACTAAGACCTTAAACTAGATGAGATGGGTAAGTGCTCCTAGGGCTGGCTAAAACCTTGAACCGATAGAGGAAGCTTAGTCGTGCCCCAATAAGCTGACTAACCAAGGTAGGAGTGTCACTTAAGGACTAGCTACCCTATAATTTGATCGATTTGAAACTTAGTAGTACTCTTCTAAGCTGACTATCCTAGGTGGAAGCATCTCTTAAGGATTGGCAACCCTAAAACTTGATCGATCTAAAACCAGGTAGTGCTTCTTTGAGTTGACTATGCTAGGAAGGAGTATCTCTCAAGGACTAGCAACCCTAAAATTAGATCGATCTAAAACCTGGTGGTACTCTTTTGAACTGAATATCCTAGGTAGGTACATCTCTCAAGGACTGGCAACTTTAAAATTTGATCGATCTGAAACTTAGTAGTGCTTCTTTGAGCTAACTATCCTAGGTGGGAGTGTCTCTTAGGGACTAACAACCTTAAACTAAGATCGACTTAAAACCTTATTATACCTCACTAAGTTCACTAACCTAAGCGAGAGCGTCTTTTGGGGACTTGCAACTCTAGAATTTGATCGATCTGGATGACTTGGTTGTACCTCACTATGCTCACTAGGCTCACTAACCTAAGCAAGAGCGTCTCTTGGAGACTAGCAACCCTAAAAATTGATCGATCTGAAACCTAGTAGTACTCCTTTAAGCTAACTATCCTAGGCGAGAGCGTCTCTTAGAGACTAGCAACCTTAAAATTTGATCAATCTAAAACCTGGTAGTGCTCCTTTAAGCTAACTATCCAAGGTAGAAGCACCTCTCGAGGACTGACAACCTTAAATTTGATCAATTTAGAACCTGGTAGTGCTTCTTTGAGCTGACTATCCTAGGTGGGAGTGTCTCTTAGGGACAAGCAACCCTAAAATTTGATCGATCTGGAACCTGGTAGTGCTCCTTTGAGTTAACTATCCTAAGTAGGCGCATCTCTCGAAGACTAGCAACCTTAAAATTTGATGGATCTAGAACCTAGTAATGCTCCTTTGAGCTAACTATCCTAAGCGAGAGCGTCTCTTGAGGATTAGCTATCCTAAAATTAGATCAATTTGGAAGACCTAGTATAGCTCCTTTGAACTAATTATCTTAGGCAAGAGCGTCTCTAAAAGACTAGCAACCCTAGAATTGAATTGATCTAAAACTTGGTAATGCTCCTTTGAGCTGACTATCCTAAGCGGGAGCATCTCTTAGGGACTAGCAACCCTAAATTTTGATCAATTTGGAAGGCCTGGTAGTGTTCCTTTGAGCTGACTATCCTAGGTGGGAGCATCTCTTAAGGGCTAACAACCTTAAAATTGGATCGATCTGGAACTTAGTAGTGCTCCTTTAAGCTGACTATCCTAGGTGGGAGCGTCTTTCGGGGACTAGCAACCCTAAAATTTGATTGATCTGGAAGACCTAGTAGTGCTCCTTTAAGTTAACTATTCTAGGTAGGAGCATCTCTCGAAGACTAGCAACCCTAAAATTTTATTGATCTAGAAGACTTGATAGTGCTCCTTTGAGCTGACTATCCTTGGCAAGTGTATCTCTCGAGGACTAGCAACCCTAAAATTTGATCGATCTAGAAGACTTGGTTGTGCCTCACTAAGCTCACTAACTTTGGTAAGATGGGTGAAGTGCTCTTAGAGCTAGCTAAGACCCTTAATTGAAAACAAATCAAGAGAAGCACCCCTTGGGCTTGCATGGGAGGATTTGATGAGAGAAGTACCCCATAGGCTCGCTAAGAGACAACCAATGTGGAGACGTACCTTGTAGGCTCTCTTGAGTAGATTTAATAAGAGAAGTGCCCTATAGGCTTGCTAAGAGATAGTTAAAAGAAAGTACCTAATAGGCTCACTAAGAAGATAAGATGAAGAGAAGCGCCCTATGGGCTCGCTAAGAGAAAAGTGAAAGAGAAGCGCCTTGTGGGCTCATTTCAAGAATTAGTTAAAGAAAGCACCTAACGGGCTCGCTAAAGACCCTATATGGAGTTGATGACAAAGGGGTTAAAAGATGCCTAGCAGCTTAGAAAGATAAGACGACGCCCTAATGGCTAACGAGATCCTTAAAATGAAAGATAGGATAACACCCTAAAGGCTGACTAAATCCCTAAGAAGAAATAAAGAGTTAGTGCTCTAAGAGCTTGCTAATACCTTAGAAAAATGGGACAATGCCCTAAAGGCTTACTGGAACCCTAAAAAGAATAAGAGAGGTTAGCAGTCTAAGAGCTTACTTAAACCTTAAGAGAAAAACGGGATAGGGCCCTAAAGGCTAGCTAGAACCTTAATAGAAAGATAAGACAATATCCTAAAGGTTAGCTAGAACCCTAAAAAGAATAAAAGAGGGATCAGCACTCTAAGAGTTGGCTTGAATCCTAAGAGAAAGACGGGACAGCGCCCTAAAGGCTAGCTAGAACCCTGAAAAGAATAAAAGAGGGATCAACACTCTAAGACCTGGCTTGAACCCTAAGAGAAAGATGGGACAGCGCCCTAAAGGTTGGCTGGAACCCTGAAAAGAATAAAAGAGGGATCAGCACTCTAAGAGCTAGCTTAAACCATAAGAGAAAGATGGGATATCACCCTAAAGACTGGTTGGAACCCTAAAAGGAAGAAGAAGGGTCAGTGCTCTAAGAGCTAGCTTCCACCCTAGAAAGAAGGGACAGCGCCCTAAAGGCTAGTTAGAGCCTTAAAAAGAAAAAGAAAAGGAGACAACACTCTAAGAGCTGGCTTGATCCCTAAGAGGAAAAGATGAATGAATGAAGAACTAAAATAAGGTAATCAACTAGTTCAAAAGACTCTTTGACTTGAAATAGTATTTACAGAGATATTTGTTGAAAAAGCATTTATGAATAGGAAAAGAGTAAGGATAGGCCCCTTAATTTGAAAAAAAAAAACTGTTTGAAGGATGTTTAAAAACCACAACTAAAGAATGACGACCTTGGAAAGGAACCAAATGACATGGATTAAAAGCTCGACAATTTGAGCCAACATGGATTTGGACCAAAATTTTATGACAAGCCTTTGCTTTCTCTCTCTTCTTTTTTTTTTTTTTTTTTGAAAGTTTTGCCAACAAGTATGAATCCTTGTTAAGGAACAATCTTATAACCATACCTATCTTTGGTAATCATATGGAATTTCTTAATGCCCCTGACCCCAGGGCTTCTCTTAAGATGTTTGTGATTTCAAGACATTTTTTTCTTAGGGAGAAGGTAACTCAAAATTAGTTTAGTCAAAGAGGTCTTCCTTACTAGCTCTCGGTCTAGAATACACTCTTAACCACAATTCAAAAAATTATAGTCCATTTTGTAAGTGATACTCCTTGTTCAATTTGTTAGGTCTTTTTCGGTTTAATTTTATGAATTTAGGCTTTTAGTCCAAGGGTTTCAAAAAGGATTAATGAAAAGGCATATTTTGACAAAACTGCTTTTATTAATCTCGAGTGTACAAATTAAGAACCTTAGGGTAAATTAGGAGTATGCTTGCCCCAATTTCAAAAACAATTTTTATTAAAGATAAATTATCTTTTAAGATCGGAAGAGCTTTTACATGTGTAAGGGTAGTATTATGGGTAGGGAGGCCTTATGTAATTCAATATAGGTAGGAGAGGCTTCAAAGTGTCAGTATGAATATGGAAATTTGGGTTTTTAGGCTTAGGAGTGTGATTTAAGGCCTTGTGTTTTCTAAGGCTATTTAGGCATCGACTCTTGGCCCTTTGATTTGGTTTGGTTGCCCCTATTGGGATGTGAAACATTTCTTAGGGCTTTTTATCCTACACTTCTAAGCCTAATTCTTTGGCCTCTTTTCTTCTCCTCTTTTTTTTTTTTCTTTTTTAATTGCTTCGCCCCAATATCTCTTACTATTCTCTCTTCTCTTTTGGCCCCAAGAGTGATTGTTTCCATTGTTGATTTTTTTTTCTTTTTAAATGATTTAAGGCCCTAATTCCCTAGATTTCAACTGTATGGGCTTAAAGAGGTTGAAAAAGGAAATTGGCTCTTTTTTGTTTCGAAGAAAAATAATTTATTAGAAATGAAAGCTGTTTTTGAATTAATGTTACTTAAATAAGCATAAACCAATCTTACCCTTACCTTCTGATCAATGACCCTGACCTCTGAATTGCCCCATTGTGGGATAGTTCTTGACAGGGTTTGAATTTAGAAATTCTCCAAATAGTTCCAACGGGGTGAACAATAGGTGATTGTGTTTAGGATTTAGAAATGAATGCCTAACTTCACTTTAATCTAAGTACCACATTCAAAGTGAACCTCCTTTAAAGAATGAGTTCAAAGTATTCTCACCATTATGTTGCTCAACTCTCAAAGTGTTTTAGGTTGGTGTATAGGATATAGCTTGCCTCTTATCATCCTAAACTTTCAAAAAGCGAGTTATTGGTTTCTTAAGGAGGAGTCCATTTTTTATTTGCCCAGGATTAGGTTTTGCCCCTTAATTTCTCAAATCATGCCCTAATATTTGACTTTGTGTTTTGGCTCAATTCATGATTAAGCTTGGCTTTCTAAACAGATTAAGGGTTTTGGCTTAGTTACTTTTAAGGGTTAAGGATTGTGTTCAAGTCGGCTACCTTAATGGGTCGTGGTTCATGTTCGAATTGGCTAGCTAACCTAATAGCTTATGTTTAGGTAGGCTGGTGTTTAAGTTGAATGCTTAGTCAAGTAGCCTGTATTTGGGTAGGTTAACTAAATGGGCCTAAGGTTGGTGTTAACCAAGTAGCTTGTGTTTAGAGTAGATGGTGACAAAGGGCTAGGTCTGGTGTGGTTTGAAAGCAAAGTGTTTAGGTTGGCTACTTGAGTGGGCTAAAGGGCTCATGTTTGTTCAATGGGCCAAGGGGCTCGTATTTAGGGTTGAATGGGCTAAAGGACTTGTGTTTTGCTTGAATGGGCCAAAGGGCTCATATTTGGCTTCCTTAATAGGTTGAGGGACCTCGTGTGGCTTACAAAACCAAGTATTTGGGTTAGTTACTTGAGTGGGCCAAAGGCCTAAGCTTATGCTGGTTACTTAAGCCCATAAGCATTTATAGCCATTGGCAACTTTTATTTTCATTTTCTTGTAGTTTTTTTTTTTTTCAATTTTTTTTTAGAGAGAGAAAGGTAAAGTTTATTTTTAGAAAATAATTTATAAATAAGGATGGTGGTTTTTTTTATTATTATTATTTTTTAGTTTCTATTTACAAGTCTATGGATTTTATTTACATGAGATCGAATAGTTGTTAAATGGAAGACTATTTACAAAGATAGGAAAAGAATAAAGAACAGTGAACCAAAGAGAGCTTTATTATTTTTGAAAAAGGAAGATGAGAATACAAAAAACAAAAGCAGAGAACCTAGCATTTATTTTGGAACTTTATTCTAGATTCTTTAGACCTAAACTGGAAAGACCCTACACTAAGTCCCGTATACCGGCCTTAAGGTCCTCTATCATCTCATAAGTATCCCTAATAACTTGTGCCAAAAGGGACCTTAAGGCTTGGTTGTGAACTTCAAAACACTTAAGCTTTTCTTTCAGATAAGCAATTTCATCTCTCAATACCTACTCGCGGAACCTAAAGGCATCTAATAGCCTATTTCTTGACTGATCATTCGCTTGGTTGTTTGTCATCCTAAGTCTACACATTTAATGGACAAGGATCAATCATCAATGCAATGATAGAAAAACAAAAATGTGGAAATATGTAAATGCTAATATTACTCCTTAAGTTGTAACCCTACTGTAAATTTCAAAACTTGGTTGCAAAAACTCTTAAATGATCAGTAAGGTTACAATCTTTTAAGAGTAGTGTATTAACTTAGGTTTGGAAGGAAGTATATGTAATTAGGGCGTGTTCTAAAAAGTCCTTAAACTCTACGACCTCACTTATTTTTAGAAAACACTTTCATTGGTCACATGAGCTTAAGTGGGATGGCCTAATCGACCCCGAACGGTGGTTGCCCCACTACACCTAGAACTTACACAATGGCTCCCCTCTTAGGATCCTAAGACGTCCTAGGTCTAACCCCATCTACCCTACATCATTGATGCAACAAATGAAGCCCCATGTCCCGGTGTATACTATTTACGAAATAAATATGCTAATTAGAACAAATATATGCTCGAAGCCAACAATAAATAAACAAATCAATATATAAAGAAATAAATAAATAAACAAATAACTAAATAATATAGGTAATTTGAAGAGCAATTTTAATTTCGAAATGTTTTTTAAGTGGTTCACCCTCATGACTGTCCCCAATGGAGTTGTTAAGCTATCGAGCTTAGCTTTTTACCCTCTCGATTTTTTATAAAATTAGGTCTTCTTTAAACCGATTCATACTAAACCCTACCCGTTTAATACTAATCTTCGATTAGGGTCTAAAGAAAACCATTTTTTTTCAACTTGAAAAGATTTGGAGTCGTCACCCGACTGGAGTCGGGAAAAAGGGTTAAGTTATAACCAATTGGGTAGATTGGTTATAACTTATCTATTGGTTTATCAATTAAAAAAAAAAAAACCTATTTTATAAATACAGCTTTTTGAAAACCAGAGATCTAGATCTAAAGGCTAATTTATTAAATCATACACGGGTACTACTTTTTAACTTTTCGAATTTAACCTCACTTTTCAAATATACCCTTTTTAATTTCTAAAACAGTTAATCATAATACACACAACTAAATTGATTAATGTACATAAATATCTAAAAATGGAAAAAATAAGACTTTCCATATTTTAAGTCACCCCGTACTGACGTATGACTGCCTACGTACCCACTATTCGAGATCAGACTTCCGTAGTTCGTTTACTGAAAATATAGCCAGTTGATTTAAATTTAACTTTAAAAAAATTGTCAAGTTTACATTTTTACCTATTTTGACTTATTTGAGAAAATTTCTTAAGGGTCCTAAGTTGGTTTATTTTGGAAAACCTAAAGTACCTTAATTTGGAAAGGATCTGTTTTATTTGTATTTATTTTTTTTGAAAAAAATATGTTTTTCTAAGTGGTAAAACGTTTTTCTTTATTATATATTTTTTATTTTTGCATTTTTATATTTTTTATTGTTTTTATTACTTATCTTTTTTTTTGTTAAACTGTAAAAATAACTAAAAATATAAAACCAAAATAAAATACTTCCTCTTCTTTTTTTTTTTCTTTTTTCTTTTTCTTTTTCTTTTTTTTTTTTGGTTCTTCTTCTTTTCTCTTTTTCCTTTTTCTTTTTTTATTATTTTACAACAAACTACAAGAAATGAAATAAAATAAAATAAATAATAAAAAAAGAAGAAAATAAAAACAAAAACAGCAACAATTATTAAGTTGCGAAATAGCCGAACCAAGTGAGGGGGATTTAGATCGGGTCAACAGCGCGAATCGAATCCTCAAGTTGGGTCTGGTCCGGATTAGAGTCGGGTTGAATCAGAGCTCCACGGAACAGGTCCAACAGGTTACGAGTCACTAATTATAGAAGAAACGAGAGGTAATTGGAGGGGCATTTTTGGGCTGATTTAAAAGGGAAAATTTGGTTTTTATGTGGTTTGTATTGGGTTTGGGGGGTGCAAAGACAATGCCACCACGTTTGGTGGCCATTTAGTGGTGGTTGGCTTGGACGACGATGGTGGTGCTTGCAAAAGGGGTTAGGGTGTGGCTATGGCAGTGTGTTCGGATGGCTACCGAGGGTGGTTTGGTGTTTGGGTGAAGGTTAAGTGGTGTCGATGAGTTGTGAGTTGAAAGAGTGCAGTGGTCGTGGGTCACAACCGCTATGGCACTGGGTATAGGTCGTATGTAGTAACTAGAGTGAGGGTCGAGGGTGTGTAGTAAGTGAGTCGTGCAATGGAGCAAGGGTCGAGAGGTAGTGGTGAGTGAGAGAGATAGTAGACAGTGAGGGAGTTAGGGAGAGGGAGATGAATCAAGTGTTGGAGAGAGAGAGAGTCAAGAAAATGGAGAGAGAGAAAGTTGCCGAAAGAGAAGGTAGAGGGAGAGAGAGTGCAATGAGGAGAGAGGGAATGAGAGAGAGGTCCAAGAGTGAGAGAGTATTTGGGGGGGGAGGGGTGTTGGGGTTCGAAAGATCTAGCCCGAGAGAGAGGAGTGTGTACGTATGTCATGGGTTCGGTGGTGATATGGGCATAGTGGTTGAGGATGGCGTATGTTTTTGGGGTCTTGTGTTTAGGTTGAGAGAAAGAGGGAGTGGGCTAGTGTTGGCTAAGAGGGAGAGAGAGTGCGGTGAAGAGAGAGGGAATGAAAGAGAGGGGTTAGAGAGAGAGACTAGAGATAGAGGGAGATGGGGGAAAGAGAGTCAGCTACGTATGGTTCCCCCTTTTGCTGTGCATGTATGTATCTTTTAAAAACTAAAACCCCCTCTACTATTTTCTTTTTCCTTTTCTCTTTCTTTTTTTTTTCTTTGTGCATGACTATGAGTTTTTATAATGAGAAAATGAGGAATAAAAAAGGAAAAGGAAGGGAGAAAAAAAAGGGGAAAGAAATTTTATTGTCGCGACAAATCACAATGTGCCACATGTCATAATTAGACACGTAGCCCAATGATATCTTGACATGTGACAATGTAATGAGTTAAAAAAGAAAAAGATAAAAAGGCATTTCTCTATGCTTTTAGTGAGTTTCGAACCCCTGATCTCGAGTTAACCCCAATTATAATGTCCAAATGATTTACCGATAAGCCATTAGCTTATGCCTTATCGATATGTGCAATTAAATTGCATATATGGCTTAGGTCGACTTAGGCTAGATTTAAATCTAAACCTAGGTCAACAGTTCTTTATTCAAATTTATTTAAATTAAAATCCTATTCTATTTAAATGACTTAAAAATTTTTTATATTTTAAATTCCTTTTTTTTTTATTTTTTGTGACTTTTTAAATTTCGTATATATTTTGCTAAATTTTTCATTTTTTTTATTTTTTCTAAATTTCTTATTTTTAGTGTTTTTTCCTATTTTCCTATTTTTTTGTATTTTTCTAGAATTCCTATTTTTTTTTCTATACTTCATTTTCTTTGTTTTATGGGGGGGGCGAGGGGTTTCTTTAATTTCCTATTTTTTGAAATTTTTCTAATTTAAGACCTTATAACCTAAATTGAAAAATAAAAAGGAGGCAAAAATTAGGTATATACAATCCCCTCAACTTACTGTAAGCAAAATGAGAGTAGATAAACTAATAACAATATAAGCAATATCACAGCACAATTACTAAGCAAGTTATCATTTCAATCACAAAATTTTTTAGTCCAACCAAGCAATACAAATGCAGTAAAAGCATGCCATGCTAATGTAAGTAACATACATCGATATTGATATCCTAGCCCAGCCTTAGCCTTAGCCCAAGCCCAAGTCCATTTGGTTAGTCAACACTTCCAAGCATCTAGATATTATGTACAAAAATCTAGAAAAAAACTCATCCCAAGCGAAAGCCATGTGTCGAGCCATATTTTGATTTTCTTAATTTAACATATATTAAGCCCAGCCCGCTTAATATAAATTACCCGACATTAAACTTATGGAAATACTTTTCTTAAAAAAATTTAAAAATTGGAGTTATAAACTAATAAAAATAAAATTAGGATTTTCGGATGAGAAAACCCTAATTTGACCATTAGTCTGTGGATTTTCTAAAAAAATAATTTTTAGAAAAAATAAACTAGAGAAAACTAGGTTCGGGGGCTAACCTATTAAGACTAAGTTACCATGTCAAAATTAAAAAAAAAATGATGAGCTTTATTTTTTATTTTTTTTTTGTAATTTCTTTAAAAATATACCTAAAATCGCAAAAGTAACTAAAAATGATTTTTTATTATTTTTTTATTGCGAATTTCTAAAAAAGGGAAAAAATAAATTTTTTTAACAGTTGCCTCGAAAGTATCTACACATCCACTAATCAGGATCAAATTGACCTTAGTTCCTTTTATAAAATTTTTAGTGGGTGGTTTAATTTTCTATTGAAACCAAGCCAGGTTTATCTTTTTTATCAATTTATTATTTAAAAAAAATTAAAAAATCTAACTTTTCTAAAGTAAACAAATAAAAACCCTAACTGACTATCCATAAAAAAACTTAATTTGGATTTTTTTTATTTTTTTATTTTTTAAAGAAAAACCGTAAGTGCCAAAAATATATTTTTATAAAAAAAACACAATTTTTCAAGAAAGACCTATTTAACAAAAATTGCAAAATAAATAATAAAAAATAAAATAAAATAAAAACTTATACGTAAAAACAAAAAATAATTAATAATAAAAATAAATAACCAATAAGTAAAATTAATAATAATTACTAAAAATAAAAAAAATAATATAACATATAAAAAATAAAAAAATTACCTAGCGTTGGACTGTTGGTGTTAAGTAGTGATCTGGACGACATGAGCGACACTATAAGCAAGTACGGACGGTGATACTGGCAATGGCTTGGGCATGCATGGGCCAGTGAATGGACGGGCACCTAGGCGATACACAGGTGAACAAGGGCGATGGTATGGGCGACATTGGTTATGATGAAGGCGTAGCTTGGGCGAGTGACTTGGGCGACGTTGAGTAATGGAGTAGCAATGCTGTGGGCAATACTCGAGCATACGATGGGAGAGAGAGGGCGTAGATGGGTTGTACTAGAGGTAAGAGTAGGCAACAGCAGTGACGGTGGTTGCAGCTTGTGAGTGGTGGTGGTAGCAACGCGTGAGTTGTGGTATATGCGGTGTGGGTGGTATGTACAATAGTGGTTGTGGTGGTGGCGACACGTGAGTAGTGTATGCGATATAGGTAGTATGTGTGGTGGTGGTTATGGTGGCAACATGTAAGTGGTGTATAGGAGCATGAGGGGTGTGTGGTGCGTAAAGGAGCGTGAGGGGTGCCTGTTATTTATAAGCTCTAAAATTGAATCTTTCGAATCAAAGATAAGAAAGATTTGTTTGCAATTTAACCTAGATTCACCTTAACTTCTAGAGAGCCTAGCTCGATCCAATTTAGCTCAATTAATTTAATAAATCCTGATTTTAAGCCCTTAAATTAGTCTAGCCCAAAACTAATTGATTTAACCCATCTCAATAATTAATCCAACAACTTAACTTAATCTAACTCAACACGACTTGACTCTTGACTCAATTTCTTATAACCTAACTTGATTTTCTTTTTTCCCTATTTTTTTCGTTTTTTCATTTTTTATTTTTTATTTTTATTGTATTTTTTATTATTTATTTTTATTTTATCAACCTAGCTCAATTAACAAAATTTTAAAAATTGGCAAAAATGAGGTATCTACAGCTATCCCTCTTTGTAGTGAAGTTTAATTAAAACTTTACTACAAAGACAAAAGAGATACCCATTTTTGTCAAATCCTACTTTTGAACTATCAACTAAGTCATGTTTTATTTTAATGAAGGATACCAACTTAAAAGGTTGATGTAAAGAATAAATTGCCCATAGAGCAAAAAGCTAAGGGGCCTATCTTGGAAAGATAAAGCAAAAATTTCTAAGGGGCCTATCTTGGAAAGATAGGGCTTAATGGTGTCTATCTTAGAAGGATAGAGCAAAAATTTCAAAAGGCCTATCTTGGAAGGATAGGGCAAGAACTATTGGAGGTAAAATTAACTTGTTTTGATTTGATGGATAATCTGAAGAGGATAGATCTCTTTAAGATTTCAAAAACTTATTTTGGTTTTATGGATGATCTAAAGAGGATAGATCTCTTTGAGATTAATTTCACTTTGGTGACCTAAAGAGGATAGATCTCTTTGAGATTGATTTTCAAAACTAGCTTAATTCCTCACAAAATTTCTTTTCAAAGACTTTTTCTAAAATTATTTTTTCTAGGACTAAAGGATTTCTTAGATAGCAACTGATTGGCATGCTTATATCAACTCCTAATATTCATTCATTCAATCAGTAGAATTTCTACAAGGGTCTGTGCTTACTTCTTCTTTCTCTTTTCTTTCTTCTTTTATTTTCTTCCTCTTCTTTCCTTTGAATCTTGTAACTAAACCATGCCTACACTTTAAATTTGCTTAGTCCAATTTCAAATTTCAATTTCTACTCTTCATGATTTTTAAATAATAAATATCTTTTCGAATGAACAAGATTAAATTATTAAGAACATTCGATTTCAACTTATCTAGTGATTCAAACACAATGGTAAGTGGTTGGTATTTAAGTTTATATTGTTAAGAAACAAGGTTTATTGGTGGAGTGTTTATTGGTTAATGACCAACCGAATTCGAAAACATTCATAGATATGAACTTTACTTGTAAACAATGAAAGATTAACTACAAACTATTAAACAAAAATTGAAATCTTTGTCAAATCTCTATTTTCATGGATAATACAACTTGACTACATTTAAATTCACTGGTCCTCTTAATTCTAGGCCATCCATCTTTGTCAGCACTAATGTACCTTCTGATAATACCCTCTTCACCACATAAGAGCCTTCGTAATTTAGGGCGAACTTACCCCTATGGTCTTTTGTGTTTGGTAACACTTTCTTCAACATCAAGTCCCTCTCTTTGAAGTACTTCGGGTGTACTTTCTTGTTAAAAGCTCGGATCATTCGCTGTTGGTAGCATTGACCATGACATATCACCACAAGTCTTCACTCATCTAGGAGATTCAAATGCTCTATTCTCTTCTCCACCCACTTTACTTCATCGAGTTAAGTTTCTACCAACACTCAGAATGAAGGTATTTCTACTTCTACCGGTAGTACCACTTTAGTTCTGTACGCCAATGAATACAGGGTTGCACCAATAGAAGTTCTGATTGAAGTTTTGAAAGCCATGAGAGCAAAGGGAAGTATTTCATGCCAATCTTTATATGTGATTATCATCTTCTCAATGATTCTTTTGATGTTCTTATTAGTGACTTCAATGGCTTCATTTATCTAAGGTCGATATGGAGTTGAATTTTTGCGATTGATCTTAAACTGGCAGCACACATCATCCATTAACTTATTATTCAAATTCATCCCGTTGTCTGTAATAATAGACTTGGGTGCACCATATCTTGCAATAATATCTCCTTTCAAGAATTTGACCACTACTCCTTTGGTCACCATAACATATGACGCTGCTTCTACCCACTTAGTAAAATAGTCAATCGTGACTAAAATGAATTTATGCCCGTTTGAGGCCGTTGGCAAAATTGGACCAATCATGTTGACTCCCCACATCAAGAAAGGCCAAGGAGCTGACAATACGTGCAATTCTTGGGGAGGAGTGTTGATTTTATTAACGTACACCTGACATAAGTAACAATGCCTTACGTGCTTGATGCAATCCGATTCCATCGTCATCTAGAAATACCCCATTCTCATGATTTTTTTAACTAGCATATACCCATTCATGTGAGGACCACAAACTCCTTCATGTACTTCTTTTGTCAATTTTTCGGCTTCTTCTTCATCCACATACCCTAGTAGTGTTGCATCTAGTGACCTCTTGTATAACATGGCCCCATTTAATAAGAAATGAGTAGCCAACCTTCTTAAAGTTTTTCTATCTTTTCTATCAATATCTTCAGGAAATTCTCCTGTTTAAAGTAACTTCTTGATATCATGATACCATAGTTCTTTTGTTCCCTTCCCTTCAACCATAAGAAAAAAAGCCAGTTTTTCTTCCACTTGAATCTTCAAGGGTTGAATTTCTATTCCGTCTGTGACTTTCACCATTAATGCTAATGTAGCTAATGCGTCGACAAACTGATTCTAGATCTTTAGAATGTAAGTGAATGAAATCTCTTGGAATTTTTCAACTAGCTTGCTTAAATGTTTGTGATAAGGTATTAATTTCTCGTCCTTCGTTTTGTATTCCCCTAAGATCTGGAGAATTATAAGGGAAGAATCTCTATATGCTACCAATTCTTGTATTCCCATATCTAGCGCCATTTTGAGCCCAAAAATGTAAGCTTCATATTCTGCTATGTTATTGGTAAATGGGAATATTAATCTTGCTACCATAGGAAAATGGGTATCCTCAAGTGATACCAATACTGCTTCTATCCTACATCCAAATACGTTAGCTGCTCCATCAAAATACATTTTCCATCCTAACTTCTCACCATTCAATTCGTTTGCTACCATCATATTTTCATTAAGAAATTATGCTTTTGAACCCTCATCTTCATCTTCTAATGGGTATTTTGCCAATTAATCAGCCACTTCTTGCCCTTTGACTAAACTTTGACTTACGTACTTGATATCAAACTCAGAGAGTAGCATTTGCCACTTCGATACTCTCCCAATCAATGCTGGCTTTTTCGCTAAATACCTCAATGGGTCATGTTTTGTCAACAATTCTATTGAGTAATAGAGAGTGTACTGCCTAAGTCTATGCATCACCCATACTAAGACGCAACATGTTCTTTCTACTTCCAAGTACTTTTACTCACCTTCCATGAATTTCTTGCTCAAATAATATATAGGATGTTCTTTTCTTTCCTTTTCGTCTTTCTGTCCTAACATGTACCCCATCGATTCAGGGAGAATCATTAAATAAAGGATCAATGGCTGTCCCAATATAAGAGTGACCAGTATAGGAGGATTGATGAGATATTCTTTGATTTTAGCAAATGTGTGCTCACATTCTTCATCCCACTCTATTGCTGCATTCTTCCTCAATAGCTTAAACAATAGCTTGCATCTATCAGTTAGTTGTGATACAAACCAAGAAATGTAATTTAATCTCCCTAGTAATCCTCTAACTTCTTTAATAATCTTAGGCATAGGCATGCTCATGATCACCTTGACTTTATCTAAGTCTACTTCAATTCCTCTCCTACTGACTACAAAACCTAATAATTTTCCCAAAGTCACTCCAAAAGTGCATTTTTCAGGATTTAGCTTCAATTAAGACTTCCTCAATTGCTCAAATAGTTTGTGCAAAATATCCACGTGGTTTTCATTCTCTTTGGATTTGGCAATCATATCCTCCACATAAACTTTAATTTCTTGATGCATTATGTCATGGAATAAGGCAACCATAGTATGCTGGTAAGTTGCCCTAGTATTTTTCAACCCAAACGACATCATGCAATAACAAAATGTTCCTTAGGTGGTAACAAACGTTGTTTTAATTTTATCTTCTTCCACCATTTTAATTTGATTATACCTCAAGAAACCATCCATAAACAAGAAAAGATGATTCCCGACTGTGTTATCCACTAATACATCAATATGTGGCAAAAGAAAATTATCCTTTAGTGTCGCCTGGTTTAAATCACGAAAATCTATACAAACCCTAACCTTCCCATTTTTATTCAATACTAACACCATGTTAGCCACCCATTCGAGGTAATCTGATACTTTTATGAATCTGACTTCTACTAACTTCTTCACTTCTTCTTTTATCTTGAAGAGTATGTCCAGCCTAAATCATCTAAGCTTTTATCTTTTTAGTTTAATTTCTTCCTTAGTTAGCAACTTGTGAACCACAATAGATGAGTCTAAACCAAGCATATCTTCATAAGACCAAGCAAATATGTCCAAGCATTCAGATAACAATTGTGACAACTCCTGCTTCTGATCATTCGTTAAATCACCACCAATTTTTAAATTTCGTACATTTTCCTCTATTCCCAAATTAATCACATCCGTTGGTTCGTCAATAATCACTCTACCCTATTCATGTCAATGCCAATTCTCATTAATTTCATTTGGAGTCTTAATATCACCTCTGACATTCAACCTAGTAGGGCTGAAGGTAATATTGGTACTTTCATCGTTTACATGCATGAGATATCCATTATGTTCATCATTTTTATCGGATCTGAGGAGTAAAGGAAAAAGAAAAGGACAACAAATAATTAACAAGGAAGAATTGCTAGAAAGAAACGAATTTTATTGAATTAATTAATTCAAATTGTCTGATAGAAAAGACCTAACTAATCGAACTAATTATCAAAATCGAATGTTCCTAATTGATCTAATTTTACATTTCTGGAGAGACCTATTCATGGGAATAGAAAACCAATTGCACAAAGAAACTGGTACGTCAACATCTTCTCTCTCATTCAAACTGATGTTGCATTGCTAAGTCAAGGCCTTAGATAAACCGGCTACTTCAGGTTCTTGAACATCAACTGGTGCTGGGAATGTTTGACGGATGCTTGGAAAATCCATATGAGCATGGGACAACTGATCCCCTCTTTTGCTCATAGTTTTAGCCTAAATTTCTTGAATCTTCTCCTCAATGAGCTTATACCCAAGCCCATACATTCCAATCTACTACTTAGGCTATTTCAAACAACCCCATGCCCCCTATCTTACTTCTTCGATCATACCGACTTCGTTGAAAATCTATAACCTTGGCTCTTCCAATTTTTCATCCTTGGCATAGGGAATAGTTGTTTCTTTGTAAATCTCATAGTCCTATTCCCCAAGAATTTTAACTAACTATCCATCAGCTATGAACTTCACTTTCTAATATAGGTTGGACTGAATTATGCCTGCTAAATGAATCCACGGTCTTCCTAGCAAAAGATTGAAAGTTCGCGAGATGTTAAGAACTTGAAAAGGGATAGTAAACACCTATAGGCCGATTTCAACCTTCAACCCGATTTTGCCAATTATCTCCTATTTTGATCCATCAAAAGCCCTTACTAAAATCAAGCTGGGCATTATTTCAATCGCCTCCACATCAAGTAGATTTAGCGTTGTCAATGGACACACATTTAATGATGACCCATTATCTATTAGAACTCGGGCAACTACTTTCCCCGCATACTTAACCACTATGAAGAGGGCCTTTGTATGCCGGTCTCCTTCTTCACCTAGCTTATTTGCTAAAAATGAGATATGATCTACCGCAAATATTAAGTTTACCACTAACCCTAGTTTTTTCATAGAAATCCCTTCAGGTACCTTAACCTCCTTCAGAATTTTAATCAGTGCCTCTCAATGAGTATTTGAAGACAACAGTAAGCCCATTAAAGAGATTTAGGCTAGTATTTTGGCTAACTAGTCCATTATCTTGTATTCACTAGCCTTCACTATCTTCTTAGCAACATTTTGATCTTTATTTTCCATATCTTCAAAGATTTTTGAAAAAGCCTCTTCCACAGTGGATTGCCTCTTGGCTTCCTCATGCTAATCATAAACTCGTCCCAAGTGAGTAAGCCTATCAACCATGGGTAATAAGGCCTTAGTCATTTGATTCACCATTTGGTAATCCAAAAGTGCTACTTTATAATTCTTTAAGGCTATTGGGACATTGAAAGTGACCTTCTTAGGCTTTCCCAATTTCTCAACTTTCTTAGTATTTCCATCATATTAAAAAATCAACAGCTTGGGCCTGTCTCCAATCATTCCAACCATCCCATTCGCCTTCTTAGCTTCTGCAATGAGCTTGTCTTCTTCCTCAAATTCTAGACCCCATCCAGTGGGCGAGGCATCAGTATATATGGCGGGTGAACCAGCGTAGTCTACCAAGCACTCAAACTTCCCTGTCGGTTCACTTAAGGTGTCAACCGTCGAATCTCTAGCTTCATATCTCTTTCTAAGCTCCCTTTAAGTACTTCTCTTTTGCGGTTTTGGAATTGTCATAGCCATGATATTGACTTTCTTTATCTTTCCTTCCTTAAGTAGTCGATATATTGCCGGTTTGGTTTGGGTCTTATCCCAGAGATCCATATCTTGTAAGTACCCAACCTTCCTCAGATTCCATGCTATCTCCTCAATAGTAATGGGGAGACTATTTAGGTCTATTTTTGGTTTAGAAGCTTCAACAACAATCATATTGATCGAATGTCTGTGATTCGATAAAGGGTTGTTAGCCACGTTGGGAGTGGGAGTTTGGATAAAATCTAATTGAACGAATTTGGCATTAATAAGATCTTGGATTTTATGTCTGAATCTCCAACATTGGTCTGTTGAATGCCTTACTTGCCTCAGATGATAATCACATTGAAGTTTCGAGTTATAATCCCTCGGTCTTTACCCTTCTCTTAGTATTTCAAATGTCAAGAGATTCTCCTACCTTAATCGTATGAGAACTTGACTTAGAGGAATGGGAATATGTATGAATTGTCTTCTCTATGGGTAGTTGTTCTAATTTGGACTTAACGAGAGATTAGATCCTCCGATCATAGCTACTAGGGCTGTGGGTCTGACAAGGTTACCGATATTGACAATGCTGATAGTGGTTTCTTTAGCTTTGTTGGAAAATCTTAAGGGAGGTGTCTTCTTTTCATCTATTTCAGGATTAGGGAGCCTCCCAGTAGCAATGGCTTCCTCAATTCGACTTCCTGAGGCTATAATTTTTGCAAAATTGAAGGTAGGATGCCTAACCAAGTGTTGGTAATATGGGCTTCCAAGAGTATTAATGAAAGTGAATGTCAAATCCTTTTCAGTTAAGGGTAGAGTCACCCTAGCAGCTATGCCCCTCCATCTTTAGGCATATTCTTTAAAATTCTCATTGGTCTTCTTTCGTAGATTGTTTAGATCCCACATAGATGAGGCCACTTCAATATTAAATTTATATTGGTTGTAGAAAGCTCATGCTAACTTATCCTAAGTATCAATTTCATTTAGGTCCAACTAGGCATATAAGGTTAAAGTAGGTCCCGTCAATCTATCCTAAAGAGTCTGGACCATCACCTTATCATACTTCATGTATTTCCCCATTTTCCTGATGTACAACCTAGTGTAAAGTTTCCAATAGCTAGTCCTATCATATTTCTAAAATTCCGACACCTTAAATCTTTTCGAGAAGTCATTGTCTTCATAGGTTGGTAAACTAATCATTCCCATTTGCTAAAACCCATTCACCATTTCTAGGGTTTTCATCTTTTCGGTTAACTTTTGCATGACCTTTCTTTCCATTTTATGGTGTTTCTCTTCGATCTCTTTCCTCCATACCACAACATTAGGAGATGATTCTTCAACTTCTAGTTTAGGGGGAGGGGTCATTTCTGCATTCTAGCTCGAGTTAGCTTGAGATCCCTGTCTATCGTTAAGGATACCAATAGCCTGAGTGAGAGCCTATATATATTCGGCCATCTTGTTCATGTTTTCTTCCAGAGTCGCTACTCTTGGGATGAGCTCAGTTTAATTGACATTTCTAATACCCTAAGTCGACATCCTTGCTTAGAAAGAGTGAATATCGGGCTTCTAGTTAAGTTTGCTCACTTAGACGCTATTTTCGAAATCTTATGCGAAAACCCAAGTTTTAGACTTTTTGGTGAATTAAAGAGTTTATTTTTCTATTATTTTTATGTTTGTTATGCCCCTGTCTGCCTCTTTTTTTTTTTCTTTTGCTTTTTTTTTTTAAATCAAATAAATAATAATAATGAGCAAGACACTATACAATTAATGAAAATTTTATTTACTAAAGTTATAAATTGATTAATCATAACATCCAACTTATACGACGGACTAAGTGAAAGGAAGAGAAAAACTCTTAGCTAATCTTCAAAAAATACTTCAATCTTATATCTACAAGAGCCAATGGATCTGGTTGGGATGAGCTTCATCAACTTCCCCCATAAGTCTTCCTACCGTAACATCCCTTTCTCAAATCTTGTTCCTTAAGAATTGATTTTCCTCTAGTAGTCTCTTATTTTTGAACCTTAACTCTTCAACGATTCTATTACTTTCTTGGAACTGGGCTTTAATTCTAACATGTACGGTGTCTTGGTAGGCTCGCTCAGCGGGTGAAAGACGTACTGGATCCGGCTCATGTCTAAATACATCTAGAGCTTCATATCGTATATTTCCAGTTTTCTCCAATTGATCATAAATGAATTGTTTGATGGCTCAGTATTCTCCGACTTTGCCTCTCAAAGTTCCTACATTGACTATCTTCTTGACTTCTCTTTGTTCTCACAGCTTCACAAGTCCGTTGATAATTCACTATAATGACATCCAATGAATCTCTGTAAGCTATCTCTTGCAGTGGGCCCAGCTATCGAGTGACATAAACAGGGAAATATCTATTATAGCCCGTAATACCAATAAGGGGAACTCCTACATAATCGGTGCACCCTAAGATGACTTGAGTGCAATGGCTCCATCTAGTTGTCCACATAAAGTCTATTGGCTGCATTTTATTGATAACTAACACCCATCCCTTAAACTAAGCTTCATCCAATACCTTGAGGTAGCAGGTAAATTCGTCAATTAGGTCTATATTCTCTATCAAGAACTCTCTAAGAAGATTCCCTCCATACCCTTGTATGTGACTAAGAAACCATACGACAAGAATTGTAGGGTTAGCCATGAAATAACCATGCCCCTACTTCTTTAGGTGGGTAAGCATCTTGAACTGTTCTACCAATAACGCTGGTATATAAGATTTACCAGCTAGGAATTGAGTCACTAGCTCGGCAACCCTATAGTGGACTTGACCATATCTAAAGGGAAACATCACTGTTCCAAACACTGCTACAATAAAGGTGTTGACCCTCTTTTCGACCCATGATTCATATCCTTTGTAGAAGATCTAGCGATATTTCTAATAGGCATTAGGGCTTGAAAACCACTCCACCAATCTTAGGATACTGCGAAATTTTTGGCCTTCTAAAGATAAGAATGGGGCCAAGGCTAATTTCTTGACCCCCAACAGCGTTACAAAGATTTTCTTAGGCTAGACTCTAAGATCAGGGATAACTATGCCTGCCTTGAGGGGCAGGGTACTAAGTAGCTACAAGTATTCTTCTATGGTGAGTGTTAATACATTTGGGTTGAAGTTAAAAGCTGTAGATTCTGGATCCCAATAATAGATAAGGGCCTAGATTAGAGGCTAATAGAGCTAGACCCGTATGAAGGATATGATTGGCCTGATCTTTTTATAGATGTGATTTTACTTAGTGGGTAGAAGCTGGTTTAACCAACTTTTTAGGATGGCTTCAAGGAAGGAGTACTTATGCAATTGGACTTCACAAACAAGCTGATGGGCTGACAAGCTCCAAATTGATACTATCATGACTCTCCATATCTATATTACAAAAAGATATAAATGAAATAAAAATGCGACGACTATTTATAGCAATGACACTAAATTTAGAATAAAGTTAGATCTGATGTTAATAATTTCACAACTTTTTTCAAAGATTTTCATAGAAATTGCACAACCTTTCACTGACTAAGGAGCAATAAAAAAAAATGAGACACATATAACACTAGAAACAAAATATTCACAGAAAAACGAACATAATCAAATATATAGAAATTCAATATGTTACACATGCATGCAATACAATAGGAGTTGGTAATTAATAAATTATAAGAATTATGATAAATCCATGGTCAAAGAGCGCCCCTCTACATAAGTATATTCAAAATATGATTCAATAAAAATGAAGTTCATGTATACTTATATATAAGGGTTAAAAAAAATTTTTAATTGAAAATGGATGATGAACTAATTGCAGATTAAATCAAAATTTTCCTATAATTTAAAAAAATGACTACCCTTTTTCGAAAAGGATGATACAAAAGGGTAGGGTCTACGAGCCCTAAGCTTTGCACCTTTAAGGCTTTCTAAAGAGAAGCCTGATAGGCTACATCTAAACCTAAGTGAGTTCGCTTATCATCGCCAGGCGAGGATATTGACTCCAATGACCTGAGGGTTACACAATGGCAGCCCGTCTTAAGATCCTAAGGTGGCCTAAGTCCAACAACATCTAATCACGCAAATGATTACTTAAAATAAAAGAATCTACCCCTCCCCCACCATCCCCCCTATTTCCCCAAGAAGGCCCGTTGGGCCGAGCTTTTCTTTTTTTCCTTAGGGCCTACATCACTAAAAAAATAATTAGTACTACTATAATACAATAAAATAATAATAAAAAATGCCCATCAAATAAGTTTTTTTTTTTTATTTTTACATGGCTAGCCCACAAGTGATCCCCGATGGAGTCACCAATTCTATTGAACCTAATTTTGATTTCCTTAATTTAACTTATTGGAGTTGCCAACCGATTCAACCGGTAAAAATAAAATTAGGATTTTCGGACAGAAAAACCCTAATTTGACCACTAGTTTGCGGATTTTTTAAGAAAATAATTTTTAGAAAAAAGAAACTAGAGAAAATCAGGTTCGAGGCTAACCTATTAAAACTAAGTTACCATGTGAAAATTAAAAGAAATTGATGGGCTTTATTTTATTTTATTTTTTAATTTTTCTAAAAATATTAAAAATATACCTAAATTTGCAAAAGTAACTAAAAATGATTTTTTATTATTTTTTTTAATACGAATTTCTAAAAAAGGGAAAAAAATTTTATTTTTTTAACAGTTGCCTTGAAAGTGCTTACGTACTTACTGATTCGAATCAAACTGACCATAATTATTTTTATAAAATTTTTAGTAGGTGGTTTAATTTTATATTGAAAACCAAGCCAAGTTTACATTTTTTATCAATTTATTATTTAAAAAAAATTTTAAAAATCTAATTTGTCTAAACTAAATAAATAAAAACCTTAATTGACTATCTTTAAAAAAACTTAATTTAGATTTTTTTTTATTTTTTGATTTTTTAAAGAAAAACCCTAAGTACAAAAAATATATTTTAATAAAAAAACATGAATTTTCAAGAAAAACCTAATATAACAAAAATTGCAAAATAAATAATAATAAATAAAATAAAATAAAAACCTACAATTAAACACAAAAACTTAATTAATAATAAAAATAAATAACCAATAAAGAAAATTAATAAAAATAAAAAAAATAATATAATAAATAAAAAATAAAAAGAAATTACTTAGCATTGGACTATTGGTGTTGGGTAGTAATTTGGGCGACATGGGCGACACTATAGGCGAGTATAGGCAGTGATACGAGCGATGGCTTGGGCATGCGTAAACGAAAGAATAGGCAAGAGTAAGCGATAGTATGGGCAAGACCTCGGGCGATACATGGGCGAGCAAGGGTGATGGTACAGGCAATGACTTGAGCGATACATAGGTAAGAGCCTGGGTGACATACAGGCGAGCAAAGGCGATGGTATTGGCGACGTTGGTTACGATGCAGGTGATAGCTTGGGCGAGTGACCTAAGCGACGTTGAAGGTAACATGGGCAATAGCTTGGTCAACATTGAGGGCGATGCGAGCGATAGCTTAAGCAAGTGACCTAGGCGACGTTGAGCATTGGAGTAGCGATGCTGTGGGTAGTACTCAGACGTGCGATGGGTGGTACTGGCAACGAAAGGAGGTGACAACAGTAGCGGTGGTTACAACGCGTGAGTAGTATATACGGTAGTGGTTGTAATGGCGGCACGTGAGTGGTGTATGGGAGCGTAAGGGGTATATGGCGTATGTATTGCTTTTGGATATGTGTAATTAAAAAGAAAAAAAAAACCTCCTTAAATCTCTGACCCACATGATATTTATAAGTTCCAAAATCAAATCAAAGATACAAAAGATTTGGTTGCGATTTAACCTAAATTCACCCTAACTTCTAGAAACCCTAGCTAGTTCAAGCTTTTCTTTTAAGGCTTAGCCCAATCTAATTTAGCTCAATTAATCTCACAAATCTTGATTTTGAGCCCCTAAATTGATCTAGCCCAAAACTAATTGATTCAACCCATCTCAATAATTGATCCAACAACTTAATATAATCCAACTCAACATGACTTGAATCTTGACTCAACTTCCTATGAGCTAACTTAATTTTCTTTTTTTTCTATTTTATTTTGTTTTTCATTTTTTATTTTTATTTTTTATTGTATTTTTTATTATTCATTTTTATTTTATCAATCAGGCTCAATTAACAAAATTAAAAAAATTGGCAAAAATGAGGTATATATGCTTAAAAAACTAGTTTTTATAAACCAAGTTATTTCTTTACAAAACCAAGCATTCAAAAACTAAATTGTCTACTTAACAAAACCTAGGTTTTCAAAGTAAAGCTTAGCCAAGCAGAATCTTAGTTTTAGAAAACTTAACCCATAGGTCCTTTTCATGCAATGCCTTAAATGCAATAACCGCATTCCAAGGAAAACCGAGCAATATCAATTAATTACTAAGTTAAATACTAAGTAAGCTTACTCATTTATTTTTATTAGCCAAGCTTGTGCTTCATTTCATTTAAGTTTTCTTCTCTAAAGAATTGTTATTAGTTTCACTTAAGTAAACACCTTAAGAGGTAGGGTTAATATATGGATCTCAACCAATAATTATAACTAAGCAACAACACAACTAAAGTCACCAAGGTCACTAACCAAGCATGGTTCATCAAACATCATATGCAAAGAGCTCAGATATCATTTCATAATTCATAAATCAACATATCACACTTATACACATGTCAACCAAGACAATCATAACCAAGTAAGTTAGTAAGTCACATGAGTAGATATAAATCGACTCGAAGCACACAAATATCCACTTACCAAAGCCACTTAGTGAATTTCCAATATCTTACTCTTGTTCTTGAGGCTTTTTCTTGCCCATATCTCTTAAACAAAATGCATATGATTCCCGAGTTAATATGTATCAAGTATAAGCAATATCACTAACTTACTTAATACTTGGGGTCTAGATCTTGGTGTAGTTCTTTGTAACGTAACTTTAGTCTAGGATACTTTCTAACCCAATTTCTGACTTACCTTCTCCATATAGGGTTCTCCCAATGTACTTTTTGTTACAGTTTTTGTCCATTTTAACCACTATATAAATGTTATTTTATTCCACTCATTTTCTACATCACTTTGGTTCCAAAGCAAGAGGTTTCACTATATTACTTATTTAATGTTCAATTGCACTATTATTATGAGGATATAACCTAAATTATCCATATAGTACATATATGTATACAACATCAGCTAACCCTTTACATCAATTTCTTACTTAGTTTTTAAATATCAAGTTATTTCATATTTTCATTTGTACAACATTCTAACTCATATTTTGACTTACACCAAAACACTTCGTAAGTCATTAAATTACCCGACTTCAGCACCAACTCCCCTATTTCCACACTCCACCACATTACTTTAATACCCCAAAGCTTAGTTATAGTTATATTATTCTAATTGCACATCAAATCACTTAGTAAAACTTCCACTTTTGGTAATTCCAACGCATTCTTGCAATTAAGCCAAGGTTACTAAAAATTCAACTTCTTAATTTTTCAAAACTTTTTATATCGAATCAAAGTAGACCATTTCAAGAGCTTGTACATAAAAATTGGAGTAGAAACTACATCATGTTCTATTTTTTAAATTTAATGCAAAATTCATTTTTAAACTTGATTTGTTAAGTATCTCATTTTTTCACTTTGAATCTCAAAAATCTTATTTAATATTTGTATTCTACATACAAAAATACTAAGGAACACGAAATTTCATAATTTTTAGGCAATTTTTGATATTTTTTGAATTTAATAAAACATTCTAAGAAAATCATATGCTCACTAGTGCTAGGATCTCTAGCCACCATTCGATTGAAAAAGCTTATCGTAGAGCACTTCCACATGGTACTCCATCCAAGAATGATGGTCATTAGATGATAAGTTGCAGTTCAATTGAACTTCACATGATCACTCCCTGCACTAACATTTGATACTTCATTCTCTTGTTATGTTTTTCTCTAATTTTTTTTTTAAATTTATGCTGTAATATGGCTTTATGATTCCCTTTTAAACTCTATAATATGTAAAAAATATCACCAACTAAATGTAAGGAGATGCTTATATAGGAAGTAATGTCAGCTGGAAGTTTATTTACCCACTTTACTAATGTCCCTTATTCAAATTATCATATATCTTATACGAGTTATGTGTCATCATAATAAGATTAGTTATTACTTTCTTTTAATTCCTAGCTGCCACACATCTAACAATAGGTTCCCTCATTTACTTCACATTTGCACTTGTTATTATTATTATTATTTTACCAAATAAACCTTCCAAGGTTCTTCTTTTAACTTTTCCAACCTTATATTAAAATTTTTTTCAATTCTGAAAATATTTTTTGGAATTCCTAAATCTATCGATTTTAAGCAATTACGATCACTTTACGTGGTAGTAATTATGACTTGTGCTACTTACGATCACTTTATTCATCATTTCCTAAGTCATTTTTTTTTTCTAAGTTCTGTATTTATTATAAATGTGCCACTATTTTGAGTTCTCGATAATTGGTCAAAGATCAAGATCTCACAATTAACTAATTACTTTATGGGTCTAATTATTTTAATATAATTAAGCCAATTAGTTGGGTTACTCATACTCACCCCATTAAGAAGTTAATTAAGTCCAATTACCTTAACATAGCATTTAGATCCATATCTTTAGTTTGCCTAAGCCCACATGAGTGGATACTAACTAAGTCCTTTTCCTTTATTACGCAAAAAGGTCTTAAGTCATTAGGTTACATTTTAGTGTCATTTTGGGAGTCATATCATATTTTGATTCAAAAGGCAAATTTGGTAGTCAAATATGCAAGCGTGATTTGATAATTTTTGGGCCATATCAAGAAATATATTAAATTTTTCATCAAGATTTAATATTTTCACCAAGGTTTAGGTTAATTAGTTTTTTATCATGAAAATAAGATTAAGTTAAGCTAATTGGGGGTTCAAATGTGATTGCAAACGAATTTAAGTGGATTTATTTATGAATAATTATGTATTGAATTAGCTAGATGAACAATGAATTAAGACTTGGAAAACTATTAAACTGTGCTCATTTTTCAAAATACTTTTAACATATGTATAATTGACCTATTCATCTTTAATATGAGTTTTTAATTGCTCAAGAATTGGCTAAAAAGGATTTAATTCAAGCCTAACTTAGATCCTTTACAAGTCATTTTTTCTATTTTATGTACATTTAATTTGCATAATATGTTGAGAAATGAACACATGTACATAATATGTTGAAAAGAGCCGATTATGTGGTAAGGTAAATAGGTTGATGGTGGACCCATTTTGAGTCATAAACTAACCTCGGGCTGTAGTAAGCCAATCCATATGAGGGTTAAATTAATTTATCATTAAGTTTTGGATGATTCAAAGTGAATTTGAATGAGTTTTGAAACCTAAATGAGAATCAAGCCCAAGAATGTTGCCCATAAACTAAAATCACACCCAAAAGAGTAAGAAAATAAGGAAGAAATTGTTAGCTAAGAGGATTACAGGTAGGATCACAAACACAACCATGCCCTTGATTCTCCTATTTCACTTATTTACAATTATTTAGCAAAGATGATCACATCCAGAAAGCACGACTATGATCTTAGTGCATGATCATGTTAGTGCCCACGAATTTTATGATTTTTAATAGATTTTTATAAGTCTAAGTCTTCCATGTATATACATGAGTCCATTGAATAGTGTTAAGGTTTCTAGGAGAAGAACAAGAATAAGCAGATGTTACTTTTTTTTATTTAATAAATTAGATTAATTTTATTTAGTATTTGAATATTGAACCTTAAAATTCTATGTAGAATATATTTCTTATTTAATTGAATATGTGATTCCTTGCTATTGTGATCGAATTGCACTATACTTATTTGTTCTTTAAATCAATATTTACTCAAGTTGTTAATTTAATGCTAGATTTCACCTTAGAGATTGTGAAATCCTATTTTGGATAGATATATGTAATTAGAAGGAATTAGAGTAGAACTGAGCTATCAACTACTTAGTTTCCCTAGATTAGCATAACCTAATAGTAGAAATCGAGGAATTAATGCAATCTTAATATAATTATTAAAGAAGCGATTTTGATAATTACAATTGAGATTAGGAGTTAATTGAAGAAGCAATTTTAGTCAACTTAGTACACCCCAAACCAAGAAGTTGTAATAGCCTCACCGCATAAACCAACTTAAGCAAGAAGCTAGCTACCTTAGCCGCTAGCATAGGTATAGTTTACACTAGGCCTTTACTACACCACAACTTTGAGTTATCCAATTCAATACCTATTTGGTATCAACCTGTGGTGATATTTTCTGAAATAACTTTTGAAAGACATTCTATGGTGTAAAAACTTGAGAAGAAAACAAGTTTTATAAATAACTTTAGAAAAATGACATAATAAAGATTTGTAAAAGTCAACAAGTTTACAAAACATAATATAGGTAACAATAATTGAAAACTAGAAGACTACTTGAAGAGACCTTATTAATTTTCCTAAAGATTAGTAAAGTCAATATACAAAATACAAATCCAATCAATTGGTCTTGAATCTCACTGCCCAACCCTTAGCTCTACACTTTTGGAACTTAGATTTGTATTGGTGTATCTATAGGGAAACTTATAAAACAACTATAGGGGAATGAGCGACAACTTGCTTAGTAAGTAAGACGAAGAAAATAGCACATATCTAACATTCAGTAACCATGGTTTTCAAGCAAAGTTAATTAGATACAATAAATGTTCAAGCAAATGTCATCGTACGACGTTGACTAGTCGTCGTGAAATTAGAGAAATTGTGCCCGCTCTAATCTAGATTTTAAGGAGTTTGATACAATGCACTTCACAAATTTGAACTCAACTAGGTCTTGTGTAATGGAGAAACATGCTATACCCGATACTACCCTCAAACCATGGTCCCCAACTTTGTCGCGACCTCCTCTCTTATCGCTTAGTTCAATTAAGGATGAGGAAATAACTATTTCTACTATCCTCATCGAAGGGTCCATGTTTGGCCCGAAAATCCTAATTACTTCCCCTAATGGGTTGTAATGCAAGTTCGGTTAGTAGTTAAGTTTAGTTTGTATTAGATTGCTTTTAGGGTGATTAAGAAATTTGAAACAATCCAAAGCAAATAATAATATCATGAGACAATCTAACACTCAAAATAGCATAACCATATCTAAGTACACACATTGTAAATGCCTAAACAACTAACTTACAATCATAAACAAAACATATTAAGATCTCCAAGTATTCTTAAAAATACTTCAAAGTATGATGAAGCATCGATCCTACTTACCTGAACATGTGACACTCAAGAGTCTTGATAATTGATTTTGTCCACTTTTATTGTTCTCCTTAAAATATACAATATAATTGCTTTAGTCTTACTAAATAAAGCGAAAGAGTTCACTTTAATAAGTTAAATGTGGTTGTTACTTTTTTTTACAACTTGTGTAAGCTAAGTATGGGTTCCATCTTGCTATTGAAGTCTCTAAATAAAGTTCTAAAAACTTACTTAGTACTAAATTTTGGTCTCAGGACCTTCTAATGTAGTCTTTGATGTTATCCTAGTTGTACTCCTTACTTTATCCAACTTTCGAAACAAGCCTCTAAAATTATTTCCTCTAAGCATTCTATACCAATCAACCTTAGATCCGATCTCGAAGCCATTTTAACCACATTTCCCTTTCCTAGTACTTTTGAAAACAAATCTAAAATAGGTTTGATTGAGTCTCTTTGTTGCAAACCATAACCAAGAACAGATAAGGCTAGCCATTAGATGAGTCCAAGCTTATAAAAAGCTCGAAAAAACTAATGGAAGAAAGTGTGAAAGGAATGAATGACAAATAACAAGTAAGCAAAACCTACGAACAGCTCTAGAGAATATAACACACCAATAAAACTTCTAAGGACACACAACACAATTCGATATGACGTACAAATTAATCTAGTGAGGTTATTCACCACCTAGCCTTACACAAGGGTTAGGATAAGAGTGATGCCAAGAGTAAACAAAATGTTTGCGCAAGGAAGAAAATACTTAAGTATATTAAAGATAATATGATTCCTATAACTACAACTATAAGGGTATTTATACCCATAAGTTCGGACAACTTACCTAAAAAGGAAAAGATAAAAGGGCATTTTCTAAGAAAGTAATAGACAAGATATAAAAGGGTAATAATGATTATATAAGAAAAATAATCATTGGTGTAACAGATTCTACACACGATACTATACACGTGGTAATGCCACATTAATGAGATTGTTAGAAGATGCAGACAAAAAGTATAGGTAGTCGACTTGTTCAAGCAGGGATGGCTTAGTCAATTCAAGGTCTCTCTTTATTAGCTTTTCGGCAAGAAAAATGTTGAGTAATTGGTCAACTCGGGTACGAGTGAGTAATCTTCAATTTGACGTACTATAGAAAAATGGGTAGTCATATGGCTCGGCATAACTTAGCAAGGAAGTACTCAGCCTCAATAGGGGTCGGCTGGAATAGAAGGATTCATTGTGCCAATCCCTCTAGTTCTTAGGTTTGGCTGCAGGTTAGAGATCTGGTAGCCTGATTCCCATAACTCTTTTGCTATCCAACCTTCTAATAAATTCTTTAAACAAGAGATTAGGTTCCTTCTTTACCAACTAACCCTTTGAAGATGCCTTTGAAGTACTAGCCAACCCTATGGCTAAGTCTTTGAAATCAATATGATCCCTCTTCTTCCACCAAATACTTCCTAAGCGAGACTCCATGATATTTAAAATTAGAATTCTTTTATCCGCCAACTATCTAAACATATCACTGAAGTCTTTCAACCATGATTCTTTTATCGACTAGCTTCTCAAACAAGGTTTAAATAGGGTTATAATTGCGATTCTTTTACCATCTATCTTTCTAATCAAGTATCTGAATCAAGAATTAAGTCTCCTTTTTACCAATTTAACCATCGAAAGAACTCTCTAAACCAAATCAATTTATAAGTTTACTCTCAACAACTAGCCCCAGCAGCCTATTCCAATTTATAAATATGATAAAACATGATCATACAATAGGTTCAACATGCTTCTACTCACCATATCACTCAAACTTCCAAATCTGCATACCCTTACCTTAATGCATGTAAGTCATAACCGTTGGTTTGTGCATTCATCAAATTTTGTTTAATCTAATCAACTCTAAATCACTCTCCCCAATAATGTATAACACCAACAAACTCCAAAACTAGTACAAATAGGTTTTTTTAGAATTCATTACATAAAAATATCCAAAAAATAACGTTTTTACTAAATTTTAGATGCTCAAAAATTAAAAAAATTGTAGAAAATATTTTTGACCAAATCTCTTCATAGGATTTATGCATGCAATATAGGGAAGATCTAGAAAAAAATTTGATTTTGAAACAACAATAGTAATGTTATTTTAAACAACTTAGAAAATTACTAGGTTTTATGTGATTTCTGAGGTCATAAATTCACTTAAAATTTTTACAATCTAATATTTTTCTCTAAAAATACATCCAAAAATATACCAAAGTAATTCTTTTTCATAATTTTTGGAATCAATTTGCTATTTTTGGAAAATAGGGGATAATCGGGTAATTTTTGAACTCATCAAAACTTGGCCATCTAGCTACTATCTCTAGTTACCCCATTGTCAATAGCACTAGGCATTGCCACCATTACTACATGGTGGTGGTGCTTGGCGCCCAAATCCTTCATAGGCTCTTACTCCACCATCATGCTCGGTTGCACAATTTCACTTCATAATTTTTTCCATAATTTCCTTCAAAGTGCTTTCCTTTTCCAAATTTGTCTAGACTCTCCAACATCCTCATGAAGAATTTGAGAGAGCTTGGTGATCTTTTCTAGGATTGCATGATGCCAAATGAAGATTTTCTCTCTCCTTACAACTTAAATACCATAATTCTTAACATGGCTAAGTGTCCAAATTCTTGTTTCTCTACTCAACAATTGGTTCACAAATGTTTCATGCCCAATGCATTGCAATTCTAATGGTTTACAAATTTTTCTTATAAATTTTTAAGTAATTATTGCATTTTTTGGTATTTTAAACATTTTCAGGTATATAATTATACATAATAATTACACCTGAGGTATACATACTATTTTTATATAATATTTTATGTCACTTTAAAATTTTTTATGTTTAAATAATTTATCTTTAAAGTTTGGTTAATTTTTATTACCTAATTTACGCATTTATATCGGATAATTACAAAATAGTATAACTTAGTAGAATTGACTCTTTTTAGCTATAACATAATTATTTTACTATATTTCTATATGTCAAACTCATGATGTGCCATCGTTCAACTCCTATGACCCATACATGAAGTATTATCCTATTTGATTAACTTTCATGTATGTCCTAAATTGCTTATTCTAATGACTACGTGAAATTACAAGCCTCACACAACTCAAGTTAGGAATTCTCATAATCTAATAGCAAGAATGAGATTGAGTATGACATGGACTCTAGGAACTTCAATATTTGAATACCAAAGTTCATGTGTTCCCATTAATTTCACTTATCTTCTTTACTTTCCATTTTGTTAGTTATTTTAGATTATATTAGATTAGGTTTGTTAATTTAGATTTGATAGTTTAATAACCTGTGCTTGATTATTTAGTTAGATAATAGAAAAACAAGGAGGAAGTACTATTAATTAATAATTAGTCTTCAAGGGATCGACATCTAGACTCAATCTACTATACTACTATGACTTGATAGGTGCACTTATCTCTTATCAAGTTTTTGGTGTTGTTGCCAAGGACTACCGCCATTGAATATTAGAAAAACCTTTTGACTTATTACTTTAACATTATTTTTGTTGCTTATTCCTTCTTATTTTTTATTATTCAAATAGGTTCTGCTACCATTGTTTGCTTTTGTAGGACATGACTAGATATAGCATATGGCTTTTTAGAATGTAGACAAAATAAAAAATTTAAATCGACAGTTGGCTAAGCCAATGTCAAAGAGACCCTTAAAAGTGCCAGGTAGCATAGAAACAAACCCCTTATATGTGGGATCAAGACAAGATTGAAAGTGGAAGAATGACTACCTTAAGCCAATAACATTAAACAACAGTACTTCTTAAGAGATAACCCAAGCATTTTTTTATCCACTTATATTTTTTGGTGAAATCAGCAACTATATTGATTTTTGGATTAGTTAGCAATTGTGTTATTTTGCTCTTATCATCTGATTCTTGGTATCCCAAGGATGTGTGTTTTTTGTTTTCATTATTTAGTTGCATCCTTCAACATGAGCATTTGATTAGCTATTTTTCTAGACATGAAGTACTAATTCATGAACTGTAGCATAACTTTTACATTTTTTCTTTCATAGTTTTTAACTTGCTTATGAATTTTCACACTCTTCAAGTGTTTCTCCACATAAAAAAATTCAACAATAGTGTGTGTAAGTGTGTATGTGTGTGTGTGTGTGTTTTGCAACGTAAGGTTAGTTAAAGTTTCAATTTGCCAGATTTACCAAATTGGTGCAATTTGCTATTTAGTAATCGAGATTAACTTTATTCATGTTGTTTTGACAATTAGGCTATGAAAATAGAAATATCTATTAACTTTTGTGCTCAATTTTATTAGTTTATATTCATATTTCATGAGATGCTATGTTTGAGGTTTTATCCTACTCTTCACACTTCATGAGTGTTTTATATATTATTTCAAGTAAAGTGTGAGGAAGATATCATATTTAGATATGAACCTGTATTTTTTCTTTATTTTTTTCCCTTTTTTATAGGAGATTTACCAAAAGCAAGCACTACTAAGATGCACTTTTAGAAAATATATGCTAACTTGGTTTTCTTTTTGTTTTGGTACTTTTTATAGTAATAGGATATTAGCCTTACTATTTAATGTTACTTTTGAAGGACTTTTACGCTTGTAGGTGGAGTGGTTTAGTTGTAGTTTTAGTTTTATTTCTATTTTTTGGTTTTATTTAAATTTACTTTTGTAAGTAAGCTTAATTTAGAGCAAGGGTGTTTTTCTTTTTAGTTTTCCCTTTTCTTTTATTACTTTTTCCTTTTCTTATCTTCTTATAAGGATCTTAAATAAGTTTTTTTTTTTTAAAGGAATTCGAGCAAAGGTGCTACAATATACTAAAGCGAGGAAATTTTTAGCCCATTTTATTTATTTTTCCCTTCTTTTTACTGTTATTCTTTTTATTGTGTAGTTTGTATATTGAGGATAATGTACAATTTAAACATAAGGGAAGGATTAAGAAACCTTAACAAATACTAGTTTTAGTTTTTAGGCGTAATTGTTGAGCACAATTTGAGTCATAATTTTGATTGAATCAAGCTACCTAATATTGCACATAGTATATTAAGAGGATCTACATCCAATTTCTTTAAAGCAACTTCATTAAGAATTTTGTGTGATTTTTTTTTTTGAAAATACCCATTATTAAGCTTAATTGTTATGACTTTCGTACACTTTACTATTTTTAAATTATTAAATCTATTTGATACAGAGTTCCCAGTTGTTTAAACCTAGATTGAGACATAGGATTAGTTTAGATATCGAACAATTAAGGATTAGTTATTTTCGTTTTTAAGCTTACTTTTGTGTATATGTCCCCCTTTTATATCTTTTAGAGCATTTGATGAGATTTGCTCCTTAAAAATTTCCTAAAAAACATAAATTAGTCTAAGGAATAAATGAAAAGAATTGAACGAAAAAGGGTTCAATGTTGACCTTATAAAATGAAAATTGAAAGTGAAATGCATTGAAATGTTAAAAGATCTAGCTACGGGTCTCATTGACTTAAGTAATTAAGCTTACTGGGTGCCTCTTTGAAGGGATAACGTCTATAAACCTAGGTAACAAACTTGGGATTTTTGACTTAAAACTTGCAACAAAGGAGAGAGAAAAGTCCATGTGAAAGGCTAGATTAGCATAAATGTGAAAAAAGCTTAATTAATTAGAGTATTAGGTGGTTAGAAAAGGAGTTTAAATGCTTAATAGCTTAAGGTCATCTGATTTGGGACTTAATGACTGATGAAACAGCATTAATTGAGAAAAAAAAAAAAAGAAAGAGAAGCCATTTAATGAAAATCATAAATAGAGAGATGACATACATTCTTAGTTTTTGTGCTTAATGACATTGAAGAGAGGAATGTGTGCCACTTATCTATAGTAGTAAAATGTCTATAACTTTTTCCTAATCTATTGATGTTTACTCTAATCCTTAGCTTAATCTTTGTTTATGTGATATAGCTAACCTTAAATTACATAGATTAATTGTTAAAATCTAAAGTAGTCTTTAATTGAGTCATCGTATATCACTTTAGGTTTTTAAGGGCATTGGTATGTAATTTGATGATGTGAAGATGAAATTATCTAAATGAAGCTATTATGTTTTGAATTTTGATTTGAGGATGTTAATCATTGATCTATAATTGAATTATGTGAAGGATGAATGTAATTGACTTGTTGTTGTCCTTAAGATGTTTTATTTGATTTCCATTTGTTTTACTTAAAGACAAGCAAAAACTTAAGTATGTAGGGAATTTGAAAAGTGTTAAATTATAAATATTCTTATGGGTTACTTTAATAGTGTTTCTATATTTTTTAGGGTATTTTTACTGATTATAATGCTTATTTGGTTTACATTTTGATTTCAGGCTTTATATGATGAATTCAATCAAGTTTTAGATAATTTGAAGTGGATTTGAATGAGTTTTAGATGCTAAATGAGAATCACATCCAAGATTGTTCCCATGAACTAAAATCGTACTCAAAAGAGTAAGAAAATAAGGAAGATATTGTTTGCCAAAAAGATCACAGGTAGGATCATGGGCATAAAACTCGCTTCAGATTCTCCAGTTTTACTTATTTTTAATTTTTTAGTAGAGAAAATCACACCCAAAAGTACAACCATGATTATAAGGCATAATCATGTTATTTTCCATGAATTTCATGATTTTAAAGGATCCTTATAGTGCTAAGTCATCCATGTACACATTTGAGTCCATAGTAGAGTCTTAAGAGAAAGTTAAGGTTTTTTTTGGAGAAGAATAAGAGCAAGCAACATTTATTTTCTTTTCTTTATTTAATGTCTTACATTATTTCTATTTAGTATTTGAATATTGAACCATAGATTTCTATGTAAAATATATTTCTTGTTTAATTCAATCTATGATTCATTGTTATGGTGATCTAATTGCATTGTACTTATTTATTCTTTGAATTAATATTTACATGGCTCATTAATTCAATATTAGATTTTACCTTAGATATTGCGAAATCCTATTGTGAATTAGATCTGTGTAATTAAAAGACATTACAGTAGAAGTTAGCAATCATCTACTTAGTTTCTTTAGATTTAAGTAACCTAATAATAGAATTTAAAGGAATTAATGCAATCTATATATAATAATTGAAGATGTAATTTTGATAATTATAATTGAGATTGGAAGTTAATTGAAGAACCGATTCTAGTTAACTAAAATTAGGAATTCTCACGATCCAATTATGAGAATGAGATTAAATATGATATAGATACTAAAGTTCATGAATTCCTATTAATTTCACTTGTTTTCTTTACTTTCTATTTCATTAGTTATTTTAGATTAGATTAAATTAGGTTAGTTAATAAAGATTTTATAGTTTAATAACCTGTGCTTGATTGTTTGGTTAGATAATAGGAAAAAAAGGCAAAAGTACTAATAATTAATAATTAGTCCTTAAGAGATTGACAAACAAATTTAATTCGCTATACTATTAAAACTCGATAGGTGCACTTACTTCTACAAATGACGATATCAATGTCCGTTTCATAGGGAGTTAATGTTGCTCTAAAACTTACGTGATGTGTACATGACTACTTTTTCCCAACTTTTTTGTGAAAAGTGCTTTCAAAATTCTAATTGGAATTTTTTCCTTCTAAACTTTACATTAAGCTTTGTTTTTTCCTAATCTTTCTTAGAGATACTCATTTGATTGAATTAACCAGCTTTTGACTCCTCTTATTAAAATCAAGTAAATGGGTGTTTTGGTCAATTTTGAAAAATTTACCCTAAAACTTCAAACCTTTCTTTTAGTTAAGTTTTGAATTATTTATTTGGACTTATTGGATCACTTAATAATCTTTAAGTTATTTTACAGATGATAGTCAAGCATCATAGCAAGTATTTATGCAACACACCATTATTATGTTAATGCACATAATATACATCGGCTAGTAGTATAAAGGAGAGATGCTTGGTGGCTCTACTCTAATGGTGAATTGGTGAATGGCATTAGGTAGCTTTTCAAGGGGGTTATGGGATGCAATTTACATGTTACATAACAATTTATTTTAGACTGTATACATTTTCTTTTGAAAATCAAGTCTACAAAAATGTGATCTATGGTCCCTTTCATGTCATACAATGGTTTTTAATCAATTAGTAACTTTCTAAAGGTAAATTTAAAGTAAATTATACAATGGTAATATCTACATTCAAAAGAAAAAGAAAAACAAGTAATATCCCTTTTAATGTTAAAGCATTTACCACATAGTCTACTTAATATCCAAGTATGCACAAAAACCAATCAAGTATACCAAACTCATATATTTATAAATTTACATACATGTATGTATGTATGTATACGCGTGCATCTTATTCCCCATACTAGTAATATATGTTTCACTAATACATAATTACACTGAAACAAACAACATCCATAATGTAAGCAACAACTATACTTAATTCAAACCATAATTCCAATTGCAAATCCTCCTATTATGGCCACAATGAGTGGTTATACAAGGTTTAACCAACAACAAGCATGTAGCCTAAACTTTTAACCACATTGTCCCATAAGCAATAGAGGAAGGAGTATTCACTTGATTAAGTTGAAAATGTTCAACCCTTGCAAGTAAACATATCTAAAACTCAATGCATGCATGCAAATGCACCTAAACGTATTTTCAATAAATTAGTATCCATCAAATGTAGTGCATCTAACATAGTTTCGTATTCTTTACTTATCTTTATACTATTAACTTCTAATAATCATAAGTTCTGTGTTTCTTATTAAGTTTTAATATTCTATATATCCTATGATCATTATGAAAAGAACTATTCAAATATGCCAAATATTAAGTCCAATCAATAAAATTTGGAAAATGTACTTCATTTTATCCATGTTTTGATCCCTTAATTATTATATCTATATATTAATCGAAATTATACTCATGCAATTATGATTTATGAAAAATCCATATTATTTCCACTTGATTAGATTGTTGAATATGCCAATAATAACTAATGAGGCTGAATTAAACATCTTGAATATCTAATGATTGCATTTTTATTGTTGATTTATATTATTTATGGGTAATAACACAATGAATGGCAAATGACCTTGATTAATTTAATGAAAATACTATAATCTTGCAAAGGTACATGCATTTAGGTCTATTCATCATGAGTACCAAACAACTTATTTCATTTATTTTCTAGAATTTACATATTAGCCTCTAAAATCACGATTAATTAAGCAATTAAGTATAGCAATATTCAAGTAAGCCATTTCCCACCTCTTAGTAGAGTTCCAAAAATCATAGTTCATCAATATTTTCATTTAATTACATGAAAATCAATTACTTCAATTAAATTAGAATTTCCCTTGAAAATTGATAGATTTGATGGAAATAATTGAAATAATATCAAACATGCTACATATTTTTTCTTCCCATTTCTTAGTTTACTTTTTACATTAGAAAAAAATCTTGAAAAATATCTTCTCACTTAGAAACAAAATAAAAAAAGAAAAGAAAAAAATAAAAATAAAATTATAAAAAAAATTCTTTCCTCTTTTTACTTTTATAAAAATGTTTTCCTTTTCATTCTATTTTGTATATAAATAAAATATTGTAAACACTTATAAAAATAAATAAATAAATAAAGAAGTTTTATCACTTAGAAAAATTGTTTTTCCAAAGTAAAAGTTTTTTTCAAAATTAGGAATCTTTGTTAGAAATTTTCCAAAAATAAATGGTTGAAAACATAGGACCCTCTTTTAGAAATTTTTCTCAAGTGAAAAATAAAATAGTTAAAAGACACAAACTCGACCAATTTTCATAAATCAAGACACCTAAAGTTTTACATAGACGAATTACAAAAGTCTAATCTAAACTAGCCGGTACATAGTCACTTATAGACAATTATGGGGTGACTTAAAATATGGAAAAATTTATTTTTCCCTTTGGTAAATAACTTTTCAATTTCTTATTTTTTGTAAATAGATACAATTGTTAGTGAATTTTGGGATAAAGGAAAATCTTGCAAAAGAGAATGAAATACTTAGTACCAGGGCCAGCCCGGTACGACCAACCCAGTATGGCCTCTCTGATGCCTAAATTAGTAAGGTGACTTTATATAAAAAGTATGTGAACAAAAAGTGTTAGAGAGGTCTTAAAGAGTTTCTTTCCAATATTTATAGGTGGTTGTAATATATAAGGTAGTCGTCGGAGTAACTATTAAGATATATGGAAGTTTCTTGATTTAACAACTCTCTTAATAACAAGGAGAGCATGTAGTTATGTAATATAACCGTACTTATAATAACCATTCGCGTCGTAGACTTAAATTCGAACTAGGAATGGATTTATGCTACTTAGTAGAAATGTCGTGTGTTATCTATCTAGTGGTATGCGAAGAGATTTGACTATTTGGCATATCGGCAATTGAATGAATGAGTATGATAGATAAGCAAAAATTGATTATCAACATTTGTCCCCCAACTCTTGTGTTCGAGTAGTCAATAAAGAGAGTTATATATATATATTGCACTAAAGGTCGAATGGGGGACTGATTCTTTATATTGATGCCGAGCAAGATAGGAAGTGGGATGAATCACATCCTAGTCGAAAGGTCACAATTTCTTAACTCCTACCCATTCGAAAAACTAAGAAGTTGGAGGCATGACATTTGTCGCCTAGGTCATCATTTCATTGCAGGCTTAATAATTGTCAAAAAGTTGTCAGCTATCAGATTTCTATCACGAAACACGCATCAACAATCTTCGCCATCACTAAATTAGCTCATCATTACCATTAGAAGCAGTTTTGCAATTACGAGAAAGGATCGTTCATATATAAAATACTATTCACAATCAAAATTCATTTTTCTAGTCACATCTTAAACTTTCATTCGTTTTCTCATCTTCAAACTAAAATTCTTCGACTTGTGTTATATCATTTCATACAACCATTCAAGTATGGTTCGCAAAGTTACACGTCGACTTATCCTCTCCGATTCTAAGGCAATAGAAACTGAGGCCACTTCTCCCCCCCCCCCCCCCCTAAATAAGGAGCAAGGTAGCGTGTTCTTCAAGCGGTTTAGCAGATAGTAAGGAGGTAAAGTAGGATAAACTTGCTTGGATTGACAAGCTTCCTATAGATAATTATCCCGAGGATAAGGAAGGGAGGTCCTCGATAAGATATCTGTACAACACAATAGCTTATTCTCGTATCTCTCTAGATGGAACAGCCAATTCCATCGACAGAGTTCTTGTCACAAAATATAATTAGTATTGGCGAGACTTTTCTGGAACATGGAACTTAAGGAGGCTAAGAGATACAAAAAGGGTATGCTTCCTAAGGGAGCGCAAATTCCATATGTACCTAAAATATTTGGATTTTGGGTTACACTTCCCTTTTTTGGCTTTTGTTAAGGGCTTTTTCAACTACTATAGAGTTGTGCCAAGTATGTTCTCACTTAACACATATTAGCTTTTGGTGGCTTTTGAGATAGTTTGCGAAGAAGTCAAAGTCAGGGCTATACCTCAACCATTTCGATTTTTCTTCACTATTCGGAGGTACCCTAACGGGTCGTACTTTGTTGCTGCGAAGCATGGGCGTAAGTTCATGGATAAGTTAGAATCCAAGATTTACAAGTAGCATGACAAGTTCATGTCAATAGCATATAACGGGAACTTGGACTTCTGAACCCAATAGACTGAGCTGATACATACAAAAGATATAAATTTGATGCTAAATGATGCAGCAATAGCGAGGAAAATTCAAGAAAGGAAGAGGAACAAAATGTTCTTTTAGGACACTGAGAGAATTATACGATGTTACGAAAATGGAGACCTAATCTTTTCTAAAAAAGAAGGTATGCTAATGAGTTACCACCATGCCGAGTATAGCCACAAGAGGAAAGTTGTTCTCGAGACTTGGGGGGAGAATTATGGCCCTTGAGCTTTGCTCAACACAAAAAATGTAAGTTCATCTTTTTCCCCTATTTTTATTAATTCATTTACTTGTATCACAAATATGGGTACTAGTGAGGTGAATCCAATCAAGCTATTAACTCAAGCCAAGGCTAAAAAATCTAAGGCAGATAAGAGGGTGACTACCTCAACAACTACCACTCAGCCTGCTATCATAAAGAAGCCAGCAAAGGAGGCTATAACAAAGTAGGCAGTAGTACAGAAGATCTCCCATCCTACTGAGAGGCGAAATGAGAGAGAGAAGACACTACCAACCAAGGTTGTTTGTTCTAAGGAGCCTCTAATCAAGATTATTCAAACTTCTATTAAGCCGAGGGATGATGAAAGTCAAGAGACACATCTTGGCGAGGAGGATGAAAATGCCATTGCTGTAGAAGGGTCATCACTGGCAATTGAAGTAGCATCGAATGTTGATAAAAGACCGGAGAAGGAACTCGTCAACCAACTACCTACCAAGAAATCCAAGGGCTTGGACAAAAGGACAAAGGAGGCAATGCAGTCGAAAGCTCTCGGCATCAGTTGTACGAAATTCATCTCCAACAATGAGTTCGATGAGTGCTTCGTCCCTTGTTGGAGCCACCAAATTTTGGATACCGACTCAGCCCTAGAAGACAAGACGAAGTCTTTAGCTCTAATGGAAGGGATTATTCTCTTGAAAGATAGAGATATCGCTAAAAAAGACATTGAAAGGGTTGGCAGTTGCAATAAGGCCCATATTGTGGCTAAAATGTATGATGTGAGTATCCATATTCATTGCTTTTAATTATCGAATCCGTTCAAGTTACTAACACATTTCCTTTTCCAAATGAGCAACCACATTCTGACAACTTTGGATGAAGTCGACAAAGAGGCAAAGAAAGTAATATCTTCAGTTGTACCCATGTCTTATTCCCATTCATTCTTTATTATGTTAAATGAATTTGCTGCAAAAAGTTGAGGATGCATACAATGCATTGAAAGCCTAAACTACTGCTATCAAGAATGTGAGGATAAAGGCTGAGATGAAGGCTAAAATGGAAGTACAGTACAAAAAGTTTGAAGGCTTAAAAGAGGACCTACAGAAGAAGAAAGAAGAGTACTGGGGCTTGGGTCGAACTATTTGCACAATGAGTGAGGATGAAGATAAGCTCAAGATGTAGATAAAAGAGTTAGAGACCAACAACTTGAACTTACAAAGCCATGTAGCCGAGTTGGAGGAGATTGTGAGGAGCAAACTATTAGTTGAAGAGGCTCTCGATATAGTTACTCCTAGTCAACAATACGAGAGGTTTTCACAGAAGAAGTTATTGGAGTAGGTCCAAGCAGCATGAGAGGAGGTTTTGAAGCTTCACCCTGATTACGATCTCTCTTATATAGACTTTGCTGACATCAATGACAAAGTTAGTAGTGCCAACAAAGATAAAGACGACGAGATAGGTGCCGAGAGTATTGTAGACACCTAATTTTTTCTCTCTTTACTTGTTTTTTATTTATTTCACTATTTTTCTTTCTTTTCTCAATAGGCCTTAAATTAGAAAAAAAAAATCAAAAAATAGGGAATCAAAGAAAACCCAAAAAAAAAATTAAGAAATTCATAAAAAATAAGGATCATGGAAAAATACAAAAATTTTCAAAAATAAGAAAAAACCTAAAAAAAATAAGAAATTTCAGAAAGAAACCCTAAAAAGATAAAAAAAAAAATTAGTAAATGAAGTTTAAAAATTTAGAAATTTGAAAATATTACAGAAAAAGTAGAAAATTAAATTCAAATAAAAGATTTTAGAAAATAACATGTTATTAGGACAGAGTTTAATTTTAGTTTAGAAGTTGGGCCATTGAACTTAGGTTTTGATTTAAATTTAGCTCAAGTTGACCAAGTTCATATGTGCAATTACACATATGGACAAGACATAGGCCAACAGCTTGACGGTTAAGCATATGAACATAACATTAGCATTGAGCATAAGGTCTTGGGTTCGAAACTTAGCAAAGGCAAGGAAGCCTTTTTTCTTATTTTCAATCACATTAGGGGACTACCACGTATTAGGATCTAATTGTGCCATGTGTCCAAACACGTGGCATCCTCGGATTCGACAGCCCTGATGATGTGGTGCCACGTAGCAGCCACATGGCATGTCGAGGTTAGCTGGCATAGCTGATGTGGCGTTACGTTGACCCACTTTTTCCCTCCCCTTCGTTTTCCTCTCTTTCCCCCTCCTTCCTTCATTTTCCCCAGATTTCTAGTGCTTTTCTCTTCAAATTGCCCCCTTCAGCACGATTTTTGGACCCTTTCTCTTTGCAATTTCACCAAATCGATGGCAAAATTGTAGAATAGACATAGCCTATTGTGAATTAGTATAAAAAACATGTCTAAATACAATCAAAGGAGCATTCAATTTAAACTCCAGAAATCGGAAAAAGTTGTTTTTCTAGGCATTCTTCATTAATCCGATCCAAGCTTTCCATGTTTTCTAGGAACAATTCGAGTATAAAAGGAGCTTTGGGGAGTACACACGAATACATATAACCAACAGAATCACTTGATAAACTCTCTCTCTCTCATTTTCTCTCTCTAACCACAGCTCTGTCTCTCTCTTCGATTCTCTCTCTCTACACTAGCTTCCCCACATCATCAACTCCCTAACTCAACTCCTCTTAACCTCCGTTGTACCTCTGCTATACCTCCTAGCGATGCCATCAAGTTCGCCACCATCTAACCTTAACTACCGCAGCCCTTAGCTCTAAATACTATCCTAACTACCACGGTGGAGCAAAACTAACCCATTACAACTCTCCCCGACCTCTAAAACCCCCAACCAAACCAACCACTAGCCCTTAGCAACTACGTTGTACACCACCTGAACACCATCGCCGACCATCACTTCCCACAATTGCCAAACAACCATCCTAAGCCTCAGCGTTGAACCTACCCCACCCCCCCCCATATTCTCAATCCAAAACTCACAAAAAAACTGCTCACCCCTTCGATTTGGCCACCAGAACAGTCGAAATCGACCCCAATCTACTGCTATATCAAAGATAGTTAAATTCGACCCATGCATCTGACCCAACTCAATCCACACATTTGACCTGACTCGAGATCCGAGATCCGACCTACGCTCTCTACCCTGGTTCGAACCTTTACCGGATTTCATTTCATTCATTTCTTTTTTTTTTATTTATTTGTTTGTCTATTTTTTTTATTTGTTTCATTTATTTATTCCATCTAAATGTAATCAAATCAAAAAAAGAAGGAAAAGAAAGAAAAGAGAAGAGAGAAAAGAGAAAAGAAAAAATGAAAAAAAGAGAGTATTTTTTGCTTTATTTTATTAATTTAATAGAAATAGATAAAATATAATAAGTAATAAATAAAATAAGATTAATCACTTAGAAAAATTGATTTTCTAAAAGTAAGTGAAAATAAATAGACCTCTTTCCAAATTAGGATAATTTTAAAGTTTCCAAAAAATAAAAAACCGATTAGGACATTTTAGGAATTTTCTTAAACAAATCAAAACTGTGTAAAACATAAACTCAATTGTTTTCAAATTAAAACAAAACCAATCCACTAAAGTTTTACAAAAAAAGAACTACGTACATTTGATCCCGAATAGTGGGTACATGAGTACGTAAGTACATGAGTACGTGGGTACGTAGGTACGTGGGTATGTAGGTACTTATAGAGTGTCGATAAAAATGAAAAAACCTAATTTTCCTTTTTCTTAGATTATTTCATTTGTCCAATTAGAATAGTTAAATTGAGTTCCATCTTATAAAATAAAAAAGGCGATTTTTAAAAATTAAAGTTAATTTTGGAAAGTCGATGGTATCCGTAAAGGTTTAAAAGTCCTAACTCTCAAATCCAAATTCTTTAGTTTTCAAAAAGCCGTTTTATAACTCGATATTTTCGATAGGCTGGTAGCTAAGTTATTACCAATCCACCCAATTGGTTATAACTTAACCCTTTTTCCCGACTCCGATCGGGTGGCAACTCCGATAAATTTCAAATTGAAAAAAATGGTTTTCTTCAAACCTTAGTTGAGGATTGGTATTAAACGGGTAGGGTTTAATACTAATCAGTTTAGAGAAAACCTAATTTTATAAAAAGAACCAGGAAGGTGAAAAACTAGGCTCAATAAGTATAAATCAAGGTAACAATGAAGCTCATGCCAAGGAAGTTACCCGTTCTAAGACCCCAGTTGTTGAAGAAGCCCCAACTACTGTTCTAAAAATCACTTCTACTGAATCTAAGAATAAGCCATAGGATTTTTATTATATTGGAACATTACGTTCTCATGTAATTATCAATTGAAATATCTTTAAGGCAGTACCAAGTGCTTATAACCCTTATTAAGCAAAAATACCTAAGTCTCCAATACGTATAATTTCACGTACTGCATTTTCACGGCATATATGGTATACATGTATTACTTTACGCTCTTATTCGTTAGCATGTTTTATTTCACACAATATTTGTTTCTCGGCATATTTTATTTCACATGCTATTTGTTTCTCAGTATGTTTTATTTCATATGCTATTTATTTCTCGATAAGTTTTATTTCACATGCTCATTGTTTTTATACTGGTCGTTAGCCGTTTAAGGCATGGACTAGCTGCATTACTCGGCCGTAAGGTTAATTTGTATAGTTCGTTAACCGTGTTAGGCTACAACCTAGATCAGTCCATTTGTCGTGCATCCTAAAACTCATTAATTTGGCAATTATAATGAAAATAAACATAATGAGACTTCAAATATAATTCTCATAAATAAGTATTGTAATCTTACAAACATGTTGGCTGTCGCTAAATGAGTAATGACAAAAATCATCCAGACAGATTAATTGAAATATAATTTTAGATTCTCGGCATTCCACACTCGAGGGATGATAGATCCATCTAACATTTCCAGTCAATAGGCCCCTTTGCCAACGACTTCTCAGATCCTAACAAGATCCTCCTAATTCGTGCAAAGCTTTCCTTGACTAGCTTGCGCACCCATGGCTTCCATCTTACGGAAAACCAGATCTCTAAGTTGGAAAACCTTATATTTTACTTTCTAATTGTAGTACCCTACCACTCTATGTTGGTATGCTACGACCCTAGCTCTTGCAATATCTCAAATTTCGTTAATAGTGTCCAGATTCGTTGTTAATCTAACTTGATTAAGCATAACATCGAAATTATGCGTTCGCAGATTAGGTAAGTCTAACTCAATTGACAATATGGCTTCCGTGCCATATGTTAACTTAAATGGTGTCTCTCTTGTCGCAGTTCTGTGAGTGGTTTGGTATCCCTATAAGATCTTTGGCAATTCATCTACCTATCTCCCCTTAACTAGATTTACCTTCCTTCTTAAGCTGTATAGTATGATCTTGTTGACGGCTTCGACTTGTCCATTCATCTAAGGGTATGCTACAGACGTATAGTTTAGGTGAATGCCACACTTCTTGCAAAATGCCTGAAACTTATTGTTGTCAAACTACAGGCCGTTATCTATGACTATCATGTGAGGAACTCCAAATCTTGATATGATGGAACTAGAGACAAATGCTTCTACCTTCTACTCGATGATCTTCACCACTACCTCAACCTCAACCTATTTGGATGTCTAGCCCCCACTAGGGGAATGGCTAAGGGCTTCTCATGCTACATAACTCGATAGTAGGCGCATTACTTAGCGACTTGTGCTTTTGGCATTGTGGACGGTACTAGACAACATCCTTTTCATTTTCTCTCATAGTTAGCCAGTAATAGCTTAGTCGCAATACTTGAATATACTATGTTTGTTCTTTTACATGATTACTGCACATGCTACCATGTAGCTCAAATAACACCCTTTGGGCATCTCTTAATAAAAGGCATCAAAGGTAGGGTTGAGATATGCTACACTTATACATCTATCCATCAATCAGCATGTAGTTCGCAGCCTAGTAAGCCAATCTTTGTACACCTCTTTTGTCATTAGGGAGAGTACCATCCTTCAGATAGTTCACTAGGGAATTCATCCATGATTCTTCTCTCAGGTAAGGAGCTAGCTTACAGCTCTACAAGAGAGTGGATAAACTTTTCTGTGGAGGAAACTCGATGAAAAGTTTCTCGCTTAGCTTAGGGAATGCCATATTGGCCAACTTTGACAACTTATCATCTATAATATTTTTGCTTCTCAGAATCTTGTGAATGGAGAAGGATTGGAATTCTTTTGTGAGCGTTCATACTACCAATAGGTACTTTCTCATCTCTTCTTCCCTTACTGCGTAACTTTCGGTGACCTAATTTACCACTGGTTGGGAATTAGAGAACACTTCGACTTTTTCAGTACCAATTTCTTTTGCCACTTTCAATTCAGCAATTAGAGCTTCATACTCTGCTTCATTATTGCTAGTTGGGAATTAGAATCTCAAACTATAATGAACTTTAACATTATGGGCGCCTTGAAGAACTAGGCCCGCACCACTTCCTTCTCGCATCGAAGAACCATCTACATAAAGGAACCAAATCGGCTTCTTGGCAATTTCCAAACAATCTTCCTCACCAATAAATTTGGCTACAAAATATGCCAATACTTAGGCCTTTAGTGCCATTTTGGGTTTATATTGTACACCATGGGCACTAAGTTCTAGGGCATATTTCATCATCCTTCTCGAATAATCAAGCCGTTGCAATACTTACGCAATGGCTAATTGATGAGAATAATGATCTTGTGAGCTTCAAAATACGACTTCAACTTTCTTGCCGAGAGAACTACTAGTAATACAAAATTTTCAATCCTTATGTACTAAAGCTTTAGCCCCTGTAGAACATGACTCACATAGTATATGGGTCGATGCTCTTTATCATCAATTCGGACCAATATAGAGGAAAGTGCTCAACAACTGACTGACAAATACAAATATAACTTTTCTCCAGGAATAGGTGTCAAGAGTATCAGAGGTGACGCAAGAAATTACTTGAGCTCATTAACAACTCTTTCATAATCATCAATCCAATTGAATTCTTTTGGATTCTTTAAAATCTTAAAGAATTTTGTACACCTCTCTATATTTCTCAACACGAATCTGTTAAGGGCGGTAATTCACCTAGTGAGTTCCTATACTTCTTTGACCAAGCGAGGTGATTTCATCTTCCTTATGACTTCAATTTTTCTTGGATTAGCCTCAATGTTACATTAAGTAACCATGTATCTAAGAAATTTCCCTGATGTTGTGCCAAAGACGCATTTCTATGGGTTGAGTTTCATGCTATATCTCCTTAATGTGGCAAACGTTTCCTCCACATCGGCAAGATGCCGATCTTTCTTCATGCTCTTCATAATCATATCGTCAACATGTACTTCGACGTTTCTGTGAATTTGGGGTTTAAACATCTTGGTAACAAGTCTTTGGTATGTTGTACCGGTGTTCTTGAGCCCAAAGGGCATCACTATATAACAATACGTTCTAAAGTTAGTGATGAAAGACATGTGGACTTCATCCTCCTTGTCCATCTTATTCTGGTTATAACTAAAGAAAGTATCCATAAAGGAAAGTAACACGTGTCTAACGGTTGCATCTACCATCTGATCAATTTTTGGCAATGAGAAACAGTCCTTAAGACAAGCCTTGTTAAGATCCATGAAGTCTATGCACATTTTCCACTTGCTGTTAGACTTCTTAACTAGCACACAATTTGCTAGCCAAGTTAAATAAGGCTCTTGATGAACCCTACTTTCAATAACTTATGGACTTCTTCCTCTATTGCTACTTGTCGCTCTAGTACAAAATGCCTCTTCTTTTGTTGGACCATCTTTACATTCGAATCAATCTAGAGGTTATGTACCGTAACTTCTCTCGAGATACCCAACATGTCTAAAGGAGACCATGCAAACACATTAGCGTTGGTTTACAAGAAGTTGATCAAACTTTGCCAAGTGTTTGCTAATAAGGGTTTCTCAATTCTCATTGTTTTCCATGGGTCATTCCCTAAAGGAATTTCCTTAGTATCATTCTCAACATTCTTGATGCTGACTTACTTGCCTTTCGAACAGGTTTCAACCTGAAATACTTCTTCTTGTCTCAAGGCACTTATATACAAGGACCATGCCAATTACTAATCCCCTTTACATACGCCGACCCCTATGAGAGTAGGGAACTTACCCTTAAGATGTGTAGTTGAAGGGACAATGTCGAATAGATGTTGACACGGCCATCCCATTATCATGTTATAAGGGGACCAGCATTTGATGACGAGAAAGTCCACTTTATCCTCTACAACATGCTCGTCATCACTGATTTATATCGGTAAAGAAATAACTCCAGCTACTTGGATGGGTTAATTATTGAACGCATAGAGATTGTACTTGTAAGATCATAGCTACGCTTTGATCTTAGGCTTCATTTGGTCAAAGGCATGCTAAAAAATGATATTGGCCGAACTTCCTGTGTCAACAAGAATCTTCTTGACTTCAAAGTTGGTGACTCTCGCATTGATGACAAATACATCATCGTACGGCTTCTAGATACCCCCAAAATCTTCCTCTCTAAAAGATATTGTATTTTCAATCCTGACCTTTTTTCCTTGAATATTGTAAACGTAATTCTTGGCGTTAATCGAGTTTGAAGAGCTCGATTGGCCTATAGCAGGTCTGCCAACAATGGTGTTGATTACTCCATTGTGTGCTCTGGTGGAATTCACATCCCTTGCATCTCTTATAGCTACTGTCGACCATATGTCATTCTCTTGTTGCTCTCATCTCCTCTAAGACAATCTCTCGATATTCTTGGCATCATGTGCTAAGAACTTGCACAAGTACCCATGTTAGATCACATTTTTAATTACATTCTTGAGTTAAATGCACTCATCTACATTGTAACCTTTGTCACGGTGCAAATCACAATACTTATTAGAGTTTCTTCTTAAGGGAATCCCTCTCATTATTTTCGGCTACTAAAGGATACCTTTCTCCCCATGTACCTCCGTCAAAATGTCTAAGATTGGACAATTGACAGGCGTATGGGATGAGTATGTCGGGATTCTCTGTCTCTTCCTCTCAACATCTAAACTGTGGTCATTATCCGTACTGAGTCTATCCTTTACACTTCTTTGCTTATCATTCTTTTCATTTCATCTCCTCTACTCTGATCGGCCTCTCGCCATGCCTTTATGTTGTCTTCCTAACGAATGTATGAGGTGGCTTTAACCTTAAACTCAACGAAAGTTTTTAGCTTACTATTTGTAAGAGACTTGAAAAAGTCTCCATAGGGCTTGACTCCATTGATTACGGCATTGAGGGCTACACTTATATCCATTTTTGGTATTTGAACCATCTCGGCCATAAATCTAGCCAAGTAATCCCTAATGGGTTCATCGAACTTTTGTTTAATGGTGTTAAGGATTAAGGAGTCCTTAATAAGAAGTTTACTTGCAAAGAAGTGTTAAAGGAACACTTTTGCTAGTTCATCAAAACAGGAAATGGTAATCAATTTCAAATGTTTGAACCATGTGCTAGCTGCATTCCTCAACATTGGAGGAAAAGCTTAACAGGCCACTGCATCACTCAAACCATGCAACTTAGCCAACATACGGTAGTACTCTAGGTAATCTTCGAGGTCCTTTGTTTCATCGTAAGTCTCAAACTATGGCAACTTGATGTGCTAAGCAATCACTTCCTCCATAATCTGTGGAACAAAAGGACTCCTTTTAATTTAGAAATAGTTGCTTGGGGCAGCAAGGGTGCTGACATGAGAAGGATCTGCATGGTGTATCTACTGTAGTTGTTTACCTTTGTCATTCTCTTGAAAAGCAGGAGCCGAAGGTCATATCATATTCTAGGCTTACTTTTTTTATAACTCAAGGGAATAAATTGAATCGTCACTATGTTCAGCATTGTAGTGGCCTTGGTCTTTGTTTTAGATTAGGTTGGGGTAGATATTACTATGGAAGAGGTGAATTTGCTCATGTTTTTCGTTTAATTATTGGTTTTCTTTAGATAAGTCAAGGCAGAGTTGCTCGAGTCTAACTAATCATTGCTCATCAATATACCAACTGCCTCCTTCAAGGTGTTGAGAGGAAGTGCCAACACCTTCACTCTTGGATACTCTTGTTATAGCCATGTAGGTATGTTTACGAAAAATAGACGGTGCCAAATGTTGTTGGTAAATTTTGGGATGAAGGAAAATCTTGCAAAAGAGAATGAAATGCTTAGTACTGGGGTCAATCCAATGTAACCACTTTGATGCCTAAGTTAGTAAGGTGACTTTGTATGGAAAGTATGTGAGTAAAAAGTGTTAGAAAGCTCTTGGAGAGTTTCTTTCCAATATTTATAGGTGGTTATAGTGTCTAAGGCAGTTGTAAAGTAACTGTTAAAACATATGGAAGTTTCTTGATTTGACATATCTCCTAATATGTAAGGAAAGTAGGCAGTTATGTAATATAACTATACTTATGATAACGGTTCATGCCATAGACTTGAATTCGAACTAGGAACAAATTTATGCTACTCGGTAGAAATGTCGTATGTTATCTATCTAGAGGTATGCCAAGAGATTTGACTATTCGACATATCGATGGCCGAATGAACGAGTATAATAGATAAGTGAAAACCGATTATCAACAGATACAATATCCTTTATTTACTCGTGAATAGGTATTATGTTTAAAAGGGCATTTTCGAAAGGTTGTAGTAGTACCGATATAGGGTTTAATAGGATAGCCCCTAAAATTACAATATCTGGTTTCTTGAAAAAAAATTTCAAATTTTTTCAAAGTACAGGCTAATGGCTAAATTAGAACCAATTCACCTAATTGGTTCTAATTTAATCATCTTTTCTTGCTCTACCAGGTGGAATCTCTAAGTTTTTCAAAAGTAAAGAAACTGGGTTTTCTTTAACTTCCGTTGAGGGTTTAAACTAAATGAGCACGGGGTTTAGTTTAAATCAAGTTAAGAAAAACTAAAAACCAAAAATTCAAGATTGACGGGTTAGTAACTCCACTAGGGACCATCAAGAGAGGTAGCCATTTAAAACTTCCAAAATTAAGTTTATCTTTCAAAATACCGATATTAATTTATGATTATTTTTCTTGTAAATATTCTCCTTCAACTATCATACTAACTTTTCATGCTACCAATACATTAAGATATAAGGGGGTTATTTATTGCATCACGGATGTAGGGTAGATATTGATGAACTGTTGACCAATGGTCCCATTACTCGCACATGGCTTCGAGGACTCCAATCCCTTACCTGAAGAATTCTCTCTTAGCAACCTACTGATGATGAGAAAGTTTACGCCGAAAGAATGTGGTTGAACTCCTTAAGCTCCCTGCATTATCATACGTTGATCTATACACTCGATAGTGATGATGCCGACCATTCCCTTACCAAGGACCTTATGCCAAGTAATCTGACTAACTGTTGTCGAGAGGTTCTTGTAGAGTGACGAGAGATTCATTTACCAACCAAGTAGTTTTCTCTCAGCATGCTACCATCTCTCTCATCCCGAATCCCTCTCCCCCCTTCCCTTTATTGCCGCAACATCTTGATCCCTCTCGCTTGTTGTGCTCAAAGAATATTCGTACGGGACCAACGTTACACTACTACTTGACCACCTCGTCTAATGTTATACCACTTTTCCATTTTTGTCTTTTGTCCTTTTTACCCTTTTTCGTACATACTAGGATTCCCCTTTTTGTATATACTTTCTTATAATATCTTTATTTGTAATGTTGCCTTAGGCACTTATTATAAATAGTCCATTTCTCTTGTAAGCCAAAAACAACTTACATATTAATACTGAATATTCTGTTCTTGCCAAGTAGCTCAGGATTAGTGGTAGGTGGACCTTGACATCAACTTGTACATCATATCAAGTGAGGTGTCAAGTCGTGTTATGTTCATTGGTGAGTCATATCCTCTGAATAGCTTCATGTTAGCTACTCTTATTCATCTATAAACCATTTCCTTCTAATTTTCTTCAATATTTCAGAGGAGCCCTTTTAGTTAGATTTGTCACTATAAGTCCTAGTGATAACTAAGCTCCTATACACACCATATAATTTTCATGGTATCAAAGCTTAAGGTTGAGACCAAGAGCTATGTAGTGATAGTCAATCTACTATTCAATATATTTGTATGTATGTGTTGAAAGCATCTGAGTGAAGTGTCTTTACTGAAGCTTTGTATTGAGAATGTCCAACCCTAGTGTATAGGGAGAGATTAACAATGTTGAGAGTAATGCTGATGGTCGTGGTTCAGATACCCAACAAACACCATGTACTACTAATGAGAAAATACAAGATTTTGCTGTTATTATGGCCAACTTGGTTATCTCAATAAACAGGGTCTTAAAGACTAGACCACATGAGAGAGTGGCTAAACAAGGTCGAGAAAGGAGAGATAATCCTAGGAGGCAAATGAACGAGCGAGCTCCAGAAGCCTTTCCGGTGAAGCAAGCACCACCGTGACGAGTCGATAAAGTTGCCAGGAGAAGGTTAAAGTTAGACGAAGTGGAAGAGTATGAAGAAGAAGGAGACCAATATGTTAAGATTGATGAGCGTGAGTTCAGAGCGCCAAGAGATGTTGAACATCTTAAGGTACAGATTCCAAACGTCAATGAATCTTGTAGTGCTAATGACTACCTAGACTGGGAAGAGAAGATAAAAAAGATATTCAACTTCTATAATTATGAAGATACTATTCGCATTAAAATTTTATAGATATGTAGCAATGTGGTGGAAGAAGACCTACAGAATGTTTGCCTGAGGACCCGAATTGAGGTCCAAACATGGAATGAGATGAAGAGAGTTCTGAGAACTAGGTTCGCTCCCGGACACTGAACAAGACACTTTTGATGACTCCAAGACTTGAGGGAAGGTAACAAATCCATAGACAACTATGTCAGAGAGTTTCAGTTGCTCATGATACGATGTGATGTCAACAAGCCTGAGACTTGAACTATAGTACAATTCATCTCTAGACTATGGGCTAAGATTGCTAAAATCGTGGAGCTACAGAGCCTCACAATTCTAGATAAAACCATCCATGTGGCCTAGAGAGTTGAAAGGCAACAGTGAAACCAAGTTAACCAAATGATAAGTAGCCGAACATTAATTCCAAATAGGAGTGGCCTACCAAGCCGACCAATGAATAACAAAGTTTCAAACAATGCTAAGGTAGAATATCGAGGTCACATGCCTAATCGACCAGACGAAGGCTGAATTAAGAGCAAAATCGAGAAGCCTAAGATCCAAAGAGACCAGGGTTAGAGTTTAGGGAAGAAAACCCGAGAAATCAAATGTTTTAAATGCCTTGGCTATAGATATATGGCTAGTCAATATTTGAACTATCGAGTCATGACCATAAAGGGAGACAAGCCCCAATTTGAAGTAGAAAGTGCAAGTGAAGGAGAGGAAGAAGTGGTAACCAATCAGATGCTGGAAGAATTTGAGGAAGATCCCGATTTCAAGATATCTTTTGAGGGCGGAGCTGAATATTGCTTTATAGTTCGATGAACTCTCAATACTTTTGTGGCTAACAAAAATGAGCAAAGAGAGAACCTCTTTCATATGAATTGTCAGGTGAATGGCAAGCTATGCACTGTGATCATTGACGGAGGGAGCTGTACCAATGTCATTGCACAAGGGGTAGTTAAGGCCATGAAATTGCCAACTCTTCCATACCTCAAGCCGTACAAGATTCACTGGTTGAATAAGAAAGGAGGACTGCACGTCTCCAAGCAAGTCAGAGTGCCGATTACCATTAGTGATATGTATAAGGACAAGGTGCTGTGTAATGTCCTTCCTATGTGTGCATCTCACATATTACTCAGCCAACCATGGCTATTTAACTTGAGAGTGTTACACAATGGGTATAAAAACACCAACATGTTTCAAAAGGATGGGAAGAAAATTATATTGACACCTATGAGTCCTAAGGAAGTGCAAGAAGCCTAGGAAAAGGTTGTTAAATCTCTATAGCAGAAGTCCTTAGTAATTTCCTAAGCTTAGTTTGCACAAGAAGCCAAGGCCAAAGATTATGTGCTCCTTTTAGTTAAGAGATTCTTAGAGGTTAGAGAGGCCATGAACTTACCTGCCGACGTACAGCAACTACCTCAAGAATTTGTTGACCTCTTCCCTAACAAGATACTGAAAGGTTTACCCCCTTTGAGAGAAATTGAGTATTACATCGACCTCTAACTAGGGGCTACCTTACCAAACCAACTTGCTTACAGGCTCAATCCAAAGCAGGCAGCTGAACTGAAGAAGTAGGTGGATGAGTTAGTAGATTGCAGATATGTCCATGAAAGCATGAGTCCTTATGTTTTACCCATTATACTCGTGCCAAAAAAGGATGTAACATAGTGGATATGCATTGATAGCTGAGCTATCAAATACCGATACTCGATCCCATAGCTTGATGATATGCTTGACGAGTTACACGGCGCCTACATCTTTTCTAAGATTGACCTAAAGAGTAGCTACCACCAAATACATATGAGACCTAGGGATGAATGGAAGATGGCCTTTAAGATAAGGGATGGTTTGTTCGAATAGTTAGTGATGCCATTTGGACTAATGAATGCGCTGAGTACATTTATGTAGCTGATGAATCATGTACTAAGATCATTGATCGGCAAATGCATTGTGGTTTATTTTGATGATATTTTGGTCTATAATATCAACCTCCTTGTACATGTTGAACATTTGAGATTAGTGTTTAATACACTCTATACCGAGAAATTATTCAACAACCTGAAGAAATGCGCATTCTGTCAAAGCAAGGTTATGTTCCTCGGATATGTCATTTTAAGGAATGGAGTTCGAGTTTATGAGAAAAAAGTCAGAGCTATTAATGAGTGGCCTACGCCCACTACTACTACTAAAGTCAGAAGCTTCCATGGTCTAGTCTCATTCTATCGGAGATTTATCTGGAACTTCAACTCCATAATTACACCATTGACCAAATTAACTAAGAAGAACGTTGAGTTTAGATGGACAAAAAAGGCTTAGAAGAGTTTTGAAAATGTGAAGACTAAACTAACATTTGCTCTAGTACTCACCTTACCAAATTTTGACAAGGTTTTTGGGGTTGAATGTGATGTGACTAGTGTCAGCATTAATGCTGCCCTTATGTAAGAGCGTAGACCCATTTCCTACTTTAGCAAAAAACTCCGAGGTGCTACCCTGAATTACTCAACCTATGACAAGGAATTCTATGCCCTTGTCTGAATACTCTAGAATTGGCAGCATTATCTATTGTTGAGAGAATTCATTATCTATTCGAATCATGAATCTCTTAAGCATCTTCATGAGCAACAAAAGCTTTCTCAGCATCACGCCAAGCAGGTAAAGTTCTTAGAGACCTTTTGTTATTTCATCAGTTATAAAAAGGGAAGCACCAACATAGTAGTTGATGCACTTTCTCACTGTCATAATTTCATCACAACGTTGCAAGCTAAGGTGCTCGGATTTGGCACCTTACCTGATCAGTATGAGCATGACCTACATTTTGCACCCTTGGTAGCCAGGTATAATGCTAGAGGAGCTATAGAAGGATTCTACTTGAACGAGGGGTTCTTAATGAAGGGAAAGCAGATTTGTATGCCAAGTGGTTCTGCAAGGGAGTTACTGGTTCAAGAGGCTCATACTAGGGGTCTAGCCAACCATTTTAAGGAAAAGAGGACGATTAAGTTATTGATGGAGCACTTTTACTAGCTTGAGATGATGAAGGATATGCACCGAATACTTAAGAGGTGCAAGGTGTGTAATTATGCAAAAGAGAGGAGAGAGCCCTATGAAGAATATACACCTCTACCAATTCCCGAGTGGCCATGGACCGATATAAGCATGGATTTCATGCTTAACCTTCCCCACACACCAAGAAGACACGATTTAATCATGGTAATAGTTAATTAATTCAATAAGATGGGCCACTTAATTCCCTACCACAAAACTAATAATGTTTTATTTGCCGTTAACCTCTTTTTGCAGAAAATTGTGCAACTGTATGGAATGTCGAGAAGTATTGTGTCTGACCATGATTCGAAATTCATGAGCTTCTTTTAGAAGACCCTATAGAGGAAACTCAACACTAAGCTACTATTCAACACCTCTTGCCACCCCCAAATAAATGGCTAAACTAAATTAGTTAATAGAACCGTCGATAATCACCTGTACACCACTATTGGAAAGAACTCTCGTGATTGGAATTTACGCCTACCCATCATTGAATTTGCTTACAATCGCTCAACTCACAGCTAAACCAGAACATCACCATTTGAAGTTATTTATGGACTTAACTCGAACCTACCCTTAGATTTAATTAACAGCCTAACTACACAAGAGGAAAGTCAATCCAACCTACAACGTGCCAAGGAGTTCTAAAGGTTACATCGAAAGATTGTCGAGTAATTGGCCAAAACTGTAGCTCGATAGAAGGAAGTAGGAAACCTTGTAAGGAGGTGAGTTGTTTATGCCCCTAGTTACTTTATCTAGGTCCATCTTAGCAAGGAACGCTTCCCTAACAGAAGGACCAATAAACTATCTCCTAAAACGGATGGACCCTATAAGATCTTAAGGCGCATTAATGATAACAACTATGAGATTGAGCTACCTAAAGGTTTCAGCATGTCTAAGCGTGTCTACCTCCTTCAACATCGCTAATTTGACTCCCTATATGCCCGATGATAATGAAGACCAAGATTTGAGGGCATATCTTTAGCAACCTCAGGGAACTAATGAACTGCCAATCAATAGTCCCATTACTCGCACACAACTCCAAGGACTCCAATCCCTCACCTAAGGAATTCTCTCTCGGTAACCTACTAATGACGAGAAAGTTTACACCGAAGAAATGTGGCTGAACTCCTTGAGCTCCCCGCATTATCATACATTGATCTATACACTTAGTAGTAATGATTCCAACTATTCTCTTGTCGAGGACCCTGTGTTGAGTAATCCAACCAACTACTACCGAGATGTTCTTGTTGAGTGACAAGAGACTCATTTACTGGCCAAGTAGTTTTTTCTCGGCATGATACCATTTCTCTCGTCTTGGCTCCCCCTTTATTGCAGCAATATCTTGATCCCTCTCAGCTACTATGCTTAGAGAATATTCGTACGAGACCAATGTTATACTGCCACATGTCTACCTCGTCTAACGTTGTACCACTTTTCCATTTTTGTCTTTTGTCCTTTTTACCTTTTTTTGTATATACTAAGAATCCCCTTTTTGTATATACTTTCTTATAATTTCTTTATTTGTAGTGTTGCCCTAGGAACTTACTATAAACAGTCCCTTTCTCTTATAAGCCAAAAACAACTTACATATTAATATTGACTATTCTGTTATTATGAGACAATCCTCTCCAAGTCTATCTTTCATACACTCTTAGCTAATCTTACCGAGTAGCTCAAGATTAGTGGCGGGTGGACCTTAACATCAACTTGTGTGTCATATCAAGTGAGGTGTCAAGTCATATTGTGTTTGTTGGTATGTCACATCCTTCAAACAACTTTACATCAACTACTCTTGTTCATTTGTAGACCATTTCCTTCTAATTTTCTTCGATATTTTGGATGACTCCTTTTAGTCAAATTTGCCATGGTAAGTCCTAATGATAATTAAGCTCTTAGGCACACCAGATATGGTCAAGCATAACCTATCTTATGACCTTAGTACAAGAGGCTATCATGTAAGCTCCGAGTGTAGTGGTGTAGCCACTACTCAAGGTTGATTAGGCTACCCCACTTAGGCTTCCACATGACTAATTAGTTATTTCCCTAAAAACAGGTGAGGTTACAGAGCTTAAGGACCTTTAGAACCTACCTTAATTGCATTTCACGAACCTTTTCTCAAAATTGGCAAATAGAATATGATATGGCAAAAAAAAAAAAAAAGGGGTTGCAACCATGAAGTTTTCTATCCTATTTCCTTTGTAAATTTTTCCTTGTTTCATAAATATTGATGTAATCTCCATATAAATAAGATAGATTTTATGTAATTTTCTATTCTTTTGTATAAATGGCTAATTCCTTCACATTAGCTCTTTTCAAGGAAATCTACATCCACCAACCTTTGGAAATATAAGGGATACTCAAGAAATAGTTTCAGTTTTTCAACCCAGCCCAATAGAAGACAATACAAGATAAGATTAGGTATGTCCTTTCGTTACTTAAGATTTAGGCGAATATCACCATGGTATAAGCCTTAGTTTACTTTTGGGACCCTAAGATGCTATCTTTTTTTTTTTTTAAGCCCATGTCGATTAAGACCAACTATTGAAGAATACTCCTATCTATTAGGGGTCTCCTCCGTCAAAAGCAAATGGTACACTCTAAATATTATAGCTGAGCCTACAAATATTTTAAATAGACTATTAGGCCTCTATAAGTTTGTAATTTGCAAAATGTGGGCAAATTACCACAAGAGAATCATCAAGGTAAATGATCTTTTCACTTAGTTTCCAACTTCCTCTAACTATAGCTAGAAACTGTTTTGTATCAACCTTAAAGATTAGCAACACAATAAGATTCACGCTTACATCTTAATAGCTTTTGGGACCATTTTGTTACCTAATAAAGTATTCCATATACATAACAGGATTGTAGAAATGGTAATTTAGTACTTAAAAGGGAAGTCCTACATCCCAAAACTATTGTTTAAACAAACTAGATCTCTCACTCCCTTAAGGAAGAAAGAAATGAAGACTTGAAAACTAGCATGACCTTACTCATAGTTTGGTTTATCAAACATATGTGAAGCCACATACTAAACTTCTCCAATAAGGAATGTGATTGAGAGATGAACCCCATTGACTCTTTCACCACTGTGATCGAGCTTCTTGAAGGTATTGCTACTTACTAATGGGTTAGAGCTTTATAGAAGTTTCATGTTGAAGACATTTCTCTAGTCTCAAGATAGATAGAAGCACCTAACTTAAAGAAGAGAAAGAGGGTAAAAGACTAGTTAGAACACCATAAGAAGAGGAGCAACTAGTCTCTAACATTTTCCTTTTTGTAATAAAATAAAAAAAGAAGTCAAATTATATATTTGGAAACTTCAAAGTTGCAATGTTGATAAAAATCCATTTCTTGCCACATTATGGTTTATTTGTCATTTTCCTCCCTTACATTTGTGTACCATTTGCGTTTATAATCTTTATTTTAGCATTTATTTTCTTTTTGAAAAAAAAAGGGAAAAATATTAGGAAAAAAAATAAAAAGAAAAAGGGGTGAAAAATTTAAAAAAAAAATGAAGTTTCAAACACTCATCTTCGGTTTCTCCAAGCAAGCATAGGTAGATCCTTGACCATTTAATCACTTATCATTGATTTTCCCCATTCTTTTAAATATTGTAGATTCTCTCTTTCTCTTCAATTAGCCTAAAACTCCTCTTTAGGCTTTAGAGTTGCCCCTGTGTAAATTAGCTTTCGGTTGTTCCACTAAGTTGTTAATCCTTCCACTTGCAGTTGTTTCTCTTGTTTATCTTACTTCAAAACATTCGATCTCTTTCCACTTTAAGTTTTACACACTAATTTCATTATTCTTTCTTCTCCTCTTGATTGTAAATCTAGTCTTCAAATGAATTTTCAAAATTTTCTTTCCTTCATTTGCTTTATCATCAGCTCTATTTGGTAAGTTTAACCTAATGTTGTCACCTTTGTAAGTAAGTCTAGTCCTGTAACGTTCTTTAGTTTGTCGTAAGGTCATTTCATCCCATCAGCTAAAAGTTTTTCCCTCCTTCGAATGTTAATAATTTTCTTTTTTAGTTAGCCACCAATTCTCTTGTTTATAAAAATGGCCCTAAATAAGTCCTTCAGTTTTTAGAGTGAAAGCTTTTCTCTTTACCTTTCCCTCTAAAAATAAAAGAAAGAAGTTGCTAACAGTTACAAATCCTTACCAGGTTCAATATGAGAACAAGAAAACCTAGAGTAGAAAAGAAATGCCCCATGACTAGCTTAAACACAAGCCTTAGCCCTTGGCCCAACTTCAGCCCCTTACACTATAAGACGATCAAATACAAACATGAACCCCCAACCCAGGAAGTTACAAAACATGGAGAAAGCTTAGGCCTAAACATGAATGTCAGCCCATTTAAAGCACATAGCTACAGTCTCAAACACAAGAAAGCCAAAATCATGAGTTTAACCTCAAGTTTAAATAGCTCCTTTACATGACCCACTTGACCTTGAAGAATTGGGCCTAAAAATCATAAGGGGACAAATAAAATCAAAACCTAAGGGGTACCTAGCCTTTAAAGTTTGGGGTAACTATTTTTCTTCAACATAGGGACATACCGATAAAATCAAGGGCAAGAAGACATCGTCAAGATTCAATCTTTAAAATTTCAAAAGATGTTTTCTCACATAAGGGCAATGTTTTAAAGAGGTGTTTCAAAGACAAATCAATTCCCATCCTAGGGAAAAACTAAGACAGATTCTTACCTAAGGGAGTGGTAACTCATTTCAAAGTTTTAGAATAAAAAGAGCCAAACTATATGCCACTCACTAACCTTTAAACATTGGTGTTGTAATCTCACTTTTACTAATGTCATGTATAAATAATTGCCCCTTATTAAAACAATAAAAAAAAACTATATTATTAATTGACTCGCTTGTAAACAAAAATAATTAAATTTTAGTAGAAACCGCAAACTAACGACAAGCATATCAATCAATTGATAATATAGGGAGAGCAACTAAGCTCGTATTTTATGGTAAAGAAAAGAACAGAATCTAGAAAGATAACTAATTACTAGATTATATTATTTCTACTCTAATCTAGGCTACAAATTCAATAATTTCCAAGGAAAGAATATGCAAATTATCTAAAATAGAAGGAAAGACTACAATGGAATTGATCATGAATTTTAGCAATTTCTAGGTATTTTGATGCTAATTTCTCTATAAAAAGATATATGAGTGACAAGTACACAATTTTCGGGGATTGTTATGGCCATGCTATTAGAATATTTATGATAGTTTAAACACGGATTCTACTCACAATCACATAATTTATCTCACTTTTGTTTTGTAAATTCTATCATGTAGCAAAAGTATTGTATTATCAATCTCTTATTTATACTATCAACTAGTTATTTAAGTCCAGTCACTACTTAAATAACTATGTTAAAGTTAATTTTTTGTCCTAAACAATTTTAGCTTAGGGTGAGCATAATGATTTGAGCCCTAATTCTCAAAAATTATCCATTCAAATTAAGAATCTTAGGTTTTATTTAAGGTTTTTGAATTATATTACGGTATCTAGATCCTATTAGAATAACAAGAGGGAAGGCTCAACGTATGGGAACCACTACTGTTGACTAGTGATTTTTGTTCCAGTATACGAGTACTTGTAAAACAAGAGAACGACTATGAGAAGCACTAGAGGATGCTCTGACACAATTACTCTAAGGCTTAAGTCAATCCTCTTGTCATGTGAATAGAACTGTAAAATAATTATGAGAGTGAGAGAATGAAAGAGAAGGTCCCCTTACATAAGGGTTTTCTATAGTATTTAGAGTAAGTGATTAAATATGTGTACTCGGATAAGCCTTAGGAGTTGGGCTCATGCCTTAACATTACTGATTTGATTTGGGCCTTCGACTTATTTTACTAAAAAAATGCTATCAATATTTGCAACCCACTCTCTTTGACGACAAGTTCAGTAAAGAGAGGCTTTGTAAAGGTTTGTAGTAATAAGTCTAAAGAGACCAAGGTGTTGTAATGGCCTAAACAAGCTGAGGCCTAAAGAGGCAAAGGTCGGGAGTGGTCAAAGCACTTGTAGGTGTTGGTATGCCTAAAAAGGTGAGGGCTTGAAGAGGTTAGAGTGTCTAAAGAAGTGAAGACTTGAAAAGGCCGATTGGCACTAAGTCCTTTAATGATATGGGATACTAAGGTTATTTACTCATCATCTAGATATATTGTAAGGCTTAGAGTATCTCATCCATCGTCGTTTAATGGCTTAGGACTTCTAAATGGCTTGTCATTTATTAATTAGACTTAAAGCATGGTGCTTATTGCCGATTGATGGCTTAGAGCTTCTAGCTGGCCTATCGTCTACTTATTAGACTTAGGGCACTTGTGCTTGTCACTCTTAAGAGAGTTTAAGGCTCCATATCTTGTCATCTAAGTTTTTCTCTAGGCTTAGAGATAAACAGATATCTATTTCTTATCGTTCGTTTAATGTAGGAGTTAAGGATTGGAGCATCATTTGATTTGCTCATCACCCATAGTGGATAGGGTTTAGAGCTACTAAAGAGTTGCTCGTTAGCAAATTATACTTGTGTAGATTTAAAATAGAAGGCATTTGTTTAACCTTTGTTTGTTTTTGAGTTCTTATATTGGTCTTCGAAGTAAGTAAAAATTAAGCCCGTGGAGGATTGAATAAGTCATTGTGAGTGCCAAATGGTCAAAACTTTATATTATCAAACCTGTCAAAGTCCAAATTATGGAATGACATATGGACAAACGTAACTTGATACATCAATCAAGAGTTGAATGAGAATGTTAACAACTAATTGGCATGATGTGCAACATAAAGCTCATATCTTAAAAATAAATAATTAAATGAATCATAAATAACAACAAAGAGGTTTTACTCATCTTCCATCAATGAAGATCAGCACATAATTGGGGCTTAAAGCGCAATAGCCTTGGTGTTATATGCTCAAAATTGCTACATAGTAGTTGCGGGTTGTGTAGCCTTAGCAAGTGTGCTGCAGCGAAGTAATTGCATACACTAGAGCTTGGACTTCATTTGCTTGGAGCCCGGATGTGCTCGGTCAAAAAGGAGTTCAAAATAATTGTTCAGTAGCTCACCATAGTGTTGATCGGTGGTTCAATCAATTCTCTCGGTAGCCAACAGAACATAAGTGGCTTCGTCCTATGGCTCCATTTGAAGCTTACGTTCTACTGACATTCTTCCTAGCTCAACATCATGATAGATAACACATGCTATAGCATGCCATACCATAATACTAGGTTCCATCCGCATTTGATCAATCAACTTCAAGGCTTTTTCAAGTTGACCTAACCTGCCCAAAAGCCATATCATACTGATATGATGCTCCATGTAGGATTCAATACCAAAATTTTGTCCCATAGACTTAAAATCAGCTTGTCTTTCTAAAAGTCCAGCATTACTGCAAGCAGAGAGCACACCAACAAAAGTCAACTTGTCTGGTTGACCATTACCGCCCTTCATCATTTCAAACACTTTAAGAGCTTCTCTAAAAAGACCGTGTATTGTGCACTCAGATATCATTACATTCTATGAAACTTCATCTCGTGCGCCCATCTTGTCAAAGACTTGACAAGAATTTCTAATTGCTCCACACTTAGCATACGTGTCTATCAGGGAATTAACAGCTACAGTCTTGTGTTTATTCCACTATCCAACGCGTCTCGTCGCAGTGCTTCGCTTCAAGTCTGGTTGAAGTGCAGTTCTTGGTCAGTCAAATAAAAAATAGCTCAGTTAGGCGCATGGTGGACCGCTCGATCAAGGTCAGTGACCACCTCTGAGTTATTAGTTGTGCGACTTTGCTGCTAACTTTCTACCTTGGAGCTTGGTTCTCTTGTCAGAATTAGCTTGACATCGGTGGTGGAAAAAGCTCCGAGCGGTCGCTCGACTATTTCGTTGCAGCTTCTCGGCAAGTCGGTACAGAGTTCAGAGTTCGGCTGTTCGGTAAAGTGAGCAACTTGGCCAGGTTTGCTACTGAAGAATGGTGGATTGGTCCGTAAGCGAGCTTGTCTTCGGCTGTCATGCTCGGTTCAAGTTCAGGTCATCAACTCGAGTCAGCTGCAGCTCTTGTTCCCGATTCGGGCTTCTTGCGTGTGCTCGGCAAGTTGAAACATGCAGCTTGGAGAAGTAAGTTTGACTAATGAACTTGGATGAGTCGGCGCAACTGTTTTACGGCACTTCGTGGTTCAGCTGCTACTCGATAAGATGCCACGAATACAAAGAAAACTAATCGGGGCTCAGATTGTTTCGGTCGAGGAGCTTTGTCCGCTAGTTACCTGACCTGATTTAGTGGCTGCTCGGCATTTGGACGCTCGGGCTATGAAAAGAAAACAGCTCGACACGCGTACTAGGAGTAGCTTGGCATAATCAGATTAGAGGAGCTCGGTAGGAGCTGTCTTATTCTGCAGCTTAGCGTTGAACTTCGAGTGTACACTCGACCTCGTTAAGTCGATCAAAAATATAGCTCCGAGTTCGCTTCGTGGGAGTTGAAATGAGTTCAAACCAGATTTAGTTGCAACTTTAGTGGAGCTCGCATGGAGCTCATCGAATAATAGCTCGGCAGGAAGATGGGCCAATGCTCGGTACGGAGCTTATTTTGTTATTAGATTGGTTGGACACTTGCCGTTGCAGTGAAATTGCAGACTCGCTCGACAAGTAGGCAATACACGGTGGATAGATACTTGGCAATTTAAAGTTTCCAGCGCGGCATGTGTGATAGGACGGCATATGAATTGCTTGGTTGCTTTAAAGGATAAAAGTCGGAAAACGTTGGCAAGCTTGAAGCTCGGCATCCATGGAAACTGGGCTTTTTGCTTTGCAGCTTGAGATTATAGCTTCACTTGCGGCATATGGCTTGGTTGGATGCTTGAAGTTCAGGTCAATATTGTTTTTTCCTGTAGTAGGACGGCAAGTGACGTTGCTCTAGCTATTGTAACTCGTAGCTGCTCGGCAAAAAACATTGGTCGGCAAATGCGCAAAATGATTAGAACAAGCTTGGTCTATGCTGTGAGCTCGGCCTTGGCTTGAGATTTGTAGCTCTGATGCAGGCGCAAAATGTTACAAGGCCTTCCTTCCCTTCCCACTGCCATGTTCAACAACTAGAAACTGGGCATGAAATTCACTCCCTAATTATCGACAAATAAGAAACTGAGTGACCTTGGTATAAAGCCCGATACAATGATTACTCTCTTATTCATACTCGGTCTGGAACAAGATTGAATAGGAAACTGTTCATCGAAGCCATTATTTGACAACAGAGATGATAATTCGGTCATGCAAGCGTGCAACAGTTCGAAGCTCGAAGTCCGAAGGATCGATAGAGAATAACTGATCGTACGTCAAGTGTTGGAATTCGGCAACTTCCGAGTTTGCCTAGGCAGCATATCCTCGAAGGGATTTCCTTTCTTCATGGATGTAAACTGGCTGAAGTGCAAAAGTTGCACGACAAATTCAACTTTCCTTAAGAAACTTTAGAACTTCATAGTAGTAGCTCAGCTACTAGATGAATCGAATCATGCCTGTTGCTGTCCATAGCATAATGGAACTCATTGCTATGTTGTGATGGATTGCTCATCGAGTAGTGATGAGATGCCGATCATTGGTCCTCTCACTCGCACATGGCTCCAAGGCCTTTAATCCCACACCTAAAGAATTCTTTCTCGTCAACCTGCTAATGATGAAAAACTTTATATATAAGAAGGATGGCTGAATTCCTTGAAAGCTCTAGAAGGATACACCCTGCTCTATTTTCTCCATTTTGTTCCAAGTGATCCAATCTCCAGTTGCCGATAGATTCCTGCTGAGTAACAAGACATTCTCTTTCTGGTCGAGTGACAAGATATTCTCCTTCTAGACGAGTATTGCTCTTTTGGCCTCCTTTCAACTCTATGGCATCCTTTCCCACCTCAACCTCTTTGCTGCTGCAACATCTTGACACCTCTCATTTGCTATTCTTAAAGAAACTTTATACAGAACCAGTACTGCACCGCCACCTGTCTTTTTCATCTAGCATTGTACTATTTTTCCCTTTTTGTCTTTTGTCCCTTTTACCTTTTTTCATATGTACTCGGAATCTTCTTTTTATATATGCCTTTTTGTAATATCTTTATTTGTAATATTACCCTATAGACTTACTATAAATGGTCCCTTCTCCTAATAAGCCGAAATCATCTTACTGAACAAATAGACATTAAATATACTATTCTTGTGAGACACCCCCCTCCAAGTCTATTTTTATACACTCTTATCTAATCTTGCCAAATAACTCAAAATCAATAGCGAGTGGACCTTGATATTAACTTATGCGTCATATCAAGTGAAGTGTTAAGGCATGTTGTATTCGTAGGTGAGTCATATCCTCTAAGCAACTTCACGTCAGCTACTCTAGTCCATCATCTACCTACTCACTCACTTTCCTTCGATATTTCAAAGGAACCATCAGTTTCTCACTTCTTACAATAAATCTTAATGATAACTAAGATTCTAAACATATCAAGCAATCATGCTCGACTATTTCAATTGAAGAGCATTTCAGATATTTGCTCAACTAACAATAGTTTAAATGTCTGTAGAGCATAGAGCTTGAGTCGACATATTCTATCTCCAAGACTAAGCAATGCCATAGACCAAAAATGATGGTTTGCTACAAGGCTCAAAGTGTATTGATACTGATGCTCAGTTTATGTAGCTGTACTTAGCTTGTAAGAGATCTTGGTGAAGGAAAAGTAGTTCGAAGTTGTATGCAATATCGCTTAGACACATGAAGTGCTCGACAATTAATTCTAGGTCGACATTATAGTAGATAACTTAATAAGTGCTTTGTCTTAATAGCTCCGATTATGTAGGGCTTAAGTCAATATTGGCAATAAATTCAAATAGTTTAGATTCACTCTTTAGTTCAACTTGAGATCTTGGCTTCTTGCTTACACGTAGTTTAACAATCGGCCAAAACAAAACAAAAGGTCAGCAATTTAAGAGTGTTTAAGTCGGCTAGCCAATGAACTAATCAGTACTTGGAGAATTGGTCGACCTACCAAATTGTTAAAAGCTCGGCATACAATCCTTTAAACGACTCAACTATTCTTGATCAAAGTACAAAATTGTAGCTCAGCAAGCTCTTTGAGAATAATATGTGCATTATGCTACTCGGCATCTCCAATCATAGCAATACAAGCTCAAGCTCTACGACACTTTGCCAATTGTTGTTTTCATTGATGACAATAGACTCGGCTCCATTATCTTCACATGTAAGGCCTGATGGCAATTAAAACATCATGTGCTACTAGATAGAGTATGTAGCCAATTTGATGGGAAGTTAAAGGTATAGTTAACATTTGTGAGTGTCAGTTCCCTCGCAACTCCAAGAGACATGTGGATGGAAACTAAGCATATAACTGCCTTCACTTCATCACTTTTCTTTCTTTCTTTTTCCTTTTTATTTATAAGATCTACAATCTACTTTTACAAATATTAGATTGAGGAGTGAAAACCAAATTTAATTATTCAACACAATAAAGTGTAGAACTCCATTAGTATTAGAATTTGTTCACAATTCAAGACTAATATTTCTCAAATTTCCTGAAGTAGAACATCACTTTAGACTAGACCATTATAAGTAAATGATTCCATGAGTGTGTAAAATCATGGTAGTTACTAATAGCAATTTTCAACTTTCACAATGCAAATGTTCACATATTTACAAGAACTAAGAGTTTGCACCAAATATCAAAGATCACAAAAATATTAGAAAAGAAACAGTAGTATGAATTTAAATCAAGGAGAAAAGAAAGACTCAATGACTAGTTATGAATAGATTTGAGTAGATTTTAAAAAGAAATGGAGAGAGTCAAGCATAGCAAACCGAATTCGGAAGAACCCATCAAAGGAAGAGATATCTCCCTACATCCTTTCGAAGAATCACTTGTGATTAAGATTGTGTCTTGTTTTTTTCCTCGTTCTCATAGATGACACCAATTGTTGATTAGTGATTTTTGTTTCAATACACGAGTACCTACAAAACGAGAAAACAACTATGGGGGGGCACTGGAGGATGCTTTAATACAGCCACTTTGATGCCTAAATCAACCCTTTTGTCGTGTAAATAGAATTGTAAAGTAATTATGAGAGTGAGAATGAAAGAGAGAGTCCCCTTTCCTAAGGGTTTTCTTTGGTATTTATAGTAGGTGGTTAGATATGTATACTCAGATAGGCCTTAGGAGTTAGGCTTAAGCCTCAATATTACTAATTTGGGCCTTTAGCCTATTTTACTAAAAAAATGCTATCAACAACTACCTAGCTCGGCATTAACTCAACACTTGAGTTATATCTAATTATACCATGGAACTAAGTAAAATTCTAAGTTTACACTATTATAACACAAGAACATCAATAGCTATAACTACTTCATCATGTTCATATAATTCCCATAAGCACAATAAGTACCATTCATCACATTCATAAAAGATAAGTATTCAACACATAATACACATGAACATGAAAGTTAACATTGCATTAAACATGGAAAGAGTATGAAAAACATTACAAAATCAAGCTCCTCAACCTCAACAATGGAGTTCCTCAAGATTACCCAACAATCTCCATAGATGTAATGGAAATCAACAAAACCAAACCTTAAAAGAGCTAAAATCCACTAAAAGTCTAAGCTATAATCATGAAAATACAAGAAAATGTTATGAAAATCATAAAACTACTTTAAAAGTAACCTAAAATAGCCTAAGGAGAAGAGAGTGGTGAAAACTAGAAACCTAAACCCTAGAAAATGCAATGCAAAATTTGAAATAAATGAAGAAGATGATATATTTATATCAGGCTATTATAAGCTTGACAATAAGCAAAGGTACCGTTAATCTAGTGGTTACATATTAGTCTATGCTCCTCTTCTTTTCCTAATGAAACGGTACATTTTGCCTCAAGGTTTTAGCATACCTCATGACTTGTGATTGGGACTACAGTCATAATAGTATACTCTATTCCTTACGACACTTTCAAACTTTTTGTTTTGGATGCCAATAGGTGCACTAGCTTGATGGTTGCTTAAGTCAGTTCTTTAAGTTACCAACCAATAGGATAATAACTAGGGATACTGTCATGGTGGTATAAGCCTTTAATTATGCTACTTGGTTTCTTTCTATTCATGACACCAGCTCTACAGTGGCCAAGCCTACTGTCAAGCCAGTAATTCCAACTCCAATCTTTCTTCTTTTCTTCATTTCTAACTTCTTGCATGGTAGCCCTAGCAACTATAAGATCAAACATAAAAAGCTTAAATTCTATAAATATATACTATTTTTTAGCACTTAAACACAAATAATATGAATTACACTTGTGTTGATAAATTATATGTGATTTTAATGAAATTTCATGCACCATGGTTTAAAAATCTATTGAATCATATATAATTATTAGAGAAATCCTTTAGATAATTATGTGGTTTCACATACTTATCAATACTCCTAACCTTATAACTTGCTTATCCTTAAGCAAGCTTAAACCATTTGTAGAACAATGGATAAAAGTTGGACTCTCCACTCTTTAGTTAATAGGTCTATCTTTTGGCTTACATTCATTGGGTTGTGCATTTTTCAAATCATCCCTTAACAAGCAATTAATAGTCCATGAAAGTTAAGGTAAATAGTTAAGTGTGCCTAATAACATAGCCAAGAGAATTAATCGATTAATCTATGGGTTATAAGGTTAAGCTTCTTATTTAACTCAAGATTAGATAACTTGAGATTAAGTAAGTTGTCACAAAGAAAGAGAAAGGCCTTTACAATTTATAGATTAATCAATATGTATAGTCCTATTCCTTACTTTGGGCCAACCATAATTTAGAAAATAAATAAGTATTGTGACAAAATAGGATTGTTTTTTACTTAGATCTCCTAAAAAAATTTCAGTTTTCTTACTTATGGCCAATTTTTACTCATGAATCTCGAACTTTTATTTAAGAGAGCTATTTATTCCTCATCTTTTCCTCGAGTGAACATTAGGAACTGATGAACCCACTCCAGAACTCATCATTCCAAAAGATGTACTAAGCACTTATTGGGTACCTCAGATATTCACTCGTGCTCTCTTTTTCTATTTTTTTTTTCTATATTTCTTTTTTTTTTTTCATTTTGGTTAGGTTTAGCCCAACTTTTGAATTTTAGCCAATTTTCATTCTATTTTTTATAAGAAAATCCATTTCAAGGCTAAAGCAATTTCAGCATATTTTCTAACAATAAACTTAACCACTTGAAAATTCAAAGAGCATAATACATGAAAACCAATTTTTTAAAAAAGTAAATGCCTAACTCTAACTAATGATATCATCTTATTTTTAGCTTATGAATCTAAAGTTAAATACGAAGGGTAACAATCCAATCTTAACATTTAGTCTATTAATTCTAGAGTAATGTAAAAGGTTCACTTCATTTGATCCTTGTAGACACCTAATTTTTACCCTTTTATTTTTTTTTTATTTTTCTTTCTTTTCTCAATAGGCCCTATATTAAGAAAAACAAAAAAAAAAAGGAAATTAAAGAAAACCCAAAAAAATTAAGAATTTTAGAAAAATACAAAAAAATTCAAAAATAAGAAAAAGCATAAGAAATACAACAAATTTGAGAAGTTTAGAAAATTAAAAAAAAATTTGAAAAAGTTTAGAAAGTTGAAAAATTACAAAAAAATTGAAAAATTGAAAAAAAAAATAATTAAATAAAAGATTTTAGAAAATAACATTTTTGGATAGATTTTTAATTTTGAAATAAATTTAGAAGTTAGGCCGTTGGGCTTAGGCTTAAATTTGAATCTAACCTAAGTTCACCTGGTCCAGCATATATGGACAAGGTACAAGTCAACAGCCTAATAGTTAAACACATGGACTTGGTTTGAATAATGAGTGTGAGGTCTTAGGTTCAAATCTTGGCAAAGGCAAAGAGGCCTTTTTTATTTTTTGTATTTAGCATACTGCTACGTATCAAGATCTTATTACACGATATATCCTGATACGTGGTAACACAAGATTGAACGGCAACTGATGTGGAATGCCACATCAACCACCACATGTTACATGGTGATACGTGACAGCATCTAGTTGGTTGGTTGGTTTGGCTGACATGGCATCACGTTAGTGCCATGTTAACACTTTCCTTTTCTTTCCCTCCTTTTCTTCCACTTTCCTAGTTAAGAACAGGCTCGACCCCCTCACTTCATCCTCTGATTTCATGCTTTTTCTTTGCTGAAACACACCAATTAATGGTGTGAATTCATCCTCTACATGGCCTACTGTGAATCGGTACAAAAAATGCATCCAAATTCAGTCAATTACACATTTAAATTGAGTTTTAGAGATTAGAAAAAAAGTGAAAATTCGAATGACCCCCATTCATTCCAATTCGAACTTTCCTTTGTTTTTAAGTTGAATTCAACTATAAATTGGGTGTTAAGGGATGTTCACAAATACACACAACCATTCACAAGCTGTTAAATCAACTCTTAAGCTCCCTCTATTTCTCGTAACCACTTTCTCTCTTTAACTCGCCCTCTCTCTCTTCAAATCTTTCTCTCCTGAGCTCTCCACTACGACCCAACACCACGGCCATGACCCCCACCTCGCAAGCTCCTTAACCCAACTCATCTCGTCCTCCGCCGTAACCCTTAGTAACACTGCCGAACCGCCATGACCCAAACCCTAACCACCACTATACTCCTTTTTGAACCGCCATCTTTAACCACCCTAGCCCCAAACTAAGTCCATGGCCAACCTCCCCACGCCTCAAAACATCACACTATACTCCACTCTTGCTCCTAACAAACCCTAACGACACCACTCATCAACCACAACCAACCACCGCACCTAAACACCATCCAAACCACTCTTAAACCTAGCGTTGCTCTTCTTACCCCCCATATCCCTAATCTAAAACTCATAAATCTCCTTTCCCCCATTCACTTTGGCCACCAAATCGACCCAAACCACAATACCTTACTGTTAAGCTTAAAGACAAGTTGGAGCCCAACCCGAATCTACATATTGACCTGAGACCGACCCGAAGTCTTACCCACATCCTATCTAGCATTAGGTCTAACCTTTTTTTTTTTTTTTGTTATTTGATTTATTTCCTTTTTCGGTCTAGCATTATTTATTCTTTTTTATTTTTTACTTTTTTTTATTCATTTATCCATCTATGTACATGTAAATGTAATCAAATAAATAAAAAAGAAAAAAAGAAGAAAAAAAAGGAAGAAAGAAAAAGAAAAAGTAGTTTATTTAGTTATTTATTTATTTTTTAATAAAAAGTGAATAAAATAACAATAATAATAATAATAAATAAGTAAATAGAAAGAATAAAGATTATTATTTCCTTTTGTCACTTAGAAGATCGATTTTTCAAAAATAAAAATAAACGGATCCTTTTTTCAAATTAAGAAATTTTAGAATTTTGTCAAAAATAAAGGGAAAATCCAATTTAGGACCCTTTTTCTTTGAAATTTTTTTCAATAAACTCAATTGAACTAAAAACATAAACTCGATTGTTTTCAAAATTAAAATAAACACAACCCACTAAAGTTTTTATTAAAAAAAACTACGTACGTTTAATCTTGAATAGTAGGTATGTAGGTACCTATGGGGCGACAATAAAAATGAAAATAAAAAACCTAATTTCCCTTTTTTTCTTTAGTTTAGAATATTTTATTTATCCAATTAGAGTAACTAATAACCAAGTTATATCTTTCAAAATTAAAAGGTGATTTTTAAGTTTAATTCTAATTTTAGAAAGTCAATATTACCCGTAAAGGTTTAAAATTCCTAACCTCCGGATCCAAATTCTTTGGTTTCAAAAACCGTTTTGTAAAATTAGTTTTAATTGTTAGAATAGTAGCTAAGTTATAACTAATCTACCTAATTGATTAAAACTTAACTGTTTTTTCCGACTTCAGTCGGATGGTGTAAGCTATAAATATAAGCTCTAAAACCGTAGAATTAGGCTAAGTATACAAGATTTAAGGCGATCGGTTAAAAGATCTAATCACGCCTAAATTATAAATTAAAGCTAGAAATATTAGTAAAAGTGACCTCGTAAGTTTAAATTTAAGAAAATAAGTAATAAAATAAGAGAATATAAAATTTTCAAAATTTAAATATATTACTCGTTATTTATCAAAAATACGTAAAATACATTCCGATAGCTAATAAATCGCTAAAGATAAATTATATGTATATTAAAATTCATTGAATGACTTAAATAATATTTAGGAGTATTTACTTATATCCCACATGTATTTATGTGTAGGTAAAAATGCGCAAAATTATCTAAATTGTCTGAAAATTGCTAAATAATTAAAGAAAATTATAAAAAAATCAAATGAAAATTAGAAAAAATCGAGAAAATAGGAAATGCTCCAAATCAATTCATGGCAATTGAAGGAAGAAGAAAAAAAAAAAGAACCAATTAGTATCAAGTAATAAAAAAGGCAAATTGGAAGAGATATGTGCCTTGTTTTATCTAAATTAATGCACCATAATTGCTTTATAGCCCTATAAATAGCCAAAAAAATTTAAAAGACCCTTTAGACAGTTAGAAGATTAGGAAAATTGGAGAGCACCAAAATTAGAGAGAAATTAGGGTTTTAGGAAGAAAATTTCCCAAATCTATGTAATTAGGGTAAGTAGGTGGAACCTACACATCACCACCACCTGAGATCGAACTACTACCACCACCACCACCCTACTCCAAATCGAATAACCTAGACAAGCTGACATACCTTAGGTCATCGTTGGTAGCTGAAAACCCATGAGTCAAGTAAGTTTAATTTTCAACCGATTTTGCAAAATTTATTAAAATTATTAATTTTGCCTAGAAAATTATTAATTTTGTTATTTTGATGTTTTATTGTACATATATTTAGCGAAAAATAGTGATTAAGTTTAATCATGTCTATAAATACAGGGTGCTTAAGAAATTAAACAAAATTGATTGTGTTTATAATTAAAAATAATTAGGTTTAAGAGTATAGTTTGGAGCTAAATTTTTTTCTATAGAATACTTAAGTGATATAGAACAATGCTATAAAGCCATTTTTCTAAAATTAATTTTCAAAAATTTTAAGCAATTTTTTGCCCTAAAATGATGAGAAAATAAGTAATTTTGGACTAATTAAGTAATTAAATGACTAATTACTGATTTAGAAGGTAATTAGATGTTTAAGGATATTAATCTCTAATGTGGAAACATAATCTTAGCATTTGGAGTGTTAATTGCAATTAATATGGGAATTATATAGTAATTGTGAGTAATTTAGTAATATGTGAAATTGGAATTTTAATAAATGTAAAATAATAGGTTAAATTGGATAATATAATAATAATATCAGTACTTATTAAATTTGGTACAAAAATTGATTTTAGGTAATTATACAAAAATTGTAAAATTTTTTCATATCAAAAGTAAATCCGGTATACTAATCAAGATTAAAGTGTACCAAGTGGGTTAGAATACTAAATTAAGACCTAGTATGATATTAAGATACTCAAGCTTAATGTAATTAATTTCATATTAGGGTTTGAAACGTATTTTAGGATTACTTGTAGTTGAAACTGAATTAGAACCTAAATTGAAATCGGATTCGGAAACCAAACCCTAAACTAACGTAAGATGAATCATTAGTAAATAATAGATATATAAGAAGAATTGAGTTAAATACTAACTTAAAATATGTATCATCTAAGTATAAGTACTAAAAACAGCGTATTTATATTATAAGACACATGGAGATGAATCAACTTGTGGCAAGTAGTTGAGCGACTCAAAATTCCAAGTAAGTTAGGTTTAATGCTTCATTATATTTTAAAGTACTCAGAAACTTAGGTTTGTGTATGATTTCCATTGTAAGTAGTCTTATGCATATGCTTGTGTATCTGATTTCGTGCCGAAATCCATGTTATCTTTGATGACTGTTGTAATTAGAGTAGTGTAGAATTGTCTAGTTACCCTAAACCAAATATAATCCTAATCGACCTAAATACCCTAAAAAGACATACATTGCAACTTTGCAAGGGATCATTAAGATTCTCCAACTAAACACCAATATCTTCAAAAATATAGCGCTAAATAGCAAATTAGTCTTTTCCTTATCTTTAACCAAACTAAGTGATAGGAGAGGAGGTCGAGATGAGGATGAGGGCATTGGTTTAAAGGATAGTCTTAGGAGGAGTAGTGTCTCTATTGCACAAACTTAGGTTTAATTGTGAGCTATTGCATAACATAAAAAATCCTCAACCTAGATTAAAGCGGGTAAAATTACTCTAATTGCACAACGGACTGGATTGCGTTATATGATGGTACTTGTTTGTTGCATTTCATGAAAATAATTGCATGATAGCCTTAATTATACTTATATACATTCATGAGTTTCCAATTCAACTTACTGAGCTATAGTTGCTCATACCCGCATAAATTCTTTTACAGGTCCTAACTTCTGATTAATTATGACACATTATAACTATCTAGAGGTTAGTTCTCCTTTAAAGCTCTGGGGAGTGAGAATCAACTAGTCTATGATCAAGTTTTTGTTTAAGGTCTTGTTAAAATCTTTAGGATGAAGAACTGATGTACAATATGTAAACTAGCTAGCTGTTAGGATATGATGTAGAATCTCCTGGGAATTCTACAGTAATGTACATGTAATTGTGTATATTGACTTAAGGTTTTAATTGTTACTGTAAATTTTAGTTAAATTTTTAAATAAACTGTTTACTTCAAAATGAGGAGTCATCGACACATTGTGTAGATTGTATCTATGATAGGCACTATGAGGTTAGTTCCTATTATAGGTTGGTTTACACAACGGGACTGTTGCAACTCTGCGACTTCAGAGCATAACAGGTGGCAACTCCAAAGTTGTTTTCAAAACAAAAAAGAAGCAATTTTCTTTAAACCTTAGTTGAGGTTCGATATTAAACAGGTAAAGTTTAGTACTGATCAGTTTAAAAAAGGCCTATTTTATAAAAAGAACTAGGAGGGTGAAAATCTAGGCTCGACAATCCTTATTCATGAACATGATAAAGACAAACATTACTTATTCCTTTTCAACACAACTCATCGATCTCAAGAAAATTGGATAGATCTACAATAACCTAATACTCAGCACAAATGTAATCTCAATTTAGCACAAAAATTGAAATCTCAACTTCAATTCACTTTACATGTTCCCTGCCCCTAACTTTTATTTCTCATATCATTTTAGCTCATCATCAAATATAAATTAGAAAGGTAGGGTTAGAATAAAACTACCTTAGGGATTAAGATGAACTACTTTGTTATGATTTCTTTTCATTCTTCAGGTCCTCTTAGAGCTAACCTCAAGCCTCTTTAAAGATCTATAAAAGAACATAAGCTATCTCAAAGTATCTTATTTTACTATCTTCCTAAAATCATAAAACAAAACTAGAACGACTTAAAAGAAAGTGCATAGAAACTAAATAAGACGCTAATGGGTTACCTCCTACCTACCACTTGGGTTTTAAATTCCTCAGCCGAACCCTTTCTTATGGTCATCATAGTGGGTGGAAATTAAGATATTTCTTAGCCCATTCTTATATGTCTTCATCTTCGGCTTGGCCAAACATCCAATAAGGAGGACCATTCCTCTCCCTAGCAAAACTCATTCTTTAGGTCATTGAAATCAACTTTAATTTCTTCATCTTCATTCCTCTTCTCCTTGACTTTTCTTGCAAACAGCTTGACCTTAGATGGCTTACATCTTAAAACCATCTTTTTTCCTTTGACGTCAATCAGTGCCCCAACCATTGCCAAGAAAGGTTGACCCAAGATGAAAGGTCGACCCAAGATGAAAGGTCGTGCTCCATCTTTCATCTCCATCATAATAAAATTTGTTAGATAGCTGAAATGACCAATTACTACAATAAGATCCATGAGAAGTCCCAACGGCTTCTTTGTTGACTCATCAGTGAAGGACATAGCATAATTTGCCTCCCTAAGGAATCTTTCTAGTCCTAGTTTTCTCATTACCTCTTGAAACATAATATTGTCAGAAGCTCCTAAGTTACAATGAGCTTTCGAAAAGTATTTTTCTAAAATAATACAAGGAATAGTAAATTGGCCTAGATCTCCTCTCTTTAGTGGCCTGTACAAATACTTTCTCATGTACAATATCTTTTCTTATTCCTCAATCTCCTCATCATCAAGTTCAGGTAAGGGGATCAAATCCTCACGTTCTTCTTTCTTTACTAGCTCGATCTTCTCTTGCTTACTTGATTTACTCAAATAATTTTCTCCTGATTCTTCTTTTAGACTCTTCTATTCAATTGCTTGACTTTGAATGGGAGGGGAATCATCAACTTCCATGTATAAGCTATCCTTTGAGGGGATCTTCCTCTCCATTCAACATCTTGACTTGCTTTTCTTCAACCATCCTCTCAAATTTTTCTTCTACCATCAACATTTCCAACTCTTTACTATCAGCTTCTTCCTTTATTTCTTCTTCTCCTCCACTTACCTCTAAAATTAGAATCTCTAAGTCTTCTTCTTCTAACATGCTTCCTCTAATTATCTCAAATCCTTCGTCAACTTCTTCATCAAAGTCTTCAATAGATAAATGATCTCTCTTACAATCATTACAATCACTCTTAGCCACATTTGCATCTTTTGACTTTCCACGAGATGAACTAACTTATGTATTTGAAGGTATGCCTCTCATTACTTGCTCTTTCAAATTAGCATTGCTCGATAATACACCTTACAATCTGGCACCTAGCATTTCAGAAATTTGTTGCAATTAGATCTAAACATTTTTCAAAGTAGATTCTTGAGTGGATAAGCTCCTTCGTAGGTCATTATTCTCCTTCTCTCTTTGTAACTAGAAATTTTGCTAAGTTCTTTGTTGTGATGCTAGAAGAGGTGGGACGTTTTAACCATTGGGTTGATTGTTCCCAAGGTTGTCAAACTTATGATTTTATGTAGAATCGCTAGAAGGTTAATATGGAAACATGAAATCAAAATGTAGAAACGTAAGTTTCTACAACCTAACCTATATAAAATTGCTTTAAACAACTATGGAGATACTTGAAATACATGATGAAAATATAGAAATGAAAAGATTAAGTTCTTGTTTCATAAAAAAGATTTTAATAATATACAATTAAACATGTATGTAAGAAGGACAAACAAAATTGAGACTAAACTTTTTCCATTATTTTCTTTTGAAAAAAAGCAATGAACTAAAGAGAACTAAATATTTCAATCCATTTCAAATTACTGATGGTATAAACTAAATTATATAGTTCTCCTTATAATCTTGGCTATTGGAGCTAAAACTTGGGTAAAAGTTATGAACATAAAATAAGAGAGAGAAAAAGAGAAAAAAAAATTAAAATACAATAGAGAAGATGATGTAATACCCTGATAGTGAATGCCTTGTAAAAGTTTAGTTGTACTTTTTTTAAATTTTTTAGCCCATTCAACTTAAATATGCAGAATCGATAAATTCAATAAAAAAAACGTAAGTTTCTATCAAGTTTTCCATGTAAACTCAGTTAAAAACATAAATTTCCATATAAAAAAGAGTTTATACATAAGTTAACTCGGAAAAACTTTCTAAAATTGTAAACTCATACAATCACATGGATAGAATCACGATTTTTACTATTATGATTGTTCCCATATCTAAAGTTAGAATTTTGGTTCCACCCTTGAGCAAAATTGTTTAGATATGCATTTTAGTTATTTAGTCCTCTCTATTGAAAGTTGTTCATATAATTAACTTCCTCAATGCCTTAATCTTATCCATGCCAATACTAGTAGTGATTAAACCCATCATGATTAACACCACCACACTTCTTGCATCCTATTTTTTTGCTCAAGCTCACCTTGGCATTAAGCACCTTATTCAGTTTGTTAGAGAGGGCATCAAACTTGCAAAGTTATCACATTGAATTTGTCTTCTGAGTAGTTACTCTTCTAGCATTTGTTCATCAATATGCCCTCTAAATGAACCAGAAGCCATCTCTTCCATCAATTCAGATGCTTCCTCACTTATGCTCTAACTCGATTGTAAGACCTACATTAAAGCCTAAGCATAGGTTCAATTTTTGTTTCTTTTCTTATTTATTTATTTATTTTTCTTTCCATTTCTTACTTTACTTTATACAAAAAAAAATCTTGAAAAATATTTCCTCACTTAGAAACAAAAAGAAAAAAAAAAGAAAAATAAAAAATGTAAAAAAAAAAAAAACCTTTTCTTTTTCTATTTTTCCTTTTATTAAAATGTTTTCCTTTTCTTTCTATTTTGTACATAAATAAAATAGTTTAAACGCTAGGAAAAATAAATAAATAATGGAGTTTTATCACATAGAAAAATTATTTTTCCAAAGTAAAGCTTTCTCAAAATTAGGACTCTTAGAAATTTTTCAAAAACAAATGATTGAAAACTTAGGACCCTCTTTGATAGGAATTAGGCTACTAGGCCTTTAACTCACAGCCGAACTCGAGGACTAGAGAGACTGGCGAGACAAATGCTCCTGCTCTAAACAAATGCTCTTGCTCTAGCCAACTGCTACCAAAGCCAAATTATTTCTTAATGTCAACCAACTCTATATGATGTACTAAACAATTGCCCATCTCTCGAAAATTGTGCACCGATTAGAAGAATACCTTGACAGTAGCCAACCCCCATACGCTTACTTGGTCATGTCTAAGCCAACCACTTGCTCAGCATGATTCTTGTTGAGAGGCTAAAAGAGCTGCCCTATACTAATCCTCAACCACTACTGCTTGGACGAACCCATGCCTATTCAGCACTCTTTCTTAGTTACCCAACTATCTCATACTGTTTTGTCTACATCCTCCAACAACATCCCCAATAGACTACTGCCACGTATCTGGGACCATTTGTAGAATCCGCTACTCTAATCATTACTTTTCAGAGAATATTCTTTTTTTACCCTTTATATGCTTGTACATTACTTCTTTAGGATAATAACCTTTTTTTTTTCTTTTTCCTTTTTAAGGAGGTTTCCCTAAACTCTCAAGTATAAATACTCCTTGTGCATGTAGCCGTAAATCATCATATTATCATTAATACACTAGGTATTTTTCCTTTCATAAACATTGGTTGTTTACTCTCATTTCACTCTTATTTTAACCTTTAAGCAAAATTAGGTAGCACGTAACCTCATTGGATCAACTCGTATATCATATCAAACTGTACTATAAGTCCTCAGAAGTTCCATCGGTGCGTCATATCCTTTGGAGTTGTTCATGGGTTTTGCTTACTTTTCATTTGTTCATATGTTTCCTATCACCCTTTTCAAGCTTTCAATAAGCTTGGACTCATCCCTATGACCGGCCTTATCTATTTTTTGCTACAGTATGCATCACTCTTTTAGCAATTTTTCTTAAGTGAAAAATAAAATGTCCAAGAGACATAAACTCGACCAATCTTCATAAATCAACACACTTAAAGTTTTATATGAATGAACTATAGAAGTATGATCATGAATAGTGAGTACATAGCCACTTGTAGGCAACTACAAGATGACTTAAAACATGGAAAGAATTATTTTTCCCTTTTATAAATAATTTTTCAATTTCTTAGTTTTTGTAAATAGATACAATTTCATTTCTTTACTTGTGAATAGGTATTATGTTTAAAAGAGTATTTGGGAAAAAATAAACTTAAATTTGGAAGGTTGTAGCAGTACCCACATAGAGTTTAATAGGATAGCCTCTAAATTCATAATTTCTAGTTTCTTGAAAATTGTTTTCAAAATGTTTCAAAACATAGGCTAATGGCTAAATTAGAACTAATCCATCTAATTAGTTTTAATTTAATCACCTTTACCGATTCTAGTAGGTGTCGACTCTAAGTTTTTTAAAAATAAAGAAACCAAGTTTTCTTAACTCTAGTCGAGAGTTTAAACTAAATGGGTGCAAGGTTTAATTTAAATCAAGTTAAGGAAAGCAAAAAACTAAAAATTCAAGCTTGAGAAAACTGAAGTTGGACTACAACTTATTTAATTGATGTCCATTCAAAAATATAAAGAGAAAGATAACCTATTATCTTCTTATGACAAGTCAGCTATATTTAAGAATTCATCAAGTCTTAAAACTTTATTCCTTATCTATCGTCTTTTATTTTGAGTTTAATTGTCATTGATCAAAATTGATTTCATTATCAATTCACTTACTTGAGTGAGGATTTGTTATAACTTTAAGAGAGTGGTTAGATATTTTAGCCCATGCTTAGCTTATGCAAAAGCTAATGAGATAAGATAGTGTGATTGTAAGTCTTGGAGACCAAATGTTGTACTCTCTTAAAGTTTTGATTCATCGATATAGTAGAACAATAGGTGACCGAATCCCTAACAATGGAGCTGGAAGAGAAGATTGATACGCAAGATAGAACCTCTATAAAAATCTCTACCCAATCTTCTTCTGCTTACATTTTTTTAATTTTTGTATTATTTATTTTTGTAGTTACAATTGCTTTAAGCCATTTAGTGTTAACAACTTGAGGTGTGTTTAAATATCAAAAAGCTGTAAGTTTTCAATTTTCAAAAATTTTAAATCTACAACAATCAATTCACTCCCCTCTTGATTATTAAGTAGGATCAATAGTTAATATTAAAGCAAAGCTCAAATTTTTTAGAGGGAAAAATTTTTGTGCAAAAAGATTGATTTATTTAGAAAGGCTAGCTCCTTTATCATATTGAGTATAAGATCCAGTAGTTGAAAGTAATTTGTCTATCCAATCTAATAAGATTCCTTATTTTGATGGTAACAATTTTGCTTATTGAAAATATAAGATAGAGACCTACATCTAGGCTACTGACTATGATTCATAGGATATTATTGAATTGGGAGATATTCAAATCAGAAGTAAGGTGACCATAGAAGATGACAAGAAAAAGGTTGGTTTGAACGAAAAAGCTAAGACTATATTACTCTTTGTAATAGCTCCTTTTGAATTCTGTTTAATATCTTCTTGCAAAACAGCTAAGGATATTTATGATACTCTTTGTGAAACACACGAAGGAACTAATACTATCAAGGAGACTTGTATAACTTCTCTCTTATAGGAGTGTGACCATTTTAGAATTCAATCAAGAGAGAAGATCAAGGATGCCTTTAGCAACCTTACAACAATATCAAATGAACTCTCTTTTCTTAAAAAGAAGCTCAATGATGTAGAATTGGTTAGGAAAATGCTCCATGTTTTGCCTAAGGTTTAGGATGCTAAGAAGATTGCAATTAAGGAGGTATGTGACCTTAACAAGCTAACACTCCTTTAACTTCATAGCAAATTGATGGCCTATGAATCTGACTTTCTAAATAATGATGACCAAGAAGTCAAAAGAAAGACTTTAGCATTTAAAGCAAAGGATGTTGACATGAATTTAGACAATGAAGAGTCCAATTATGAAGAAGGAGAAGTGACTATAAAAATTATGATTATAATGAAAGTAAAAGTGATGCAAATAAAGGCTATAAAGAAGAAAAGAAAAAGGAGAAGAAGATAGCATGTTATGAATTTAAGAAACCCAGACACATTAAATATGAGTGTCTCATGTTGATTAAGAAAATGGAAAAACATAAGAAGAAGCGAAGGGCTTTAATGGAAACTTAAAGTAACTTAAACGAGTTTGAGACAGAAGTAGAGAATACTATAGAAGATAATGAGCAAGCGAATGTATATCTTATGGCTCTATCTAAGGTAAACTCTGACTTTGATTTTGATGCTCTTCCTAATGATGTTTATGAACAAATCAAAAAAGTAATAAAAGCACTTTCCAAATTTGATGCAAAAATTTCTTAACTTGAAAAATGAAAATAAGGCTTTGAAAAATCAAAATGAAGCTTTAAGTCAAACAAATACACTTTTGTTATATGAGATTAATATTCTAAAAAACAATAATGAATCTTTACATGTTGAGAAAGAAGCATTGTCCAATGAGAAATCAGTTTTGAAAGAAGAAATAAAAAATTTAACAATTTAAGTTGAGGATCTATCACAATCAATGAAAAGTACATTTAATAAATTTGATGAAAGTGATAAGAAACTTCAAATGCTTTTATATAGTCATAGGATTGATAAAACCAAAAATGGATTGGGCTATGAAATTGCTTAATGTTCAAAAAGTTCTTCAAAAATTGTGTTTTTAAAGCTAAAGAGGCTCTATAAAGTGAACTCGTGATAAGTACAAAAGTTCTAGACAAAAGTAAGATAGTTGAACAAAGTAAAAGGTACGATAGAAGGTGCTTAAACCAATATAAAAGGTATCAAGTAACAAATGATAGCTAAGTCCATCGAACCCCTTATAAGTATTTCTTTTGTAAAAAGTTATAGCATATAGCAAAATATTGTTTTTACAAAAATTACAAGTTTAGTAAGGACCAAGTTAATAATAAGAATATTATGAGCTTCAATTTCGATGGACCCCAACTTACCAGGGTTTGTAAGAAGGAATGATATGTTTTCAAGTGATTGTAGATACTTGATGCAACACTTAATTGGAAACAATTTTAGATTAGTAAAAGCCTCATTACATGTAGAAGAAACTGGTGTATATCATCTACGATATAAGCGTATTTGGTAATCTTATGATCTCTTTTATTTTTATTTGCTCTACATGTTTCATGTATACATACTTTTAATATTTTATTCCTTATAAAAACATATTGTATCATTTTGATACATTAAAGGATTGAATTTAACGTATAAATAATTGGTATTGAATATTCCATTGTCATTTGGTAGTCAAAATAGTGATTTTAATTAAAATCTCTTTTAAAAATTGTTTATCCTTTCACAATAACAAGGGGGAGGAAGTTTTGAGAAAAACGAAATAGATTTAAAATAAATAAGGTTATTTTTTACAATAACAAAAAGGGGGAGAGAAAGAGCTATAGAGGGCCAAAATTAATATTAGGCTTCAAGCCTATTAATTAAATGGATTTGACTTCTCGCGCTAAGGTGATAGAGCTTAAGGAACCAAGCCCATAAATTGTCGAGATGATTAAGAGAGATTTGGCATGGTAGGCTTAAAGTAGAGCCTGTTGGATCAATCTATCCGATCCAACCTTTCTTGGTTTGTCTCATACTAAAATAATAAATAAAGCCTTTATCTAGGCCTAAACCCATGAAAATAGCCTACTTAAGTTACATTAATAAAGGGCTTCAATCTTAACCATTGTTTACTATCATGATTTGACGGATGTGATAAATTACCCTTTCCTATAAATATCCCATTCATATCCCCATTTGAATAAGAGAAATACCTCTATTAACATCGTCACTCTGCTCGAACTTTATTTCAAAGATCAAATGCTTAAACACCTCAAGAACATTATCCTGTTTTTCATTAATCTTGGAGTTTGATACTATTGTGCTCCTCTATTTATCACCATACATGTTAAAGCCCTACTAAGATCGCCTACTCCTCCTCCCTATACTTCTCTCCTCATCATCCCATGTGAGTCACTCAAGTCATTTCCTTAGTCACGTGTAAAGCGACTTTACATGCAGTATGCACGTGACAATTACATTTGTACCCATACCCTTACATTTTCTGACAACTCCATCGGGGAGGAAAGACTCTAGACTTACATCATGGTACCTCCAAAACAAAGACAACTTGATCCTACTGATGGAATTAATTAAGGGCGGGATGTTGTTACTGTAACCAATGACTAAAATCCACCTCCGGCTAAAGGCACTGATCAAGGTGATAGCACATAAGAAGGTGTCCTTGATAATGCATAATTAACGCGTAACCTGCGGGAGACTAATCAAAACCAAGGTGAACTTATGGCAATGTTTGCTTAATGTGTGCCTACTTTAGCTACCTTTGTTGCTGCACAATAAGGAGCAACTTCCTCAAATCCTTCTAATGTGGTGCAACAACACACCTTACCTAACCTTCCTATTGTCAATGAGAATGTCACTCCTAGGGTTGAAGAACAACTTCTTGCTATGGGATCTACAACCATACAAGATTCATTACTTGAAGTAAGGAATCAAGGAGTTTAGATTAGAAGCTCATCATCCTCACATGTTATACCACATGTCACAATTGTTGACTTTATGCAACCAATGCCAATAAATCTCATGTTTACAAGATCCATACCTATGAATCTAGCGCCTATGCATCTTACTCCTGCGATGTCATTATGGGTGAAAGCATCTACTAAGAGAGGTTCATTTGTGACCAAAGAAGTTTTGGACATGTATTTGAAGGAGATACAAGTGAAATCTATGGTAGGGATGCTAGAACTGAAGCTTACATATCACCAACACATTGCCGCAAAGCCATACTCTAAGGATTATTTCAATCTAAAGTTCATGCTATTTAATGGCAAGAAAGGAAAACATTTACTGAAATTCATCGAGACACTAGAAGTATATGGTCTAGACAACGATTTAAAATTGAAGGAATTTTCTAAGTCACTCACTGAGAAGGCATATACTTGGTATATTAACCCCCCTCCAGGGTTAGTAGATTCTTGGGGTAATTCGTGGGGTAGTATGTGTAAGATGTTCTTAGAGAAGTTTTTCTCCACAGAAGAGAGAGTCACCTTTACTAACATAGGAAGGATCTGTCAGAAGTCCAAAGAAGATTTTATTCACTATATTGAGCACTTTAAGGAGCACTCACTAGATATATAAGACATTTGTGATGAGAAGGAGTTGGTTAAGATCTGTATCTAAGGGATGTTTCTTAAGTACACAATTTACCTTGAGAATCTTTTGTTAGCTTCCTTTATTACACTAGTTGAGAACGTACGAAGGACTAACAACTTAATGGCATAACAAAGAAGTGAAATTAGGAGATTCAATAAGCACGCTTCATTTGTAAGTACAGCTCAGGGCAAATCACCAAGGGGAGCAAAGAAACAAAGAGATGATAAACCTACTAACTCTAAGCCATCTTTGACATATCCTTATCCCATGGCCAAAGTGCAGCAAATGCTTGACCAATGGCTCCATGATGGAAATATCAAGCTCTTAACGGTCGAGCACCTCCTTACAAATGAAGAAAAGAATGATCCTAAATATTATAGATTTCATTGGATTATTGGTCACCCAACTAAAGATTATTTTACTTTAAAGAAAATATTCAACAACCGAGTTGTATGTGGTGAGTTGATCATCAATAACAATGATGTTAGAAATCATCCACTTCCCGCCCACAACAATCGAAAAGGTGCTGTTAATGCCATTAGTCATGATCCCATCACGACTGAAGTGACTAATGTCCAGGCTACTAGAAGTGATGAAGATAAAGGAAAGTCAATTGAAGCTCAAGATGACGAACACCCACCTATCATTGTAGCGTTGTTAAAGGTAGCTAACTTTAGGAATTTCTTTGATCTCTTGGGATTCAATGAGAAAGCTTAGCTTGCGATAGCAACTACACTCACACAAATCTCTAAGAGTCAATACGTGGAGTATAGTGTAGCACAACCTATGAAGAGGATGGTCACAACACGAAAATGCGATTTTATTTTCTAATGCAAATATGTATGTGAAGAATTCCAATCACAATTACTCCTTATATGTGGAGAGTATGCTTAATGGGTCCTCAATTAAGAGAACATTCATTGATAATGGCTCTTCGCTAAATATCATGCCAATGAGTACATTTAAGGCTACTAAAATCAACATCCGACAACTAGTTAAACAGTTTATCTCAATAAATGGATTTAGCCATGCCTTTACAGATTTCGCTAAGTATGTTAATGTTAATCTCAAGGTTATCCCTATCCATAGTACTACTACCTTTCATGTGATTGATGTGCTAGTTCAATACCATCTGCTCATCGGTAAGAAATGGCTACATAATCACAGCTTGATCCCATCGACATTGCATCAATGTATCAAGGGTCATTGGAAAAGGGAAGGATGTGTTCATTCTAGCTACCAAGAATCATTTCGAGCAACACAAATCATATTTTACTAAGTCGGCCTACTTTTACGAATTTGTTGAAGAAGGTGAGACCATGATAACTAAGTTGGTTGGTGCCCCTTTACCTACATAGGAAGAAGTTCAAGACAGTCAACAAAAGAAAAGGAGGATGTGCGGGTGTCTTAGGGGAAAGAAGAAGAACAAGCAGGCTAAGGGAATTGAAAGCTTCATTCAAGAAGATAAAAGAAGGGTGTACCGCTTATGACGATCTGAGGGGTTTGAAGAGGTATATTTCTCCTCTTTAGATACCATACCAATGTAAGAAGTCCAGCCTGCCCCACAACAACCACAAGACCAAATGAAGCTACAAGCTAAGGAAATAGAAGAATTAGATCTAATGCGACCAGGAGAGTTATGGCAACCAATCTTTGTAAGTAAGAGCCTCTCACAAGAAATAAAAGTTCATATTATCAAGTTAGTGAAAGAATATAGAGACGTGTTTGCATGGACCTACGAAGAAATGCTAGGATTAGACCCTAGTCTCATAATACACAGACTAAGTATTGCTTCAGGAGTTACACCTATGAAGTTAGGACAAAGGCTTTTCCACCCTAAAATTGAAGTGCAAATCAAGCAAGAAGTCAAGAAGTTATTACAAGTTGGATTCATAAGGCTAATTCAACATTCTACTTAGCTTACCGATATTGTTTTTGTAAGGAAGAAGAATGGATAGATAAGAGTATGTATAGACTTCCAAGATTTGAATAAGGCTTGTCCTAAGGATGACTTTCTTTTACTAAATGTCAATACTCTGATAGATGCGACTGTAGGACATGACTTATTATCATTTATGGACAGATTCAATTATTATAATCAGATTAAGATGGCAACTAGGGACACGAAGTGTACTGCCATTCGAACACTAGTTGGGAATTTTTATTATACCGTCATGCCATTTGGACTTAAGAATGTAAGCGCTACTTATCAAAGGGCAATAACCGCTATATTCTATGACATGATGCATGACTTTATGGAAGATTATGTCGATGATATAGTCATCAAATCTAAAAGAGCACATGATCATATAGTTCATTTAGTAAAGGTTTTCAAACGATGTCGGTTATACAAGGTTCGTATGAATCCTCTCAAATATGTCTTTAGAGTGTCTTCAGGAAAGTTCTTAGGGTTTGTCATCCATCGAAAAGGAATTGATGTTGATCCTGCAAAAGTACAAGTTATAACATCGATGCCATCCCCTGCTACTTTAAAGGAACTAAAAACTTTTATAGGGAAAGTCTCTTCTATTAGAAGGTTTATATCAGCACTTGTTGAGATTTCATATCCATTGCACCAACTTTTAGAAAAATGAATTTCATGTGAATGGGAACAGGTCCATGAGAAGGCAATTCAAAAGATCAAAGCTATCCTGACTTCCCCTCAGACCATGACATTCCTATCGAAGAATTGCCATTGATCTTGTATCTTACTTCTACGGACAGGTCCATTAATGCTCTACTTGCAGAAGAAGTTGATGGTCAAGAGCGACCTACGTACTATTTAAGCCAAACCCTTCAAGGGAGTGAGGTCAATTACCCAAGTTGTGAGAAACATTGTCTCATACTAGTATTAGCCATGCACAAATTACAATATTACTTTCTTGCACATAAGATCAATCTAGTAACTCATTCAGATCCGATCAAGTATTTATTATCGCAACCAGCTTTATTAGGATAAGTTGCTAAGTGGCTACTCCTTGGAGAATTTGATGTTTCAATACAATCCCTCAAGACCATCAAGTCACAAGCCTTAGCTAATCTATTAGCATACTTCCTAAACACCCAAGAAGGCTTAACTGTAGAAACAATACTAACTAAATTTCATGAGGATACTTTGATGGACAAGGCAAACAGTGAATGGACACTTTAATTTGATGGTTCTGTGAAAAATTAAGCTTGGGGAGCAGGAATCATATTGAAATCACCTGAGGGTCAAGAGATACCCTTTGCAATTAAATTTGATTTTCAATGCACTAATAATGAAGCTGAGTACGAGGCATCAGTACTTGGTTTGTTGTCTACACGAGAAGTCAAAGCACGCCATTTGTGTATTCAAGGCAATTCAAATTTGATCATTAAACAGGCTATGGGTGAGTTTAGATTGAAGGAACCTACACTTGTGCCTTATAAGGCTGCAATATAAATGTAGGTTATGGTCAGAAAATTCAACTCTATTTGGTACGAGCATATAAGCCGATCGACAAATAGATATGCTGATGCATTGGCCACACTAGCATCCAAAATTCCAATTCAAGGTGCTAATGACAATGTGAATATCCAAATAGTCTAGAAATCTATACCATGTACAACTTTGAATTTTGTTGATGAGGATGAAGACGTACAAGACGATTGGCTCATCCTACTTATGGAACAGTTAGCATATCCTAATGCAGCTTTTGTTTCAACTTTGAAGAATTTTGTTAAAATTAATGGAATGTTATATTATAAGGGTCTAAAAGGTGTTTTATCTTAATATGTTGGTTCTAAGGAAGCTCGTCTCAAGTTAGACAAGTATCACTAGATTATTGGCCTTTAATGGCTAAAGACGCACTTCAAGTGCAAGTACATTACTCTAAATGTTTTAAGCTTCCTAACCAGAGTGAATATAATTTTGTATCTAGTGCTAGAGACCAAAGGCACCCATATATTGATTACTTGAGTAACAATGTGTTACCAACCAATAGCACAGATGCCAAACTTGCAAAGCGAAAGGCTAAGAAGTATCTTACTCATGAAGGCAAGCTTTACAAAGTATCATTTATGGGAAAACCCCTAAAGTGCATCACTCTTCCTAAAACAGAAACAATTATGACTAAGGTGCATGCTAGAGAGTACAGGGAACGCAAAGGGGGAAGGAAATTATATTATTATCTACTTGATAGAGGATACTACTAACCAAAAATGGAAGTAGACACTTTCAACTTCACTAAGAAGTGTGTTACCTGTCAACAGCATAGCAATGCCATTCATACTTATACAGTCCCACTCCATCCTTGGCCTTTTCACACATGGACATTTGACCTTATTAGGCCTATACATCCACCATCGAGAGGATACATATGGATTCTAGTAGGAACAGAATGCTTTACAAAGTAGGTAGAGGTAGCTCCTTTAAGGAAGGCAACAAGACCAGCAATCGTAAGTTTCATCAAGGAGAATATCATATGTAGGTTTGGAATCCTAAAGCGTATTTTATCTAACAATGGTACTCCTTTTATCGATTCGCATGTCCACGAACTACTGGCTTCCTATAATATTGATCATGTAAAGTCTATGCCTTATTACTTGAAAGGAAATAGACAAGCTGAGGCCACTAACAAGAGTTTGTTGAAGATACTTAATCGCATGGTTCATGATAATCATAAGGAATGGCATGATAAGTTACCATTAGCTCTTTGGGCTTATAGGACATCTAAATGAAGGCCGACGCAAGCAACTCCTTTTTCTTTAATATATAGGGCTGAGGCAATAGTTCCTATAGAAGTCTCAATCCCATCTACGAGATTGACTATCAATGCCAAGCTCAAACTTGACACATTGCGAGTGATAGATCTAAAAGCATTAGATGAAAGGCGTAATATCACCAAACATAATCTAAACAATTATCATCATAAACTTGAAGTGGCATACAACCATCTGGTGAAGAAGAGGTCATTCCAACAAGGTGACGTTGTACTTCGTACAACTGAGCTTGTGAACTAAGGTACCCTAGCAACTAAGTTTACACTAAAATGGGAAGTACCTTTCGTAGTTGAGGAAGTATACGAAAGTGGATATTGCAAACTCAAGAATCCTAATATAGATGCTATTACTGCTCCTATCAACTTTCAATTTATCAAAAAGTTCCATTTGTAAAAAGGAAACAATAGTAAAGTTAAATGAAAGAAACATACAACTTGAATTGTACAAGTTTGTCTTGCATATCTATTTCTACTATTATCTCTTTTGTGTACTATACATTAGTAGAAACAATGATAAAGTATCGGTGTTTATAATGCTACTACTTAGTAAGTGACTTGTCTCCTAAGTGTAAATATACATTTGTCCTATGAGTTGCTGACTAGTTGAAGCTTTGACTCTCAGGCGCACTGTATTGATGCTCTATCAAATGAGGCAATGACTTGCACTATTTGAGTATGCATTCATAAAGCATGTCAAAATAGTTAAGTAATGGGTAATACCCCCTTAACTCATGATGTGACTATCTAATGGAACTAATATTCCTTATTTCAATCAATATTTCAATATTATCGGATCATATATTTGAGTCCTTGCTTACAAATGGAAATACACTTCTAGTGCACAAGGTTTTATAAAAAATTTATTAAGCCATGAAGTAACCTACTCTGTAAAGTGCTGCTAAGGAAATGCAATATTTTCAAAGAGCATAATAATGTGAACTTTTAAGAGCTTGCTAAATCAATAAGTAGCTTACGTTAATTTATGATGTTCTACATAAAGACATGGATCTCAAATAAGTGAGAAGCGAAATGACACATACTAATCTCAACAATCCCTTACACTCCATGTGGAAAAAAAGAAAAAGAAAGGTGTAAAGAGAATAAGAGTAATACTATTAATACTAGACACTAGACGCTACAGTAGAATTAAGACTTGTACTTGCTAGATGCTCCTCTCTCTCAAGTTCCGCCTTTGCAAGTTCGACTCTGATTTGCTTATATCTTTCCTCAATGTCTCAACTATCCAATACCTTTTGAGCTTCAGCTATAATAATTTCCATCTTGTTGAGCTTGAACCTAAAGGCAAATGCTAAGTAACACTACTAATCAAAAGTTTAAGATTCTCTATAGAAAATGAGCACCAAGCTTCATCAAATAACCTTACAACTTGCCTAAGTAAGCCCAAGATATGAGTAGTTTAGAAGGTATCGTGAAGCCATGAAAGGAGGCAATATCTTCTAAGCTTACTACCATCTTAGTTGTAGATCCTTTATCTCCATGTTGTCTTGTTCTAATCTCTGGAGAAAGTGATGTTGTAGGAGCTATTGGAACAGGCAAAGTCGCGTCATTATAAAGGGTAGGGACATTGCCAACTATAGTAGCATCTATAGAAGCACTAAGCATAACATGTGTCTCTTCATTACGAAACCATGCACCCATCAAAGCATCAGTAAACGCTTGGATCATACTTTCTTCTAAGAGTAAAAATTCACTATCTTCACAATCATTAGTGATATTGAACACATCGGAGATTCTAATATTACCATGGGTGCCTTCATTAGCTTGCTGTGTGAAGTTTGTTTCATCATTGAGTTGCCCCTTTCTATCATCGTCAATGTCTATCGCAAAATTTTCTTTATCATCATCTATGTGTTTGGGAGAATCCCCATAATCGACCAACTCAACCTCATCTTCTCTTCGTCTATAATGTCAGTAACAATAGGTGGATCTTTAGCCCAAAGTACCTTTCCCATACCATAGTGGCTTGGAAAACGCCAGGTAATAGGAGGTATTCATTGACTTGAAGAAGTGCCTTTAGGAATGCCACCACTCACTCCATCAGGATGATTTTTCACCACTTTTTGTTTACTAGAAGTATCAATCTTATACTTTCCCTTTTGCTCTTGTAACACATAAGATTGGGAAAATTAAGAAGGGTAAACTTCAAGAAAATGTTAGTATATATAAAAAAAGAGAAGGGGTGAAGAGGAGGAAGAGTATATTGGCAATGCTACCTCATGAATGTGACTATGCTTAAGTTGTCTAATGATCATCAAAGGAGAGGGTAAGCTTTCATTTTGCAATTTACCTTAAGCGTCATCAGACGACTTCGCACTATTAGATGATTTTGGGTCTTCTTTGAGTTGAAAGTGAAATTCATATCTTCAGATGACTATTTCAGGCAAATCCCCTTCAGCTATCTCTAAGACATACTTCTTAAACCTATTTAAGCAATTCTTCCAATATGTGAGCCAGTCACTTGAAGTAACCCCAGAATGACTCATGGAAGGAAAGAATAATTGCCTAATCCTTTAATGAATGTTCTTCCAACTCTCAATTCTCAATACTCTACAACATTCATCAAAACTTTAGTTAATGGCCAAATCACGAGGCTCTCCTTGATTAAACCTTAGTTGTCGAGCAACCCGATCAGGTGAATATTTCATGACACTATACTCAAGGAAGCAATTAGAAGCATTAGCCTAATCATGAAGTGACATAAGACCCCTAGGTGTACTCCACAAGATAAAATCTCTCTCAATGTCAGAAAGCCCATCATGAATCTTTATCAAGTTTACTAAGTCCTTCTAACTGGAAGGGTAGATTTCTAGGTATCATTCATATTTAAGCAATTCCTTTGTCTATGGATGAAAGTTGAACTCATGATAGGCATCAATGACATTATTCAAAGTACTTGGGAGTTTTCTATTGACCTATCCCTAAGCCGAAGGCCTGACAGCATCAGAATATGTAAGCGAGAGACCAAAATATCTCCTATAACGCTCGCAAAAGAACATATGGAGAAACACCAAGTCTACGTATGACACCACAACATATCTCCCTTATAAGCATATTGAAGCTTCATGAAAGAGGTCTAAGCGCCTATACAAGGAACTTAAGCAGAAAGGCCCTAAACTAAAATGTTCCCCTCGTATGATGTGAATAGCTAAGTGGAAGAGTCAAGGATTAACACCTTTTTCAAGGCCCCCCGGGAACACGAACAACAACAACCAACAAGTGATGAAAGCTTCCAACTCATGCTTGAAATGTAGGATAAGATAGATTAGGTTAGGGTTATAAAGTGGACATCAATGGGAAAGAAGGTAAATGATGACTATGCTACATCAAAATGTAGGAACTTACTTGCACTGAAATCGAGGCCCCATCTTATCACCCTTGTCTGGCCTAAAGAAATGTTTGATCCATACACTAAGCATACCATGCTTGCAAGTATCTAAAGCTTCTTTTTTGTCTACCTCTAATAGTTTAATCAGTGCTCTATCATCTTCTAAGATTCAAATTGTGGTGATGTCAATCAATCTAAGATTAGGAAGGCTCAAAAGGACTACAGCTTCCTCTAGTGTTGGAGTGATCTCACCCCACGCTATCACAAAGGTATGTGAGTGAGTACTCCAACAGGACATAATAGCTCACCCAGTTTCTATTTCTTATGGGCCGTACAAAGTTAAACAAAAAGATACCCATATGGGATAATGCACCCTACTTCTTCCAAAATGGATGTATAGCTAAGATTCTTGAAAATATACATCACCTAAGACAACCGGGCATTCACGATGTGCTTCAAGCCATTAAAACAACTATCTAAAAGAAGGATTTCTTTCTTCTTGTTTCTAAAATGCGATACAAAATTTGCTTCTATCTCAACCCTCAAATGTACTAGAGGTCCTTGTCTTATGAAACGTAACTTGCCATCCTTAGGTAGGTATGGATGTGTATCCCACCTCTTTATATCATGCCTAAAGGAGTCATCTTCGATAGTTGGGTCTAGCCATTTGTCTTGAGATGAAGGGACCACTGGAATGTGATCCTTAGAATATGCCAAAACCTCGTTGTTCTTATCAACATTGTTGCTATGAGAACAACTCTTCCCAAATTCTTTGCCCATGTTAATGATCCCTAAAGGCAGTAGTGATGTCTATATGCAAGTATGAAAGAAAGTGAGTACCTGCAAATGAAGGAATGTAAAAAAAAAAAAAAAGTTAGTAAAAGTAAGGTACATTTAGAAAGTATAACATCCACTTATGGAAACTAAAGATAACACATATGCACAAAGGTTCTTGTAATGTGTAATGACAATAGGCAATTCACACATGAGATTAGTGACACCATCCTCAATTTACATGCTTATGATATGTTCCAGCACGTGTGTTTGTGTGAGAAGATTAATGTTCAATGCCTTATGCTCAGCTTGTATAATAGGCTTGTGTCTTTTCACATTTATGTAGAGAAAGCTCATGATTCAACTAATTATGTTCAGCTTATGTGCCAAGCAACATGTTTAGCCCATTATGCTAAGACCTATATCATGCTCAAACCTCACATCATGTTTAAGGGCCATGTCATATTCAAATCTCATGTTGTGTTCAAGGCTCATGTTACGTTTTGACGTCAATTTAAAGGTTCACCTTAAGTTCAAGGCTCACATCATAGTTATGCTTATGTTCGATTATCATGATTAAATCACATTTAAAGCTTATAATTATAGCTTCTGCTTACTCACATTCAAGATTAGCACTCACTCTCATATTCAATGTTCATGTACGACCCTTACGTTCACTCATGATCAAGGCTCATGTGTCAAGGCTTATGTTTGACACACACGATGACACTCACGGTTAACTTAGATGCCAGGAGTGTCATGTTCAATTCATATACTATGCTTACTTAGAAGCTTCATGTTGATTTCACGTGATTTAACTCACACATACTCATGTTAAAGGGGGTTCAAAGCTCATGTTCAATTCCCATATTAAGTTCACATTCTAAGCTTATGTTTGGTTCATGTGATTCAAGGCTCACATCAAGTCATGTTTAAGGCTCCATCGTGCCATCTTTGAAGACTTACATCATGATTAGAGATTATGTCATGCTTAAGACTCACATCATATTCAAGTGTCATGTTTTATTAATGTTCGTGTTCTACTTTCACGTATCACGTCCAAGCCTTATGTTTAGTTCATCTCATATGTAAAGCTTGTGCTTGCCTCTCATGTGTACATGCCCCTACAATTCGGAACTCACGTTCAATTCATGTTATAAGTTGCAATTGGCTTTATGAAGGTTATAAAAGGAGGCTGCACATGACCTAAATGTTATACCTCTTTGCTATCACCTGTTAATGAAGATCGGTACTCAAGTTACGACTGCAAACTCTTGACCATCGATTGGCAAACAGTCATGGTTCAAGCACTAAAGACTCTACCCTCTTTAAACCATACCGATTTGCTAACTATTGCTAGTTCGAGATGTGGTCCTCAAGTTACGATCGCATACTTTTGACCTTCGGTTACAGGTAGCTGCAGTCTTCGCAGTGAAGATATCCTCTTTGAACCAAATTCTCAAATATTGATTATATTATCTACAAAGTAAGGACATTGACAAGATGTTAGTTTCAAAATTTAAAGAAAAAAGGGGGGAGGTGAAGGATGTCATAATTAATTACCCAAAGGCACACATCAGGGCATGAGTAAAATTACAAGAACAAAGGCATCAAGTAATGGAAGAGAGGAGCAAACTTCAACATATAAGAGCTGAAATATCACGTGCAAAGCACTTACAAATATTCATAAACAAGAATTTTAGCCGAGCTTGAACTTATGTAACTAGCCCGGACAAACCTTTGGAAATTTCAACCCAACAATTAGTTTCTATGTGTCAAAGACCATGACATGGTCCAGAAAACTGAAGCAAAACATACTCTATTTGGTGAAATTGGAAAGCTAAACATTTATTTCAGACTTAGGAAATTGAAAACTGGCTTAGATACATATTGACATATATTTAATGTCAGCTAAAATAAGGGTGTCTAAGGCCTTACTCCATGGTAGTTTGATGTCCACATACTAGTGGATTGCCATTGAGGAAGAGAAGACAAATCAATAATTTGGTAGTGATATATAATTCTTCAAAGTTAATAAGCAAGTAAAGTCTAACAATTGTAGATTCCACATGCCTCAGCCAAACTCTAGCTATTTACATGTGTCCATAGAGCAAAACTCCAACTATTTACATAACACTTACTTCACAAAATCCAGAAATTATCCTTCTTTTCAATATTTTCTAAATTAAATTTTGATATTACTCTCTTTTCCTAGCCTTGAACTTTCTACGGACTACCCTACACTATGTTAGAATTTCCTTATCCTACTAAGATGAAATCCATTTGTGTTAAATTTTAGTGCCGCTAAATTCGTAGATGAATGAGTCAGACTTTGTCAAGATGTACAACAAGAAATTAGGTGTGTTGAGAATTTGTGTGATGAGTTGTGCTTTAGACTGTAAGTAAAAATTTAAAGATATAAGTACAAAAGCTCATTTCTGTCAATGACTTTGAGACTTGTGGAGAGTTGTATGGATTCAAATATAACAAATTTTAGCGGAAAATGAAATGCTTGTTTACACCCGCATATTGCATACCATACTCAAAGACCTAATGTTAAGTGTATAGGCTTTAGTCCCAATATTGAAAGCTTATTACGAGATGTTCAGATATTGGCCACAAGAATTATTTGAGTATTCTACTAGGTAAGTGCTTGCTGCCAAAGTGAAGCAAGAGCATTGTATATGCATCATAGATGGGCTTGCAAAAATCAAAGACTTGGTGATATGGAAGAGCTCATGACATACCTATTGGTAATTGAAGAACAAAACTTAGCTACAGTCGAAGGAGTAACCTATGAAGTTCTAAACAAAATAAGGGCAATTAAAAAAATGGGGGGGAGGGGGTGTAGTGGAGGAGGGAGGGGGACTAATAGCTTTGACCCCCTTCAAAGACGTTAATGGAATTAGATTATTACCATGACTGTTATGGAGTTCTCTTCTAGGCTTCAAAGATGTCAATGAAGCATTTATATTATTGTGACTTTATTCTATTTGATTTCAAGTGTTGGGGGTTCTAATTTGGAGAAGAATGTCTTTTCCTTTTCTAATAATCATTTTATAATTACATAAATTTTTTTATAAGAAATAATAATAGTTAATTTTTTATGTATAATTATATAATTATAGATAAAATATTTTGTACTTTTTTTAGCTATTTAAAACTTATTCCTNATACATAAGAAATGAACTATTATCATTTGTTATATAAAAAAATTTGTAATTATAGATAAAATATTTTGTACTTTTTTTAGCTATTTAAAACTTATTCCTCAACAAAGTCTACCAAGTGAACAAAGTACAATTAATTTCATTTCATCCACTTAAGAGGAAATGTCAATTCAAGACTCATTGTAGCTCTATTGCAATCCTTAACAATTTCTATTGCATTAAATCTTAATGCATTTATTACAGTAGATCCATTATTAATTAGTAACCTCTTGTGCAACTTTTAAATTGCTTATACATAATGATAGTTAAGAGTGTTAAATTTCTAATAAGGTTGACTAACACCTGTTAAAAGTTTAGTAAAGTGATGATGAAGTCCTTACATTTTCCCTCAAACCTATTTGCTAAATCATAAATTCTTTTTCTTTTTTCCATCAAAACATGCAATTTTATTAGATCTTACCCGTTATCATCGTAGGTATCAATCAAAGGAACAAGAACATAGGACAAATTACATCAAAAGTCATATAAGATAAGCTTATAGATTGGGGATGGGTAGTTACACAACCAATCCTGATGACACATCGCTCTCCTAGTAGTTGAAGCCACCTAATTAGCATCCCTATTTTCTTTTCTAAGAACATATATAAAAGAAAAACCTTTGGCCCTATTAGCTAACAAGCCCTTTATCTTTTTAATGTGTGGATCAATAGCCTAATGCAAAACGTGAGCAAGGTAGTTGCTTAGATTAGGGTAGTATTATTAGATTCAAAAGTTATAGACTATTGATCCATTTCACATGTCATTTATGCTCCTTCCAAAAGTGCCAAAGCTTTAGCCTCCTTGATGTTAACACACATGACAGGTGTTTCTCTTCCTTTAATGATTTGTCTTTGAGAATTTCTAAAGACAGCACCTATAGCTGCTCGTTTATTACCAAAACCCCAAGACACATCCACATTTTCCTTAAGATGAGGGATGAGAGAATAACTCTAAGGCTCATTTGTCCTCCTTAACAACTCTAATTCTTTAACATCTCTTGTGAGGTTTCCCTTTTTCTCATGCTAGTTGTTAGAAAAACCTTAGATTACAAGATAATATCTTTAGGTTCAATTTATGCCCTTTGTAAAAAGCTTTGCACCTCATCTTCCACATATTGCAAGCATAAATAGTAACATTTCTCTCCATCTCCTTGCATAGGCATCTCAATCCCTCTATCAAATCTACTACTTCCTCAAATCATTCCAGAAAGCTACTAACTTTATCCTTTTTAGCCTTAATAGCCAATCCTCTGAACCATATAGAGATAGTCCAACCACAAAGAAGCGGCACATGTTCTACAGTTTCATACTAACCATAGAATGGACAAGAGTAAGATGAAGTGATCCTTCTCTAACACAACTTCTCAAATATAGGTATCTAGTTTGATATAGAAAGCTAGAGGAAGTGTTTAATCTTTCGTAAGGTGTCGATGTTCCATAGTTTTGTCCATTTTATTGTTGATACTTATTTGGATGACAAAGGCTTAAACTAAATATTTATCTATGTTCTTTATTTAAGGAAAAATTAGACAAATTTAACCATGGAGATGCCTTGTCGATTAAAAGGCTACACAATGGAGTCACTCTTGTTCATATCTGTCATAGGTAATGCTCAAATATTCTCTCCTTCTTTTGATTCCATAAATTGCTTTAACATTGTAATGTCCCAATCATTGATTATAGGATCTATGAAATCATTAATCCCAAAATTGGTGTTGCTATTCCTGATGGAAGTTTTAAGTTTGTTTCCCTTTAGTAAAGGTAACCATTTGCCTTCCTACATTTGATTCTATCCCCTTTATTCAATCTCCTCCATGCCACTTCAAATAAGACCCTCTTTCCTTCCACCACACTACTCCAAGCTTAGGAAGCCATCCCTCCCTTTAAAGCATATCTAAAATCATTTGTGAGGGAAATAGATACCCTTCATTACTTTTGCCTAAAGAGCTCTAAGATTTGTTTCCAATTTCTAAGCAAGTTTTGTAAGTAGTGCCAAGTTAAAAAAATGCAAATCTTTAAAACCAATACCACTTCTATCCTTAAGCTTTGTTAAGTGCTCCTAAATATGCTAATGCATCCTCTATTCCTCCTTCTGCCCATAACAGAATCGAGACAATAAAGAATTTATTTCATTACATTATCTTTTAGGGAATATAAAACACATCATCAAATATGTAAGAATTGCCATTGTAACTGACTTGATTAGGATTTCCCTCCTTGCCTCACTTAATAAATGTTGTTTCCATCCCTTAAATTTCTTAATCACCTTATCTTTGATAAAAGATAAGGCTTCATGCTTTGATCATCCCCAAAGGGTAGGTAACCCCAAATAAATACTAGGATTATTAATAACTGAAATCCCCATCACTCTAGCAACTTCTATCATCTCCTCAACTGAAGCATTTCCATTAAAATAGATACTTGATTTGTCCATCTTCACCTCTTGTTTAGAAGTAAACCAATAAGATAGAAAAATCTCCAACATTTTCCTAACCTTATCTCTTGCAACTTCCATGAAGAACAATGAATCATTTGCAAAAAGTAGATAAGACAATCAATGACATGTACTCTTAATAGAGATACTAGATAAATCTCTCATTCTCATGTGTTTAGTAATTCCTTTAGAAAGTACATTAGCAAGTAGGATAAACAAATACTCTTTAAACACACTTTACTAATTCTTTTTCTATTAACCATAACATTAAATTCAACTATACACACGCATTACATAATCCACTTCATCCATTTTGAAGCAAAACCATATTTAAGTAAAACTTTTATAAAAAAATGCCATTTAATGTTATCATAAGCTTTACTCATACCCATTTTTTGAGCATAAAAACATTTTTTTCCCTTTCCTCTTATCTTTCAAAAAATGAAATAGATCATGCACAACCAACACATTGTCATGAATAAAAATGGTTTAGGACCAAGATTTTGGAGATAATTTTGTATAGAAAATTGCATAGACTTATAAGTCTGAAATGAGACACATTTTGGGGATGGGGGATTTTGGGTATGAGAATGAGATCAATAGTATTTACTGTACAAAGGAAAGTTACTTGCTTGGAAGAATAGTTTAATCACCATGGTAATTGACTTCTCCATTACCTTCTAAAGCTTTTGATAACATACTCCTAAAAATCTATTAAGGCTTGGTGCTTTGAGTCCACCAAGTTGAAAAACAACCATTTTAATCTCCTCATCATCTACATTACTGCACATCATAGTGTTCATATCTTCACTCACCACGTTGTCAACCCATTATAGGCATTCCTCATTGCCTCCATACCCCATCGAATTAAACAACTTTCTAAAATAATCACTAAAAGCACTAGCAATATCTTACCCATTCTCTTAACCATACACCTTTACTATTTTAGATTTGTAAAACCTTATTCTTACTTCTATGGCATAAGGTTGAGTGATAAAAATAGAAGTTGCTTCTATCCTCGTCATCAACATTTGGATCCTACTCTTTGGTGCCAGAATTTTTCTTCATTATCTTATAGGTTATAAAGTTGCCCAAACAACTTCTCTTCCTCTTGCATATCAAAACCATTTGGATCATTCGACAAATTAATTATTTTCTTCATTTATTGATCAACCTCCTTCTTATTGTTTGGAAATTGTTTTTTGCTCTAAAATTTAAGTCTTTCCATTAATGTTCCAAATTCGGCATTATAGAATCTCAAGTATATGCAGTTCATCCCTTTGCTAACTCTTCTTAACCACTTTTTGACACTCAAGAGATGAAGACCACAAATTTTCAAATCTAAAGTATCTTTCACCCTTTGTATTCGTTGCTTCCAAATGCAACATGATCCAATCCACAAGTTGGTACATGCTTAATTTTACAATTAAGGTATTTTTCAATCCATTTTAAGGACTCAAGTCCTCTATTAATTAATTCTCTAATCAATACCCCATTTTCTCTTTTGTTGGTCTAAGTAAATTTAAGACCTATGAATCCTAAATCTTGAAGATTAGTATCCTCAATCATTGACCTAAATCCATCTACCACTCTCCTTTCTAGACATTTTCCCCCTTCTTCCTCATGTTCTTAATGTAATGCATTAAAGTCTCCTATGCACAACTAAGCCTCATTCCTATATATAGCTAACTCCTACAGCTAGTTCCAAAGCCTTCTTTTAAGATGAAAGTATGTTGAAGAGCACACCTACACCTACCATCTGCAAATCTCAAGATCGAATCTATCAAGTAACCATCTACATAGTTCATATCAATTTCACAACTATCATTCTACCATAAAGCAAGACCACTCCTTTCCATATAAACCTTCTCTCAACCACTTCAGGTTACTCTCTTTATTTTTCATTTCCATTAGAAAAACAATCATTAGATTGTATTTATTAATTAGGCCTCTTAAGTTTCAAAGCATTTTGAGAGGTCCAATCCTATGACAGTTCCAACACAATAACTTTATGACCCCCATGTGGATATTCTAAGCCAACTATCGCCGCCTACAAAGTTACAAGTACATATGGGAACATCTATGCAATTATTCATCTCACAAAACATTTTTATAATTTGACAAGTAATCTTTACTACATTTCTAATTCTTCTACCATACTTCCTTCCCCTTAAGCTACTCTTCTTTTTTCTTTTTCTGTTTTCTAGCTTTTTCCTATTTTTTTTAAAGCCTTTTTCTAATTTTTTTTAGTATTTTCTACTTTCAAGTCATCAATCTCACTAACTTCAACTTTGGATTTCTTTACTACGGTAAAATCTTCATCACCTTCCCAACTTCTCTTAAGCTCTAAGTTTCTTAAAGCTACTAACAACTTTTCAAGTGACAAATCACTAGACAATTATTCTATAGTTGCAACGGAATTTATAATGATCTCTTTATTATGATTAGCCAATGATGATAAATTTACCTACATGTCAAATAGTTTTGATGTTATCTTACTGTCAAAATTATTACATAATTTTGAAGATGTGTTTTCAGTAGGTTCCTAAGAGCGGTTTTAGATTATTGGGGTATTGTTTGCGATTGAAGGGTCGGGTTGGGTTATTGAGTTGAAGAATAAGTAGCTAAAATAAAGGTTAGGTTATCAGAATCATTCCATAAGGGTAGAGGTTAGTTTTAGGTTACTAGGATTTTTTTTATGTTTGAATAGTTAAGATGATAAATAGATGAAAGATAGGTTACCTCCATAGGATTATCATGATCTATGGGGAAAGGCTAAGAAATAGGGATATGATGTGTTTACTAGGTATCTGCATCATTAGAATCTGTAAGTATTGTCTTCTCTTTATTGATAGCTATAGCAATTGTTCTAGACGTACTTGTGTTCAAATTCTCTTTCTCCACCTCCTTCCATCCCCTATCTCCTTCATCTCCATCCCATTTCTTCACACCATTTGCTCTGATTCCAAGACCTCTCCACTTATCATGAATTTTCTCATATTCATAGGCCTTATTAAGGTGATCAAAACAATACATGTGAAACATCAATCATTGAGTTGTTCATATTTTAACAACACTTGACATCTCATTCCTTGGGCCTTATTCACCCACATGCAAGTCTCAAGAGGAGCATCAATAAGTATTTTGACTCTAACTCTAAGAAAAGCGCTCCTCTCACCTTTCTCCAATACATGGGTTCAACCTCAATAACTTTTTTAATCTTACCACCTATAATGTTCGCATTGGACTAAGTCATGTTTTCTAATTTTAATCCATGAATTTGAACATAGAATGGTAGCAAATGTAATGGTATCTTTTCTAAATTCCAATGGCTACTCCATTCTACTAAGACTACACAATGGCCCATAACATACCAAGGACTCTCCTCCATTAACTTTATCACATTTACATTTGTACTATTGATGATACTTAATAAGAACATATTTATGCTAGTAAATGAAATAGATTGAACACCAAACCCTCTCCAAGTATTCCTTAAAATGTTGATTATTACTATCTTATTAAGGGTTTTATCCGAAATTACCACTAATATCTCGTTCTCTTCCATAGGTTCTAAAGACTTAACACTATGATCGACCAAGATCACTTCATCAATCATTGGAGTAATGGGGTTATCAATAATCAAGAGTGAAGACATAGAGTTGTAAATAAGAACACAAAATAAGTCTACACAAATAAGGAAACATGACAATATGTTAGATGAAAGGGATAAAGATGTATTAGAGACTCTAAGAGAAAATGATCAACAATGAAAACAATGGTGGACAACACAAAATGAAGAATGCAGTAGAAATTATGAATGATAAATGATATTTGATATGTTCTTCTCTCTTTCTTCTATTAGTTTTTTTTTCTTTTTTTTTTTTTCTAATTAAGAAGTGTTTGAGATTCTATCAATAAAATAGGAAATATTGAAAAGAAGAGCTTAATTTTTGAAATGGAAATACATAATTTGGTTAGAATCTAAGCATGTAGGTGATGGATGCACATAAAGTTACGAATAAATAAAAGGATAGAGAAAGAGCAAATGAAATCTAAAACCATCACCCAATAGATGTGACTACTCTCTTGACAAGAGAAAAGACCTCTCTCTAAAAAGCCAAAGAGAGAACTCTACTACTCATATGAGTCAAGTTATCACATGAAATTACGGGTCTCTTTTAGTTATTGTTGTATAATAGCTTTTTTTTTTTTGAAGAGTTATCACATGAAATTATGAGTCTTTTAGTTATTGTTGTATAATAGTTTTCTTTTTTGAAAGATTTTGCTAAACTTAGTTTTATTTAACATTTATTAACTCTTTTAGATAGAAATTAAGAGGAATCTATCCCTTGAGTAGCATAATTTGATCACATGACTTGATAGGTTTTCCATTGGCCTTTTTTTTTTTTTTATCTTGATTTTATTTTATTAGGTGATCACTTGTCATTCAAGAGGAGTCATGGCAGATATGAGCAACCAATGAGATGTAGATGTTGCTAGCCGCCAATGGTAGGGGGTAGTTAGCTACCATATGGATTTGCTTTGTTATTTTTTTTCTCTTGCTTTTTAATTTTTGCATTTCTTTAATTTTTTATCATATTAAATACATTTAATAACATTATTATGTTGAATTAACTATTATAAGTGAATAAAATGATAGATGTATTCCTAACTAAAATTAATAGATTACCATGGAACAAATATTATGTTTTGTCAAAATAGAACACAATTTGCAAAATTAAAAAACACAACTCATGGTCAAGACCATTATAACTAAATGGTATTAATATTGGTCCTCTAATGGGATGGAATAGATTCCCTATCCCAAAATTGTGCAATAGTTAGCTAAAAAAGAACATGTAGCTCATATTTATATAAATTTTACCATTGAAATAGATAAATATTATAGAAATATTAACTATAAAAGAAAAATTACACAAATACCAATCTTATATATTTGTACAAAATGAGACACTAATATTGTACGCATTTCAAACATGCGACAACGACAGCGATGGTGATATTATAAGTGTTGCAATTCAAATATGAAACATATGAAAATAATGAAAATCATATGTCTAACATGTGATATAGTAAGGGTAGAGAGTTCTTTAATATGGTGCATTTCTTTGCAATTATTGGCATGGCATGTTAGAGATGCATTTTTTTTTTATATAATTATTAATGTTGCATATTCAAGATGAGATACAACATAAGCATTTATATATTCTATCATAAATTTCACATTAAAAATTGAAAAAAATACAAATTATCTCTTTAAACATTAACTTAGATGTATATTGATCTTTTATATTTTTAAAATATATTTTAAAATTTTCTAAATTTTAATAAATTGATAAAGAACTCTAAAAAATTGAAAACAAACGTGTGACACGTCCAAATAAAAATTTAGAGAAGGCTTTAAATTTTCCTTAAAAAAGCATACATTTATCCTTGACCATTTCCCGCTTTTGGCTTTCTCCAACCAGCCTCCCTCTCTCTCAATTTCTCTCCGATCAACACTCGATAGCCAACACTCACCGCTTCATGGTTCATGGTATCCCCCAGCTTAGCATCCACACACCCGATCCTCAAACTCGTACAAAAATGCACTTCCCTCCGTACCCTGAAACAACTCCATACCCTTTTCATAACAACCGGTCTCTCCTTCCACACATATCCTCTCAGCAAACTACTCCACATATCCTGTTCTCTCTCCATACCTTACTCAATCTCCATCTTCAACCAAATCCCAATCCCATCCGTTTTCCTCTACAATACCCTCATTTGCTCCATTATCACAACATATCCCCCTAAACACTGCATTCAAATTGCATTCTCTTTATATACCCAAATGTTATATGAAAGAAGAGTTTTACCCAATAGTTACACGTACCCGTCTCTTTTTACGGCATGTGGGACACTTGGGTGTGCTCAGTTTGGGAAAATACTCCATGCCCATTTGTTGAAATTTCTTGAATTACCGTATGATAATTTTGTGCAAGCATCATTGGTTAGTTTTTATGGTAAGTTAGGGTTAGTAGGTGCGTGCAGACACTTGTTTGATCTAATAAAGGAACCTGATTTAGCTTCTTGGAACTGTTTATTGTGTTCTTATGCAAGGCTGAATAATGGATATTGGTTGGATTGTGTTTTAGATAGTAAAGATTTGGACTTTTTCGAACAAGTTTTTCACTTGTTTGCAGAAATGCAACATTCTAATGTAATGCCCAGTGATGTTACTATGGTTGCTTTAATTCGGTCTTGTGCAAATTCGGGTTCTCTTGTTCAAGGCATCTGGGCACATGCTTATGTGCTAAAGAATGATATTAGTTTTAATCTCTTTGTGGCAACAGCTCTTATCGATATGTATGCGAAGTGCGGGCGTTTAGATTTGGCATGTCAGGTGTTTGATGAATTGTCTAATAGAGATGTGTCGTCTTACAATTCGATGATTAGAGGGTATGCAATTCATGGCTGTGGAAGCAAAGCGCTTGAAATGTTTTGCAGATTGGAAACTGAGGGTTTGCTTCCTGACGATGTGACTTTTGTTGTTGCAATGTGTGCTTGTTCACATGTCGGTTTAGTTGATGAGGGACACAGGATTTTTGTGTCTATGAAGGAGGTTTACAGTATTGAGCCCAAGCTTGAGCACTATGGCTGCTTGGTCGACTTGCTAGGACGAGCTGGCCTGGTTGAAGAAGCTAAGGAAGTGATGGGGAAGATGCCGATGGAACCTAATGCTGTTTTATGGAGGTCCTTATTAGGTGCTGCGAGAATTCATGGTAATATAGCAATAGGGGAAGTTGCACTCAAGAAATTGATTGAGTTAGAGCCGGATACTAGTGGTAACTATGTACTCTTGTCAAATATGTACTCCAAAATCAATAAATGGGATGATGCTGATAAAGTAAGGAGATTGATGAAAGTTAAAAAGGTTGATAAAATGCCAGGAACTAGCTTGCTAGATATTAATGGTGTAATGCATGAGTTTCTCACTTGTGACAGAGCACATCCTTGCTCCAAGGACATCTACTTGATGCTTGAGGAGATTAATAATAGACTACAAGAGTGTGGTCATAAGCCAAGAACAAGAGAAATGCTCTTTGACATTGAAGAAGAAGAAAAGGAAGATGCATGAACTTATCACAGCGAGAGGCTAGCACTTGCTTATGCTCTTCTTGTATCTGATGTAGGAGTTCCTATCAGGATAATAGAGAACCTGAGAATTTGTTGTGATTGTCATACGATAACGAAGTATATTTCAAGGGTATATGGTAGAGAAATAATAGTTAGAGATAGAAGTAGGTTTCATCATTTTAATGGGGGGGCATGTTCTTGCTCAGATTATTGGTAAATAGGATTTATTGAATCCCAAAGACGTTGGATGTTTCTGTAGACCACAGCAAGCATTGTAATGCAAGCTCCTCGTGTGCCTCTCAAGACCATCAGGTTAGTTTTGTTTTCATATTCATGTTGTAGTTTGTTAGCTATATATATAATATTCATAGCTATTATCCTATGTGTTCTTCTTGATGATGTGGTGCACAAGTGAACTTATTTCCTCCCCATGACCTTCATCATTATACTAGGTGACTGTCAAGAAGACCATCTCCATTTATTTTTTGACTGTTCATACACTTCTATTGTTTGGAGTGAAGTCATCAATGCATTGCATGGCTCAGCCACTTTATCTACTTAACAAGGTGGTTGTCCCTTGTCTTAATTTTGTTGACTTCTTTATCAGCTCCCCAAGTCATGAAATGGAGAGTGGCCTTAATCATAGCATCAATCTGATTTATTCTTGATAAATTAGTATTCTCAATTTGTAAGGGTTATTTGTATATTGCATTTGGTGCACAAGGAACTCAATTAGATTAGCAAATCCTTTCCCTCAAGCTACTTTGCCAGCTAGGTAGATTTTATTCTACTTGAGTTTACAATATTTCAACTAAGAGAAGTCTACCTTGAGGAAAAAATATTACGTCTAGAGGGCTTGGAAGGCACTTTTTCAGTTTTTGTGATTTTTTACATTGAAGGCGGCTTTCTAAAAGATGCCTTTAATGTATTTTTAGTAAAAAGAAGGTGCCTTTTAGAAAGGCGCATTCAATTGTAATAATATGATAACTATAGGCGCCTTTCAATTACAACTAACTTTTCTAGTTTTTTTGCTTTGCAATGTCTTAAACCTCTTCTCTTTTGCAAGTTAAAGAGTTTCAATGGATGAGGATCTCAATAAATAGGGCTAACTACCAAGCAACTTGATCATCAGTCGAGCATGGCTTTCAATTCCTACAAAACCATCTCCTAAACATTCTTTACCCTCCTTATTTGGTTGAGGTATACGTTTAAGAGTTGGATGAGGACTTCTAGCAGGAGTACGACCCTCCAGATCCTCCAAGCGAGGTAAACAGACCAAGATGAGGGGAGGTGGATGTAGTTAGGGATAGGATCATCGTAGCGGTAACAGTATGACTTCACCTCCTATGGAAGGATCACCTAAGAGTATACATTGGAGTAGTATGTTTGAGACTCCAACTTTAGGTATGTAGAACGCACCTTCTTTCACATTGCTACTATCAGTTAAGAGAAGGAAGAGGTCCATCAGTTCTCGATGAGAGAGTTTTTCCTAGATAACTATCATTAATCCACCATAGTTCTTGAAGCTCTTTTAGTAGCTGCTACCTACTCGAGAGTCTTAAGCTTCACCTATTATTGAGGAGAGGAGACGTAGTAAAAATCTAGCATCTAAAGTATCTTAAGTCTTCACTAGGTTTAGGAGAGTAAAGACCCAAGAGTCCTTGGCTCCATCTATTCTTAAGGAGAGGAGATGCAGTGAGAGTCTAGTGTCCAAAGTGTCTCCAGTTTTTATTAGGTCCTAAGCGTCCATCAATTTTTGAGTAGAGAGTTCTTCCTAAATAGCTACTATTGATCTGCTACAGTTCTCGGAGCCACTTTAGCAACTACTACTTACTCTAGAGTCTTAAGCTTTACCTATTTTTTAGGAGAGGAGATATAATGAGAGTCTAGTGTCTAAAATGTCTAGGGTCTTTAATAGATTTAGGAGAAGATAATATTGTATCTGCTATAAATTAAACTTTTTTATATTTGTATTTATACAGTTCTTATTATCAGTTTAACTTATTTATGCTGATTTCCATGTGTTGTATGCCATATTTTTGGCTTCTTACATTATCATAGTAGTGAATAACTTTGAATTTCGGATATGTCACTTAGAGGTGGAGTAATGACTCATCACAAATTGGAGCTTGGTGTCGGGAAGCATTGAAGTGGGTTGGATTTGGAGTTTTAGGTTTTAAATTGCAGACGTAATTGCTAATTTTACTTTGTTTTGTACTTTATTGAGTGTTTTGACTTGCTTGATTTTTTATTGCAGGTTTTTTCTAAGAGAGTGCCTTTTGGAAAGGTACCTTCAGTTATAATTTTATGATGACTGAAGGTACCCTTTTAAAAGATGCCTTCAGTATAAAAATTGCCAAAACTGAAGGGGCCTTTCTAAAAGAAGCCTTTACAGCCTTGTAGATGTTATATTTTATTCAAGGATCCTTGTTTTTGATTTTTTTTCGTGGTGCGTTTCTTGGGATAACTGAGTTTTACAAAAATGCACTCAACTCTTTTCTTTCTTCAAAACAAGTTCTTTTGGTGCTTTTTGCTTATTGACATGTACCCTTTACTCACTGTTGCAGTTGTAAATTTTCCTCAAATTCAATGAATTACTTGCACTGCTAAAAGACAAAAAGACATGACAATATCAGAATGTCTTAGGCTCAAGGCACGCATTGTCATTGTGTGGCATCAATGTTCCCCGATTAAGCTCTTTCAATTCTGGTGCATCTAGCAATCTTTTCCACCAAAATAGATGGGTTCATTGTTCTCAAGCCTTGTATTTTGTGCATGTCTGCAAGGTAGAAAATTTAGATTCAAGCTTAGTTTAGAAAACCGTTTCCCACTACGTTGCTATCTCTTAGATGCATAGGTGTTTATTTATAAGAGTCATGATTGCTTAGTATGGGTTCATTGTTCTCAAGCCTAGTATTTTATTTATCTGCATATGATTGCGAAAAATGCAATATAAATCACTTATTGTCATGATTGCTTGATTGTGTAGTATAGGACAAGCATGGCAGCTTGTGTGAGATCCAAGAGCATTGCTGGTAGGTTCATAGAGGTCATTGAGCAGCAAGGATGGCAGGGACTTTGGGATAGAAATGTGATCTATACGTTTCAAATTGAATTTATACATGCAATTGTTTGTTAAATGAGCAATGACATTAATGCTGAAGAGCAATGGAGCCAGAAACTTTTCTAGGTTCTGAGTTCTCCAGGTATTAGTTTAGTTTTGCCTTGACATTTTGGTGACCTCTAAATATATTTTATGTGATAAATTATCGAATGTAATCTCTTCTCATGCAGACTTTCCAACTATATTTTCCTCGTCATATTGAATGTTTCTGTTTGTTCTAAAATATTCTTGTCATTTGCTAAAATATATTAGAATATATGATATCAAATAGTCTTTTGCTTGTCATTATCCTTGTAAGAGATGCTTGTTCTTTTTACACTTTCGAGATGTAAACAAATAATTGAACTTTCATACAAACGTATTACTCTTGAAGCTGATTTGGCTCTACCTATGATTCTAAGATGTAAAAAATGCCTTTTGCAATAACTGCATCCTTTTAACTTGTTTCCCTATTAGTCCAGCATTTGCCATGATTTTTATATGTTCTTCATTCCTCAGTTGTATTAATTTGGTGTAACAGGTTTTGTGGCTAGCACCATAAACTTCCTATTGGATTATCCCTGAGGCAAAGAGAGGACTGCCGTCTACAGAAGAAAGGAAGAACCTGTTTGATGAATTCATAGCTAATTTGGTGAGTTCTTCTACCATTCAAAAGAATTGCTCTTATGAACATTGAAGGTTGTATCTTATCCAACGACCAGAAAAAAGAAGAAGATAGAAGGTTGTGTTTGATTGAGCCAAATTAATTTGGGATGGTCGATATACTTGTCATTATAGACTGTAATTTACTCCCATGAGGATGGTTACTCTAAAATTGATGCTATTGTATGCCTTTTTCTTGATGAATATGACTGTATATACATGCAATGCACATCGCCATGGTTGTTTTTACTTGTTTGCAGAGGAAACCAATCCATGTTCATCTGTTGGATTAAATAACTTTTGGTTTTGTGAGAGCACTGCAAATTATACCGTTACCAAAAAGAAGACCATGGTGTGCTTGTATTTCAAAGCATTGTAAAGGTCATTCAAACAATCCTTCGCATGCTTGTGCTTAGGCACTTATGAGACATGGTGGATTTTGATTAGAAGATTACAAATGATGTAGTTTTGTAGGAGACCATGGATAGGTGCTTTTATGATTCATTGTAGTATAAGTTTGTGATATCTTGAAACTAATTCACCTTCGATGCTACAGTTATCATATAAAACATTTTGCTATGGTTGTTATTTGTTAATTAATTCTAATAGGATTGCTTCAGATGCCTCCATGGCTGTAGAATTTGCTCTTTCATCTCATGACTCATAAGTTGATCAAGGATTTGCTGCATTCGGTTGTTTCATGGTTGCTGCCTTGCTTCTTTACACATCTATCCAGCTATGCTTATCTTTTATTTTGTTACGGGATGGATTTTGAAATGAATTTTCAGGCTCGTTATAGAGCGAATCCAACGATCTCTTAGTTAGAGCTTGTTACGAGAGAGCCTTACAATCTCATAAAAAGGATTTGATTATAGAGAGAACCTTGATATCTTCAGATAATAAATCTGAAATTTTTTTTTGGAAAATATAGGACTTCTATTATTCTCACGGAAAAAAAAAAACCCAATAAAAAGGGTAGTTCGCTTCAATTGCTATATCTTAGTGTAGATATTTTATTTTTACCACTCTTTATTTTTATTTCAGTATTTTTTTCATTTTTGGGTCAAGTTTACAAAAAAAAAAAAAAAAAAAAAAATTGAGAATATAGAAAAAAAATGGAAAAAGTTCAATAAATAAATAAATGAAAATGAAAAATAAAAAATATATAGTGTCAAAAGTGCTCTAGTAAAATCAATTAGTCATTTAAGATTGAGTTAGATTACAATAAAATATATACGAACGATTTAGTAAGTTTAAAGTTTTTTGGGTTTTATTAGAAGAATGTTATTTAAGAAAAATCTAATCACATTTAAACTTATGAATGTGGATCTTAGTTTAATTTTGAATATTTCAACTAAGTTAAAAAAGACCCATGATTTATTAAATTGGGATGAGTTTTGGTTAATTAAGTTGAGTTGAATTCGGCTTAAGATAGAGTCTAAATGAAATATGGGATTTTTAAAAACTTAATCTTGAAAATAAATTAGATTAAAATCTTAAATGAATTTAACAAAATCTAAATTTGGTATTATCGTTTTTTATAGATATTGGATTTGTTAAGATTAAATCTTTACAATAAAAAAATTCAAAATATTCAAGTTCATTGTTTATAAATAGTAGATATTAGGTTGTGAAAAAGATATATTTCACAATTGCAATCATTGACAAGTTTGGCCAATTATATAGTTTCTATACACAATTTTTGTACCTAATTTCTATACTCTATCACTTCACCGTATATCTATGTTTTCACAATCAACACATGCACAATTTCCGATGCAACCTACGTCACTCCAATTTGCACTTACATATGCCACACTCTAGCCCTCACAATCCTATACACACTGTACGACACATTCATTCACACATAAGCATAGCTAACTATATTGCACAGTTTACTCCTTAACCAGTATGTACATACGCCACACATCTATAACTTGCTGCGTTGTCCATTCCACGCAACAACACACACATCCACTTCCATGCAACAACACGCATGGTAATCGCTTAAGATTAGTGCTTCACGCACTCATCAAGGTCCATGCATGTTTAGTTCGATCACATACATGAACCAACCCGTGTAATTATTTGTTCGAATTTGATTGGTTTAGGTAATTGGGTGAATTATTTTAGTTATTTATTTATTTTTTTAATTAATAACTTTATTTTGATAACTTGTTTTTTTAGTATATGTTGTTTAATAATTTTAAAATAAACTATAAATTTGCAAATTTTTAGATAAGTTGTTTTTATAGATAAATTTTATGTTTTTAGTTAAATTGCATTTTTTTAGACATAGTTACATATTTTTTCTGAGATTTATATCTTTGTTAAAGATATGTATCTAAATTACATCTCATATCTTTTTCATCAAAATTGCATTTTTTGAAAATATAATTACATGTCATCTTTAAGATTCATATCTTTGGTGAAAATATATATGTAAATTGTATCTTAAGTTTTTTTAATTAAAATTGTATTTTTTTTTTCAAATATAGTTACATATCTTTTTCGAGATTTATATCTTTAGTAAATATATATATCTAAATTGCGTCTTATATAATTTTCATAAAATTACATTTTTTTAGATTCTCCAAAATTCATATTTTTAGTGAAGATGTGTATCTAAGTTACATCTCATGTCTTTTTCATAAAATTATATTTTTTTAGATATAGTTACATATTTTTTTTTTTAGATTTATATCTTTAGTAAAGATATGTATCTAAATTATATTTTACGTCTTTTTTATAAAATTGTATTTTTGTAAATATAATTACATATCTAAATAGTAAATTTGCATAAATCTTGTATGTAGGGTTTTAGAAAAATCAATTTTTGGCACTTACTTTTTTTTTTATAATAAAAATCTTAACTAAAGTTTTTTAAGAAGATTTAGTTATTTTTTTTTCTAACAAAATTCATGAGTTAGATAATTTAGGTTTTTATTTAAAAAATAATAAAGTGTTAAATAATGTAAATTTGGGTTGATTTTCAAATTGAAAAGAACTAAGCTACTAAATCTTAAAAAAGAAAAAAATAGAATTACGTTGTTTGATCTCAATTAGTACAAAGATAACTATAAAAAAAGTATAATTTCTTTTTTTAAAAATTCGTAATAAAAATTAAAAAAAAAAAATTTTAATTGCATTTTTATAAATCTTTATGTATTTTGGAATTTTTGAGAATTATAAAAAATAAAAGTTCATTAATTTTTTTATATTTTTATATGGTGACTTAATTTTAATAAGTTAGCTCTTGAATTTAGGTTTTCTGATTAAATTTTTTGAAAAATTATTTTTTTTAACAATCCGTAGATTAATGTCTAAATTAGGGTTTTCTCATTTGAAAACTTTAATATGATTTTTTTATTATTTTTAATGGTTGGCAACTTCAAGTTATTTTTCAAATTTTTTTTAAAAAACATTTTTTTAATTTTATGTTAAGTAATTTATATTAAGCAGGCTGAGTTTAGTATAAATTGAATTAACAAAAATCAAAATAGAGCTCAACATAATTGGCGACCTATTCTTAGTTGGATCACTTACTTAAAGAAGTACTATCTTATTCATAGTCGGATCGCTTGCTCATTAGAGTGCCATCTAGTCCTTTCTTTGATTGCTTACTCAAAAAAGCATTGTACTATTCTTAGTTGGATCACTTACTCATAAAAGCACCATCCAATCCTTTTTTAGGATCCCTTGTTCAAAAAAGCGCTATCCTATTCTTATTAGATCGCTTGATTAGTAGAGCGCAATCTTATTCGTTCTAGGATTACTTACTCATATGAGTTTTATCCTATTCTTCTTAAAGCAATCTTAGGTTGTTTGCTTAATGGAGTGCTATCCTATTTAGTCTAATCATTTTCTAGATCATTAGCTCATAAGAGCGTCATCTAGTCTTTTTTATGATCATTTACTTATAAGAGCGTTGTCTTATTTTGTCTTTCGTATAATGTCATCTTTTTTTGCCTTTGAAAAATCTATCATTTCGACAAACAAGTCTTTAAAGAAATTTATCTTCTTAAGGATACCTGACTTTTCCAGTCGAGACCTTATTTATCTAATATTTAAAGTTCTTACCTTACCAATTTAAGCAAAGACTGGGAAAAAATGAGTATGTTTTCTAGTTTTTGTAGCAAAGTTTTTACAAATTTCACTACAAAGAGAGGTGGTTGTAAACATTCTATTTTTACCACTCTTTATCCTAATTTCAGTCTCTTTTTACTTTTGGGCTAGGTTTATAAAAAATAATAAAAAACTTGAAAATATGAAGAAAAAAAAAATCAAAATGGAAATAACTTGAAAAAATAAATAAATAATTAAAAATTAAAAAAAATACAAAGTGTTAGAAGTGTTCTAATCAAGTTAGTTAATCATTTAGGGTCAAGTTGTATTATAATAAAATATACACGTGTGATTTAGTAAATTTAGAATCTTTTAGGCCTTATTAGAAAAATGTTATTTAGGAAAAATCCAATCACATTTAAACTCATGAATATAAACTTTAGTCCAATTTTAAATATTTCAACTGGGTTAAAAAAGATTTAGAATTTATTAAATGAGCTACAGTTTGTAGTTAATTAAGTTAAGTTGAGGCCGGCCTAAGATAAGAAGCACAAATAAAATACGGGATTTCTAAAACTTAATCTTGAAAATAGATTAGATTAAATCTTCAATAAATTCAATAAATCTAAATCGATTATTATTGTATCCTATGGATATTAAATTTGTTAAGATTGAATTTTTACAACAAAAAAATCCAAAAAATTCAAGTTTATGCCCTATAAATAGTGGACATTGGGCTATTAAAAAAAAAAAAAAACATATGTTTCACAAATTGTACTCAAGCCACTCCTCACATAAATCTCTTATATGTTTACGTCTCCGCATACACTCTAACACAACACACATACACAAGAACTATACATCACTAACATACACAATCTCCTGCATACATACATGCCATTGTTTAGCACACGGTCACATACACATAACCTTCACATCTTATGCACACAACCCTCACATCCCACGAACATAATCCTCACATCGCTCGCATCCTTATATACATTTCCTACTTATGTCACCTACACAAACACATTGCATGATACATTCACAGTATACACACATATAGCTCACTACACAGTTCTGGCATCTTCCACACATACGTATGACTCACTACACGATGACACCCTTAGTGTATATACGCATACCTCACCACACATTCAGTCAACGTCCTCTAGCAGACTACAGTCTACACATGTACACGATTCCATTCGTAGTTTCACTTAAGTGCGAAGTCTAATTGAAGATTCAAGTCATACGCACATGACTCAATTGTGATGATCCAACTCACTTAGGTAATTGGATAAATTGTTTTAGTTATTTTTTTTTTGTTTTTAATTAATAGCTTTATTTTTCTAACTTGTATTTTAATGCATGTTGTTTAATAATTTTAACTTAAACTATAAATTTGTAGATAAGTTGTTTTTTTAGATAAATTTCATGTTTTTAGTTAAATTGTATTTTTTTTTTATCAAAATGGTATTTTTTAGATATAGTTACATATCTTTTTTGATACTCATATCTTTGGTAAAGATATGTATCTAAATTGAATCATACATTTTTTTCATTAAAATTGCATTTTTTAAAAATATAGTTACATATTTTCTCCATGATTTATATTTTTGGTGAAGATATGTATCTAAATCGTATCTTACATCTTTTTAATAAAATTGCATTTTTTTAGATGTAGTTGTATATTTTCTTCGAGATTCATATCTTTAGTAAAGATATGTATCTAAATTATATTTTACGTTTTTTTTCTTCATAAAATTGCATTTTTTAAAGATATATTTGCATATCTTCTTCGAGATTCATATTTTTGATAAAGATATGTATCTAAATTGTATATTCACATAAATCTTACATGTAGGAATTTAGAAAAATCAATTTTTGGCATGTAGTGTTTTTTTTTTTTAAATAAAAATCTTAACTAAAGTCTTTTTAAAAGATTTAGTTAGTTAGATTTTTTTTTTCTAATAATATTTATGATGTTAGATTTATTAGGTTTTTTTAAAATAAATTATTAAATAACGTAAATTTAGCATGATTTTTGAATTAAAAAGAACCAACTCATCAAATCTTTTCTAAAAAAAAAAAACAGAACTACATTGGTTTAATCCGGATTAGCGTATACATAGGCACTTCCGAAGCAACCGTAAAAAAAATATTTTTTTTTGAAAATTCATAATAAAAATTAAAAAAAATCATTTTAATTGCATTTTGCATATTTTTATGTATTTTTGCGTTTTTTAGAAAAATTACAAAAAATAAAAGTTTATTAATATTTTTTATTTTTACATGGTGACTTGCTCTTAATAGGTTAGCTCCTGAATTTAAATTTTCTAATTAAATTTTTTGAAAAATTATTTTTTTAGAAAATCCATAAACCGGTGTTTGAATTAGGGTTTTTTGAAAACCCTCATTTGATTTTTTTCCCAATTTTACTGGTTGATGACTCTAAGTTATTTTTCAAAATTTGTTTTAAAAACATTTTTTTTTCAAAAAAAATGTTTTTCCTTAATTTTATGTCGAGTAATTTATATTAAACGAGTTGGGTTTAGTATAGATTAAATTAAGGAAATACCAAAATAGGGCTCGATAAAATTAGTGACTCCACTAACGACCCTAGTGGACTAGTAATATAAAAAATAAAAAATTAATTAATAGGCTTTCATTTTTTTTTTATTTCTTTTTATGTATGTATTGTAATATAGTTGTATTAACTGGGTTTTAGTGATACAGGCCTCTAAAAAAAGTCTAGCTTGATGGGCCCCTTACTAAGGGATTTAGGGGAAATTTTTTTTATTACTTATATGCTTAGATATGGTCGAACTTAGGCCATTTTAAAAACCTAGGACAGGTTGACATTGTATAACCCTTTAGTAGATGTAGCTCATTAAGTGTTTTTTTCTAGAAATACCTAAGGTTATAGAGCTTGAGACTTATAGGCCTCATCCTCCTATATCATTTTTTTTAAAAGAGGGCTTAATCATTTTTAAATTATGGGAAAAATTTAATAATCCATGGTATGTTGGGCCTTTTTTTTTTTTTTTTTTTTTCTGAATAGGAAACTAAAACAATCAATACCTTTATATATAAGTATCTATGAGCCTAATTTTTTTTCAATTTTTTTTTATTTTGATTCACTTATATATAAGTGCATTCTCAACCATGAGTTCATAATTTTATTCCTATAGTTTATTAATTATCAAGCCTATTGTATTGTATGCATGTGTAACACATTATATCGCATTTATTTTTTATTTTTAATTTTCATATTTATTTGTATATATTATCTTGTGTAATATATATATCTTGTAGATTTTATTTTATTTGATGAGTAATAGGTTGTTTAGCATAAGATTTAATGTATAAAGCACAAAATCATTAATATTTCCTTTGTACCATAATTTGCCAACGTTAAAAAAAAAAAAAATCTTCTGTATCAACTTTTAAAATTTTTTTAGGCATGTAATTATAGAAATTAACTATGGTAAGGATTATTAAGGAACTATTATTTTTTTAAGGATTTCCAGCAAATTTTTTTTAAAACAGAAAATTCAAAAAGATATTTTACAATAAAAAACCAATTTCATGATAATTTTATTTACTTTGTTGATTTCTATTGCAATGCCTCATATATACTATACTGTTTAGAACTAACAAAATAAAAATAAATAAAAAAAGATTTAACCATAATATTTCTATTATAAATTATTTGCCATCTTAAAGTTATTAATCTTATAAATGTTTAAGTTCTCGTTCTTCTTATTTACCCATTGAGTTGTTATAGTCTCAATAAAGTTTTCTCTATGAGTGGTCACCCTTGTATCATCTATTCAATAAGTTTCTTATTGTAAAATAATTTTTGTTTTTTTATATCATCCTTATAATATAATCATCACCTTGTGTCTTCGATTGTCAGTCCTAATGTTCCCATTTTTTTTTTCAAACTTTTTTTCTACATAATGAGTTTAAATTCGTCAATGTTAGTATTAGGTTGTTTGTAACATAAAACAAATGTTGATTTTTCAATAAAAGTTTCCAAAAGAAAAAAAAGAAAGGTTTTTAAAATTAAAAAATTGATTCAAAATAAAAAGAAAAAGAGAATGTAGTGTTCTAATAAGAAGGGATTTTTGCAATATGTTGGTCCCGTATAAGATATCAAGAGGAGAAAGGAGGGGAAGGGGGTTTGAATTGATATCTCTAAATTTTTAAAAACTTTTTCGTTAATCAAAAATGAAATTATCCCTCTTAATAATTTATAATGACGAATAGTGACATTTAACAATTTAACGCATAATAATAAAATTGTAAAGTAAAAGAGTAAGGAAGGAAAAAATCAGGTAAGGATTTTATAGAGCTTTGGCCTTTTACCTATTGCTCTCTTCTAACTACACTATTGGGGACCCAATTTACTTCACCAGTGTCGTTCTACTTAATCCATTAAATCAAATCAAAAACAAATCAAAATCATTCGTTACAATGACTTTACAACACTCTACTCTGCCTATCTAGCCTCTCTTTAATTTAGGCTAATACAGAACTACGGAGTATAAACTATTTTTTCTCTATAATACAGTATAAAGATTACAAGAGAGAACAAAAATACAAATCTCAAATAATTTTGCACTTGAAAGAAATAATACTTATTGTAGAACTTTGATTTGGTGCAGCTCTCTAAAGAAGTATGCAAATAACTCTTTTTTCAAAAGGTAAAAACTGATCAAGAAATTTTTGTGCAATGATACTATTCCTTCAGAGTTGTATCTGACATTTGAAATCTTTTTTCCTTTTATATTAAGGTTTTTCAACGGCTAAAAATCTGAAGATTATCTTCACTTCCATATTTATTCAACCATTAGTTATTTAAGATAATTCCTTAGATATTTTGAGAAGATCTTGGTAAATTGAAAATTTAAAAACAACTCTCCTTATCTTGTTTAGATAAGATATTCATCAATTTGTAACTACTAAATAAGCTTTTGATTTAAATTTAAAAAGAAATGCTTTTGTTAGCAACTTCCGGATAAGTGTCATATTCAAAATTTGAAATCCCACAAAATCTAAATTAATCCTATCCTTATCTATTATTATGTATATCTTAATTTATCTAAATATATTTTCTCTTAAAATAAATCACTATGGATCTTAATTCCATCTTGAGTGAAACGGGATTAAATGTATTTTCCTAATAAACTCAATCTAGTAGAGCTAGGCCTTGAATAATTCGAATATGATTTAAAGCAGTTTTCAACGTCATACTTTTGAACTTACCTTTTGAACAACATTCTGAAGAATATCAACCTTTTGTTTTTGAATTTTTTGAATAAGCTTTTGAAGTGTTGTACCAATTCTTCTTATAAAAGCTTTTAAAATACTTTCTAAAAGATTTTTAGACTAATCTATTTTCAATTAATTCAAAGCTTCTAAACGCACCTCAATTTGCAATTTTAAACTTTCTGAATACCTACACATTTGTTAATTCATTAATGTTCTTCTCTTTTTGTTATCATCAAAATCCATGACCATGAGAGATATCTAACATAGTATTTGAAAGATTGCCTTTTAAAGTGGTTTGGCCCAACTTGAAGCCTGTAATCACTTATTTTCAAAATTAAAATGTTAGAAGCCCTTGAATAAAGAATAGCTACAATAGAATGGATTCTAAGTAAGCATGTGAAGCAAGTCGAGATCATAGCCCATACCTAAGCGTAGTAGCCTATTGACACATTATTCGAAGTAGATGAATCTAAAGAGTTATAGGTTCATGAGCTTACTATTAACATAATACAAGGTTTGAAAAAAAATGTCAAAGATAGATTTGAATGGTCAAGCTTAGGGGACATGTTACTACCATGATCTAGAAAACAAGGTTATAGCCTTAAAAGAAAAGTTGGTGATATTAGAAAAAAGGCTTATAGGTATAGAAATGGAAACGGTTTATGTGCTCAAGTAGTTTGAAAACTTACATCCTAGTATGGATAGGACATCACAGCCTAAATATGAGGATAATTTAGGGCAAGAGAAGTCAGGAATGAATGCACCAATTAGGAAAGCCCAAGATTAAGATAAGGCCATCTACAGTAAGAGGAGCCAGCTTACACAGTTTAAGATTCCAATAGCCTAAGTGTTTAAGCAATTGAAAGATGTAGGCTTGCTAGCATGTGAAATCCTAGCAAAGAAATATAGGTCGAAGGATTATGACCCCAACAAATGGTGTGAATATTATATGAGCCAAGTGGGGCATATTATAGAGAATTACTGGAAACTAAAGCATAAGGTACAAGATTTAATTGATGTAAAAATTAACTAACTAAGCTTTCTAGAAGATAATGGGTCTATTAGCAATAGTATTACTTCCTTAAGTTTTGAAGAAGTATCAAATAGATAACCTCCAGCATCAAGTATTGAGGGTTTACTACAATCATATGATAAGGTGACTCACCATTTCAAGCGATTGGCCATATCTCCAAGAGATCAATTTAACTAAATAGGCTAAGTTCAAAGGAGTAATAGAAATGGGGGTAGGAAGTGGAAAGAATTTTAGTTCTTGTATTTATTTATTTTTTCAGATTAATCTTTCACTTTGGAGTTTGTAATGGATACGAGTTATCTGAATAAAATAGTTTTCATGTGTATGTTTGTCTTTGAAGCTAGCTTAGCTTAACAAGAGCATGTCATTAGCCTCCCACTAAATGAAACACTTTATGCACATTTGGAATGAGTGAAAATGGATAAAATGTGAACTCGAAACTTAAAATTTTCCATTTAAGATGGTGTAACACATCACTTAAAAAGTTTAGAATGAAAAGAGGTAACCTATGTCTTAAATACATGAGAGTTGAGTGCTATTAAGGTAAGTATTGGGCTCATTCCTTAAATGAGGTTTATATTAAACTTGGTACATATGTCAAAATAATATTAGGCATTTATTTCAATACCCTAAACATAGTTATTCCTTGCAAAACTCATTTGAGCCTTTTAGGGATTTTTCTTAAAATTAATCTTGCCAAGAACTACCCTATACTAGGGTAATCAGGAGGTTAGGGTCATTCATTTGGAGAAAAGAAGTAGACTAATATGTGCTTGCCTTAGTTATATTATATCAATTCATGAGCAAATATTGTCATATATAATTCAATTTCTTTAGAATGAAGAAGAGTTTCAAACCATATACACCTCACTCATGCCTAAACACTCATTTAAACACCTTAAGCCCATGTACTTTTTCTAAACACTCAATGTCGTATTCACTTTTCCCAAGTTTATGCTCTTTGAACTCATGGTTTTCGATCTTCAAATCCCATTAAGTGAAAACTCAATGATGGAAGGTGACCACAATAACAAAATAAATAAATAAATAAATAAAGAACAAGAAAAGAAAAAAGAAGAAAAAAAGAGAAAAAAAAAAGAGAGAAAAAGTGAAAAAAGAGAAAAGATAGAAAATGAGCAAGGTGATCACCTTCAAAGAATTTCCAATAAGTTTACGATTAAAACCTGTGATAGTATCCAAAAGCTAAACACATTATTTCCTAAGCCCAAAAGCAAAGCCTTCATTTTATGATCCCACTCACTATACCTCCCTTGATGAAACTCTTTTGACTTAAGAGATCGACTTATCTTCAGTAACATTTGCTCATGAAACTGGAGTAAGCTCATGTTTAGTTTCTCTTAGGTTCTTGCATGTAAAATCGGGACAAATTATATATGATTTCTTCAAAATTGGCTGAAGCTCATTGATATCCATTTGCTTAAACTATTAACTAAAAGCTATACATTGCAAACCTAAAAAAGATTTAATTGATTGACTAAGGTGTAACTTTACAAGATAAGCTACTATTTTTGGAATTTGTATCGAGAGTGAAAATAGACTTGTAAGAGTGCAAGGAAGTTTTGTTTGACTAAATATTTCAACTAATGATATTTATCTCCTTAGTGGAAAATTAAAGAAAAGTTAAGTGCTTTCTTAAGAACATGAATTGCCGTTCCCCCCTCCCCCCCCTAAGTTTGAAATCAATGCTTTTAGAAATTTTAGAATTTATGAAATATGCTCTAAGAAACAAGACTAAAAGGATGAGTGATCAATGAGCAAGAAGCAAGATAATCCCTTCATTGTGATCTTTAGAGTCTTCAAGACTTCCTTACTTGTTAACAATACAATTTTCCATCAAAGAGTGCTTTTTGAATTTTTTGTAAAGAAAAAAAAACTTTTTGAAAAGAAATGAAACTTTTTTTGCCAAGAGATATTTCTTAAAAAGAAAAGTTAAAATTTTCAAAGAGTCATCAAAATCCCTCAAACTCGAGTCTCAAATTATTTTGTTAAAACTTATCAAAGTTCTTGAAATTCATGGATTGCTTACCCTTTAGTGTGTTGTCCATTTCGTATAGTAATCTTAGATCGCTTGCTCAAAGAAGCAACATTCTATTCGTTATTGGATCGCTTGCTTAGTAGAGTGTTGTCTAATCCATTCTAAGATCGCTAACTCAAAAGAACGCCATCTTATCTTTTGTTGGATTGGTTGTTCAGTGGAGCACCATCCAATCCTTTCTAGAATTGCCTGCTCAAAGGAGCGCCATCCTATTCCTTGTTGGATCACTAGCTCATGAGCGCCATCTGGTCCTTTTTAGGATCACTTACTTAAAGGAGTGTTATTCTATTCATTTTTGGGTCGCTTGCTTAGTAGAGCACTCTCCAGTACTTTTTAGGATCGCTTCCTTAAAGGAGCGTTATCCTATTCTTTGTTGGATCGCTTACTCATTGGAGTACCATTCAGTTCTTTTTAGGATCGCTTACTAAAAGAAGTGCTGTCCTATCTTTAGTAGGTCACTTACTTAGTAGAGCGTCATCCAATTCTTTCTAGGATTGCTTGCTCAAAGGAGCACTATCCTATCCTTAGTTAGGTTGCTTGCTTAATGGAGTGCCATCTAATCCTTTTTAGGATTGCTTGCTCATAGGAGTACTGTCTTATCTAGTAATTTGCTAGCATCGCTTGCTTAAAGGAGTATTGTCTTCTTCTTTTTTGGGTTGCTTGTTTAGTGGAGCTGTCATGAACTGAAGATGGTTTAGTCATGATAGACGCCGTATACTGTATGAGGAACCCCTGATTGGTTACCCTTCTAATCAAGAACTCTTCACACTATATATAAGGCTATACAACATACCAGCTTTCTAGAAACACACAGATTCAAAGGATATCATCACATAACATATTTATATAACATTTAAACTACAAAGTTTACAGTAAGCAGTAATTTAATACGTTTAGGTCTATATTACTAACAAAACAAAAGTACATGAGTAAAAGTTTGCATAATCAGTTCTCTCATCACACTGAATGGCCCGCTCTTGCCTAAGTCTCCAAGCTAACCTGTAGCATCCCCTAGCCAGCCTCAATGATTAAGCCATCCTGCAATAAAAGTCTAAGAGGGTATAAGCTTAAGCTTAGTGAGCAATACCCTCAGCTACACCACAAGCAAGTTATCAATACATTATATTCACGTATATAAATGAATGATCAAATAGAATACCAAACAATATGTATAGTTAACCAGTCAACATACACAACTTAGATTTAACGTCCTCTAAAGTCAGGGTTGGAGTATACACGGCACCAATTAGATCCGGGTATTATACTAGAACTTACTTTACTATGGAACTCTACGTTTTGTACTTAAATCAAACAAGTCCTTTATTTTCATAAAAAGTAAGTTGTAGTATAATCGTGAGTGGGACCTCGCAGTCTACGCTTACCCCTAAACGGAGGCTTCTAGAGTTGACCCTTAGCTAGGCGATTGGAACCTCTAACGCCTAATATTCCCATAGGTCAAGATAAGGTCATTTTGTATAAGTGCATTGTATAGAACCTATAAATTTATAATAACAACCCCTGAATGACCTCTCTCTAACTCTATGTAATGTGACGGTCAAAATTATGTCTATGCAACGCATGTACCAGTTTCTTCTAATGAGCCGAGTATAGTTAAGTCCAATTATAATGTGACCATCCAATAGTACACACAGTCATTATCTATACTACCATATAATAAACAAAGTATTATTTGTACTTAAGATAAATTCACAACTTAGCACATAATAACATACATAAGCATTTCCCGACCCCACACAACAATCAATTAACAATATCATTTAACTCCACTATTTGCAATCACATATAAGCATGGAATCATAGGGTAAATACTTACTCGGCCATAACAACTCGCTTTAATCGTAGTAATCGATCGAAAGATCCTCGCCCACATTGGGATCATCTGATCATTACGATATAATAACGATAATAAGCAATTGAATTAATTAATGATTCTAGATATCTATTTATCTAATTCTACCTAGATTACCATCAATTTTTATTTGATTAGACTTTATCACTAATCGTATGTAATTTTTTCATTCTATTTCTGATATTTACGAATTTATAGTTGTTTTTCATCATTTTCGGATATACGTTCACATGGTGATGTCCATTTTGGACTTTAAAACCCATGTTTTATGATATAGATTAAATTTGTTGAAATTCTAACTATTGAAGCTTAATTATTCTTATTGGCTAGTTTTATGTTCTATTTTAGTAGTTAATGGTTTTATTAGCCATTAATTCTTACACTTAAATGATCTTATGGTTTATTATCTTAGAGGCTTATGTCATTGCTTATGTCATCAATCACTTATGTCATCGCTTATGTCATCAATTGCTTACGTTATTATTTGATTATGTCATTGCTTACATCATCATCCATTATATATGTATTCTTATCCTTATGTATTCATACACTTTATACATATATTATAAATATACTTATACTTCTAATATACTAATATGTATACTTGGGTACTTATACGTATACTAATATACATACCCATATATACATATGGTGACATACATATTTTTATACGTATTTTTGTATGCCTAATGTTCCCTCTTAAGAAAGCTTCACAAATTTCATATTTTTGTACTTTAAGGGTATATTTAGCAAAGTATATGTATGTATAATTAGTATATATCTCTTTTTAGGTTATGTACATAATAGGTACTTATGTACAAAGGTCTTCATACATGTATTTATCAAGTATACTCTTATATACACCTATTTAAGCATATGTACATGTGTTCTTCTTCCATTTAACTAAGGATTTCCTACACTTCTAAGCATAAAAAATGGAACTTTCACTCTCAACAACACATATGCATATATCACATAAGCTTCCTATACTAACCTAACCTATTCATCTAACTACTAAATAAGATGGAAAAATACACAATAACAAACCTTTCTCTTGCTTGAAATATAAAAAGGAAAGCTAGTATATATGTGTTATTAGTTTGTGTTAGTAAATAGAGTGGTGAAAGTGAAATTTGGAAAGTTGAAGGTGACAAATCAAAAGGAAAGCTTATGGTTTGGGAATGAGGGAAAAAGATTTTTGTTTTGTCTTGTTTTGTGTCTTAAAGAAATGAAGACAAGTGGGGTCTAGGAGGGAGACAAGAGTGGAAAATAAGGATAAGGGAAAGGAAGAAAATGGACATGTATTAATTGAATGAAAAATCAAGAAAATGAAAGAAAACTCTAGATGAAAATGACACTTTGTTGACTTTTTAACATGTTGACTTATTCAATATTTGACCTGGTCAAGATTTCAAAATTACATATAATCTAAGTGTACGTAATGAAGTAATTAGGGAAAATTAGGAAGAAAATTACGGAAATGAAAGGAAATATGGGGTTTATTGAATTAATTAGTAAAAATAGGTAATGAGATCTTCCTTTAGTTATTCATATCCTATATAAATCATTTGGTCAGCTACTTAATGTAATTATCATGAAAAGTTTCATTTAAAGTACTAATACTTACTATATGTAGTATAATTATCAACTAAGCTCTTAACTCTATATAATACTAATCTAGTTATATACTTAGAAGGTGAATGTGATCTATGATGTAATATCTTAGTTTCTAAAGGATTACTTTAATATTATATGTATTTATGAATGATTGAAAGTTATCTTTAATCTTTTACTAATGATTTAATATAATACTAAGGTTATATTATCAATTAAGGTTTTAGGGTAAATTATGGTGAATTAGTGCTTTTATATCCTTAAAGTTATAGTTTTAGGGTTTTTATCATTTTCGGATAAAATCTTTAGTGTTACATATGTTTAGGGTAGAAAAATTTAATACGTAATTGATTAGTTTTAAGATTTTCACTTTCACTAACCTTGTCAACTCTTAAGAATATCTAATACACTTGAGGCTACTTTAGATGTTAGGTTGAAAAATTTAGGGGTTTACATTCTTCCCTCCTTCAAATAAGTTTTGTCCTCAAAACTTGAAATGCATACTTGGTTTATCAAATAGATGCAGATATCGACACTTCACTTCATCTTCCGCTTCCCAGGTAGCAGATTCTTATTCATTATTTCTCCAAATGACTTTAACATAGCTAATCTCTTTATTCCTTAACTTTTGCACTTTACTGTCGGTGATCTCAACTGGATGCTCTTCATAAGTTAGATTTTCTTTCAATCTCATTGGTTATAACTCAATGAGTTAGTCAGGATCAGGAATATGTCTTCTCAAAATAGACACATGAAATACATTGTGGATCCTTGATAAGTTAGGTGGTAAAGCCAATTGATAGGCCAACTTCCCAACTCACTCTAGAATTTCAAAGGGTCCAATGTATCCCGGACTTAGTTTACCTTGTGTTCTCATATGATGAATACTCTTAATTGGTTTCACTTTGAGATACACATGATCCCCTACTTGAAACTCTAATGCTCTTCTTTTTAAGTCAACTTAGCTTTTCTACTTATCTTGTGCTTCCTTCATTTTTTGTTTGATTACAGTAATTTTCTCTACTATTTCTAGTACCAACTCTAGACCCAACAGTGCTTTCTCCACATCATCCCAAAATAAGGGTAATCTACACCTTCGTCCATATAGAGCTTCATATGGAAGCATCTGAATGGTTGAGTGATAACTGTTGTTATAGGCAAACTCAATCAATGGTAGATGAGAATCTCAATTTCCTTTAAATCCTATGATACAACCCTCAACATATTTTCTAGAGTTTGTATGGTTCTCTTTGTTTGCCCATTAGTTTGTGGATGGTACACCATACCGAACTGCAACTTCGTTCCCATAACATTCTGTAGACTTGTCCAAAACTTAGACACAAATTGGGGATCTCTATCTAACACAATTTCTACTAGTATAACATGTAATCTCACTATCTCCCTTATGTAGATTCAGGCCAGCTTTTCTAAAGAAAAGGTTATGTTAATCGGTAGGAAATGTGTTGATTTAGTGAGTTGATTAACGATGACCTAAATTGCATCATGTCCAGCTGTCATTCTTAGTAAACTACTCACAAAATCCATAGATATTCGATCCCATTTCCATTCAAGAATAGGCAATGGTTGCAATAATCCACCTGGTCTTTGGTGTTCATCCTTTATTCTTTGATAGGTCTCACATTTCATTACATAATTAGCAACATCTTGCTTCATTCTATTCTACCAAAAGTTCTTTTTCAAATCTTGATACATTTTTGTTCCTCTTAGATGAACAGAATAACCAAAGGAGTGAGCTTCATTTAAGATCTCTTTTCGAGGCTCCAAATCATCAGGTACACATAATCTATCATTCATCCTTAATGCTCCATGTTCATCTACTCTAAAATCAATATACTTCCTGGCTACCATTTCTTCTTTTATTTGATTCAAAGTAAGATCATTCTATTGCATTCTTTGAATTCTTTCTATCAAAGTTGGCTCAACCACTATGCTTGATAATTTTGCGTCAACTTCATGCCAAGTGGATTCTAAATTCAATTTTTCATATTCTTTGATCAATTCCCGTTGATCAGTAAGAAGAGATGCAACTTTAGCATAATTTTTCTTGCTTAGAGCATTAGCTATTGCATTTACCTTACCTGGATAATAATTAATTCCCAAATCATAATCCTTGATCAACTCAAGCCATCTCCTTTGTCTCATATTCAACTCTTTTTGTGTAAACAAATACTTAAGGCTCTTGTGATCAGTATAAATTTCGCACTTCTGTCCATACAAATAATGTCGCCAAATCTTCAATACAAATACCACAGTTGCAAGTTCTAAGTCATATACTGGATAATTTTGCTCATGTGGTCTCAATTGCCTAGAAGCATAAGCAATCACTTTCCCATTTTGCATCAGCACACAATGCAAACCATTCTTGGAAGCATCACTATATATAATGAAAGGTTCATCACTATTAGGCAACACAAGAATAGGAGCAGATACTAACCTCTTTTTTAGTTCTTGAAAACTCTTCTCTTGTTTTTTTGTCCATTCAAACTTCACATTCTTTTGTGTCAACTGAGTAAGAGGCCTTGAGATTTTTGAAAAATCCTTAACAAACTTCCTATAGTATCTAGCCAATCCAAGAAGACTTCTGATTTCAGTTATCGTTTTCGGTCTTTTGCATTCTACAATGGCTTTAATCTTTTCTGGATCTACAGAAATACCTTCACCTATGATCACATGTTCAAGGAAAGATATCTCCTTTAACTAGAAGTCACATTTAGACAACTTTGCATATAACTTATGCTCTTACAAAGTTTGCAAAATGCTTCTCATGTTGCTCAAGAGTTACAGAATAAGCCAAGATGTTGTTAATGAACACAACTATATACTTATCCAATAATGACTTGAACATATAGTTCATCAAATCCATAAAAGTAGCAGGTGCATTTGTCAAACCAAAGGGCATAACAAGGAACTCATAATGACCATACTGTGTCTGAAAAGTTGTCTTTGGTACATCTTTAGGTTTAATTCTCAATTGATGATATCTTAATCATAGATCAATTCTAGAGAACACACTTGCACCTTGCAACTGATCAAACAGATCATCAATCCGTAGAAGTGGGTATTTATTCTTAATGGTCACTTTATTCAACTCTTGATAATCAATACAAAGCTGCAATGACCCATCCTTTTTCTTAACAAGCAATACTGGTTCACCCCACGGAGAGACACTTGGTCTTATGAACCCTTGATCTAACAGTTCTTGGAAATGCTTTTTTAACTCCTTCAATTCAACTGGAGCCATTCTATAAGGAGGCTTTGAAATAGGTTCAGTTCCTAGTACCACATCAATAACAAAATTAATTTCTCTCTTTACTGGCAACCTAGGTAACTCCTTAGGAAATACGTTAGAAAATTCATTCACCACTCATATTTCCTTTAATGTTAACTTCCTTTGATTAACTTCTATCGTATTCACCAAACTATCATCAATAATTATCTCCATAACACTTAACTCCTACACTTCTGCTACAATTGGGTCTCCTTTAAATTTGGCTTATACTCCATCAGAAACTTTGAACACTATTCTCTTTCCTTGACAATCAATATTAGCTTTGACATCAGTCATCTAATTCATCCCTAATATTGCATCATACTTACCCATATCCAAGAGAATCATATCAGTCTTACTATCAACATCTTGAATTTAAAACGGACATCCTTTCACCATCACTTTTGTAATTGCAATGCTTCTTATAGGACTTTTCACACCAAAGCTAGATTCGATAGCATTGGTAGTTAAGCCTACTCGTTTCACCACTTCAGGTGATGTAGAGGAATGCGTAACTCCCGTATTGAATAAAGTATAAATAGAATGCCCATCTATCTTAGCATTCCTTGAATTATGACAAAAAGTTTTCTCCTTATACTTTTACTATCATAAATTTATTTCTTAATTCTAAGTACTTATTATCAACCTACCATAACTTTACTTTATGTACTCAAATCTCAATAGTACATAAAGAAATACTTAGAAACACATACCTATAATAAGCTCAACTCCTACTATCTCTTCGAGTTCACCATAATCTTCTAGTTCTTCTCTAGGAATGTCATCATAAATCCACTCACTCTCTAAATTATATACTCAAGCAACATTAGCTGAAGTCGAATGAGTATTTCCTAAAGTTGGTCCTTTAACTATTTTCCCTACACCCGGACGTCCAACAACTGGTGGCGATTGTTTAGTAGCTTGAGTAGTGACAGAAGTATGCTGTGGACATGCAGAAGAGAAATGTCTCACTTCGTTACAAATATAGCACGTAATGATATTTTTCTTCGGACAATTTGTCACCCGATGCGAACTTTCACTGTAGAAGAAACATTTGCCTTGAAGTTGAGGACATTCCCTAGGATAATGATTCACTTTGCATCTCCAACATTTAACAACTTCGCTAACTACTCTCTTTTGGATAGGAATTTGGGGTTTCATAACCTTTCTGAATTTGCTACTACTATTACTTCCAAGTCCTTCAAAAGACCGCTTTCCAAACACATTAACCTTCTACCTACTCGCTTCCTCACTTTGTCTTTTTGCTATATCCAACACTGTCACTTCCTCTTAGATGTGTTGATTTGTTAGTATTCACAACTTGGATGCAATGTATAGGGTGATTGGAGTAGGACTTGATGTGTAGAGGCCTCTGCCTCGGCACTCGGTAGATCGGCCTCAGCAAATGAGTTGTTGGCATCATCATAAGGGATAAAATAGAGCAGGGTATACTTTAGTTGAGTTCTTAAGGAGTTTGCCCATCATTCTTCTATGTATTGTATCTCGTCCTTAGTAGGCTGATGAGAAAGAATCCTCTTGGTGAGAGACTGAAGACTGTAGAGGTGCGCATGAGTAAGAGGGCTAGAGGTCGATAATCCACCAGCTCTTTAGGGTTGTTGAAGATTTTCCCTCAAATCTTGGTTGTCTTCTTCATTAGGTAAATAGGGCGTCAGGTTGGTGACATTGAAGGTAGTAGATATGCCGTATCCTTCAAGTAGCTCAGTCTCATAGGCATTATCATCGATATGCCTAAGGATCCTATAAGGTCCATCTGACCTAGGGGATAGTTTGTTCAACCTCTTTCTAAGGAATCACCTTTTGCTAAAATGGATCTAAACAAAGTCTTCGGGACCATAAATGAATCGCCTCCTTCTTCGGCTTCCTTGCTCTTTCTATTAGGTCAATCTTGGCGAATTGTTCGGCAACCTTTTGATGTAACTTTTGGAACTCCTCGTTGCACTATAAGTTGGATTAACTTTCTCCTTAAGAGGTTAGGTTGATAACCATATCCAAGGGTATGTTCGGGTTACGTCCATATACGACCTCAAATGGTGTCCTCCTTGTTGAGCTGTGAGTAGAGCGGTTGTAAGAGAACTCAATGATGGATAGGCATAGATCCTAATCATGTAGATTCTTCCCAACAGCAGCTTGCAGGAGGTTACCAACTATCATGTTTACAACTTTTGTCTGGTTGTCTGTTTGCCGGTAGCAAGAAGTATTGAACATAAGCTTAGTGCCGAGCTTCTTCCATAGGGTTCTTTAAAAGAAGCTCATTGACTTCGAGTCATGATTGGATACAATACTTCTTAGCAATCCATGTAGTCACATGATTTCCGTCAAAAAGAGGTTAGCAACGAATAAAGTATCATTGGTTCTATGGTAGGGAATGAAGTCACTTGTCTTATTGAATTAATCGACTACCACATAATAGAGTCATGTCTTCTCACGATTTGGGGTAAGCTAAGCATGAAATGCATGCTTAGGTTAGTCTATGGTTGCTTAAGTATAGGTAGAGGTGTGTACTTACCATATGGCTCTTTTCTCCCTTTTGCATGTTTGTACACCTCATAGCTCTCAAGAACTGGTTGTATATCTTTCATCATCTTATGCCAATAGAAATGTTCTCTTAACGTCTCAGCCGTTCTCTTTTCTCCGAAGTGGCCGGCTAAACCTTTAGCATGAGCTTCTCGAACGAGTAACTCTTTAGCTAAACCACTTGGTATACAAACTTATTTTCCCTTCATAAAAAACGCTTGGCTTAAATAGAACCCATCCACAACTTCTCTAACGTTGCGCTTTGCCACTAAGGGCCCAAAATGTGGATCATGTTCATATTGATCAGGCAAGGTGTCAAATCCAAGTAGCTTGGCTTGTAATGCCGTAATGAGTACATGTCGATGAGAAAGTACGTTGGCTACAGTATTAGTGCTTCTCTTCTTATACCGGATGACATAACAAAAGGACTCTAGGAATTCAACCCATTTAGCATGACGCTGAGAAAGTTTTTGTTGCCCTTGAAGATGTTTGAGAGATTCATGATCTATATAAATTATGAATTCTCTTGGCAACAAGTAATATTACCAATTCTACAGTATGTAGGTAAGGGCATGGAACTCTTTGTCATATGCCAAGTAATTGAGGGTTGCTCCTTTGAGTTTCTCACTGAAATAGGAGATGGGTTGATGCTCTTGCATAAGAACAGCACAAATACTAACTCTAATACTAAACTGGACTTTTTCTCATCAAAGCTTTTTTGAGCTTTTTCGGACTACTTAAACTTAGAGTTTTTCTTAGTCAGCTTGGTTAGTGGAGTAGTTGTGGAACTAAAGCTCTGAATGAATCTTTGATAGAACAAAGCTAGACTATGAAAACTTATTACTTTAGTAGCTTTAGTTAGCATTGAACACTCAAGAATAACTTGGATTTTCTCATCATCAACTTGGACTCCTCCCTCTAAAACAATATATTTGAGGTATATGACCTTGCCTTAACAAAACACACATTTCTTTAAATTATCGAATAATTTCTTGGCACAGAGGATATGAAACATGGATCTTAAATGTCTTACATGAGAAATAAGGTTGGTACTGTAGACTAGAATGTCATTAATGTGCACCAAACCTAATTTACGAATCAAGGCTCTTAGGACATGATTCATGAGTTGCATAAAAGTGCTCAATGTGTTTGTCAAACCAAACGGCATCACCATCTACTTGAATAGACCATCCTTTATTTTGAAGGTTATCTTTCATTCATCTTCATGTCTCATTCGTATTTGATGATAGCTACTCTTCAAATCAATCTTTGAAAAGATGCGGGCTCCATGCAACTCATCAAGCATATCATCTAATCGCGGGATCGAATATTGGTATTTAATAGTAATTTTGTTGATGGCTCGACTATCAATACACATTCTTTATGAGCTATCTTTCTTAAGCACCATGATAGTCGACATAACATAGGGGCTTATGCTTTTTGGGATATGTTCGCGATCTACTAACTCATCTACTTATTTCTTTAGCTTGGCTACTTATACGAGGTTAAGCCTTTGGGCAGGTTGATTTAGAAGAACGGCTTTAGCCTAAAGGTCAATACAATCCTCTATATTTCTTATGGGTAGTAAACCTCTTAGTATCTCGGTAGGAAATTGATAGGAATCAATCCTCTGGAACAATCACGAGAAGCCAAGTTAGAAGACTTTGAGGAATCGCTTTGAGGATACTAGCTTTAAGCCATAGCCGAGACTAGGATTCTTACCCCAAACTATCCTCTTGCTGACTTGTCTATCAGATCCTCACATGTATCCAACATGTTCCTTCCTAGCAGTGCATTCCTAATCCAAAAGACACCTTAGGACTAGCTGAGCCAAGCTCCCCAACTGACCATTGGTGTTTGACTTTAATTCAGCTAACTTCCTTACCAGATCGATTGGCCCTTAACCCAATCTAGATTAGGTCGACCCTTGATTATAATAGATCAGGTCAGCTCCTGACAATAATGCTTCCTTATCTCTACTTACCTTATATCATATTCTTAATGTCTAACCACCAAGCGACACGTATCTTTTGACATGACATTCCATAATGATCCTTTCTTTTTTCGTACTGAATATTCTTTGTCTCTTTTACTCCTTTTAGTATGTTTGATGTAACCTAATTATTATGATCCCCTTTTTGTCTTTTCATACATGTATAGTAGCCCTAATGGATAGGTATATAAACCCCCATTTGTTTGTACGCAACATAATCATCACTATTAGATTATTTAAGTATCCATTAAGCAACTTTAGTGTTCTCATTACTCTTCAACTCTTATCTATTCCCTTTAGCAAGGAGTAGTGGCGAGCGAACCTTCAGTTTGGATTGGTGTGTCACATCTAGTGAATTGTAAGCCGAGTAGAATTGAGTGGTGCATCATATCCATTTAGTAGCTGTTCGAGTTTTGCTAGCCTTTCTTCTATTTCTTTTCGATTTATTTTGTTGTGGTGCTTCTTCGTATGTTTGACTCCAGAGACACATCAGTTTCGCTAGTATCAGAGCATGGTTTTAAGAGGGAGTGTGTGAAGTTGTAGTGATGTTTTGGTTCACTTTACTACAAGTGGTTGTTGTGTTCTTTCCATAGCTACTGTAGTGTGTTTGTGTGATAGTAAGTGTAGTTTCATTGTTATTTTATTCTTAGTCTATTTTTCATTACAAAAACAGGGCAAGTTTGATGCTATTTTGTTTGACTGACTATTGCGTATTGAGATTGTTAGTAAGTTATTAATTTGTATGAGGAGTATTGTACTATGCTAGATTCCAGTGTTCAGGGTATTATTGGAGACTAGAGTAGTGATGCTCAACTTGGTCGTAGTCATAATGATAGTAACAACTCAGGGTTTGTTGATAACAAACTTGACAGACTCACAAACCTTGTAAAGAGTCTAGTCACAGCAATGCAAATTAATAGGTAACAACCTCAGGGTATGATGGTGTAAATTCCACCTGAAAATATTTAAGAGAGGGTTTATGGCTAAGGTGGTTGAGCCCATCGCCCAATTCGACCCCCTTGAGCTTGAGGAGTTGCTAGACAAAGACTGGAGTTAGAGGAGATTAAGGAAGATGATGAGGAGTTGAATGTTGAAGAGTTTGGGGAGAAAGAAGAAGATGCTGACTATTACCGAGTACAGGGATGAGGACATTGAGCTTTTTGAGGACTAGATAGTGTTAAGGTTCAAATCCCATCCTTCAATGGAAGTGGATATGCCAATGAGTACTTGGAGTGGGAAAAGAAGATCGAGAAGGTCTTTGATTGCTATGGGTATATAGATGCTGTTAAAGTTTGACTTGCTACATTGGAGTTTACTAAGTATGCCTTAATATGGTGGAAAAATCCGAATGCAGCCAGAACAAGGGATGGAAGATGGAGTGTTAGAACTTGGGATGAGATGAAAAGGTTGTTAAGAGGAAGGTTTATACCTGAAACTTACTTGTAAGACACGTTTACAAAGTTGTAGGAGCTTTGTTAAGGAAGTTGATCTATTGATGACTATGTAAAAAAGTTCCAAATGTTAATGATTCAAGCCAACGTGGAAGAACCAGAGGCTCGTATAGTATTAAGATTCATTTTTAGGCTCAAGTATGAGATCTACAACATTATAGAAGTGCAGAGGTTTTATACCCTAGAAGAGGTGCTCAAGATAGTGTAGGGGGTCAAAAAAAAGAGGAGAAATGTTTCGAGCTAACCTAAGCTAACATTCTCCTAAGCCCCTATACCATGTCGACTTATTCAAGTCAAGCTAAGGAGGCCATACAAAGTCGAGGATAAGAATGATAGATCTCATGAAAGCAAGGCCAAGTAGGCTAGCTAGGTTATATTGAGTATAGGTCAATACCGAAGACATATGAGAAAGGGCAGACCTCTGGATGGAAGACCGGTAAGGTAAAATTCTTTAAATGTTTAGGTTTTGGCCATATGGTTGCTAAGTGTTCGAATCGACGTGTTATGGTGCTCCAAGGAGATTTGGTAGATAGTACCAACAAAAGTGAACTCGAGAAAAAAGAGGATGTTAGAAAACCTAAAGCTAAAGAGGAGGAGGAAACCTGTATCTATGCTAACTAGGGAGAAGTAATGACTTTAGTCCTAAGACGAGTACTAAGTTCCTTGTTGAACTCTAAGGAGGACTAGAGGGCGAATCCATTTCATACTAAGTGTATCGTCAAAGGCCAATTGTGTATGATCATTATGGATGGAGGAAGTTATGCTAATGTCATTATACAGTCCTTTGTGCAGAGGCTGGGTCTGTTGACCTCAAAACATCCTCGACCTTACAAATTGCATTAGCTTCATGATAAGTGTGCTCTGCACATGACCAAACAAGTCACTGTGTTGTTTAGTGTTGGGAACGTGTACATGGATAAAGTGGTTTGCGATGTTATCCCCATGGGAGCTTCACATCTACTGCTTGGACAACCTTGGTTATTTGATCAATGTGTTACTTATGATGGGTATAAGAACACCAATGCCTTTGTTAAAGATGGAAGGAAGATTGTGTTGCAACCCCTAACCTCATCCTAAGTAAATGAAACTCATAACCAGCTCACCTGAGCTAGAAGAAGAAGGCCTTGGTGATGAGTCAAAGAGAGCTTCGAGCTATTGAAGAAGCTGAAAAACCTATGTTCCTATTGGTTAGGAGATTGTTGGAGATGTGGGGATTATAAAATGTCCCAAAAGAGATCCAAAGCTTGCTAGATGAGTTTTCCGACCTATTTCTAGAAGAACTGCTTAGAAGACTACTATTAGTCTGAGCATAGAGTACTGTATTGATTTGCAGCCAGGCGCCGCCCTGTCGAACTGACTTGCATACAAGATAAACCCTAAGTAGGCTGCCGAGCTAAAGAAATTGGTGGATGAGCTCATAGAGAGAGGTTATGTGAGGGATAGCATGAGCCCTTGCACTGTGCCGGCGCTGCTCATTCCAAAAAAGGATGGTTCATGGCGTATGTACATCTTAACAGAGCAATCAACCGGATTACTATTAAGTTCAAATATCTAATACCGAGGCTCAATGATATGCTAGATGAGCTTAAAGGTGCTAAGATATTTTCAAAGATTGATCTACAAAGTAGCTACCATCAAATTCATATAAGACTAGGAGATGAGTGAAAGATTGCCTTCAGAACTAGGCACAGACTCTACGAATGGTTAGTTATGTTGTTTGGATTTACTAATGCGCCGAGTATGTTCATGAGGTTAATGAACCATGTGTTGCACCTTATGATTAGAGGATGTATGGTTATGTACTTTGATGAAATACAGGTGTACAGTGTTGACCTGAATGACCATGTTCAACATCTTTACAAATTATTTGACATTTTGTGAGTTGAGAAGTTGTATGGGAATGTGAAGAAGTGTATGTTTTGCTAGAAAGAGGTGATTTTCCTAGGGTTTATCGTGTCAAGGGAAGGACTTTGGGCAGATGAGGAGAAGATTTGAGCTATTGTTGAGTAGCCAATGCTAAAAAATGTTACTGAGGTACAAAGCTTTCATGGCCTAGCTTCTTTCTATAAGAGATTTATCAAAAACTTCAGTATAATAGCCGCCTCATTAACTGGACTAACAAAGAAGATTGAGGGATTCAAGTTGAATGACTGAGCTGAATAGAGCTTTAGGGAAATCAAGGTGAAGCTCACTTTGACACTTGTCCTTTTACTACCAAATTTTGACAAACCCTTCAAATTGGAATGTGATGCATCTGGAATAGGAATTGGTGCTGTCCGATACAGGAGAGATGACCTATCTCCTACCATAGTGAGAAACTTAGTAGTCTTACCCTAAGCTATTTTGTGTATGAGAAGAAGTTATATTCTCTTTAATGAGCCCTTACTGTTTGGTAACACTACTTATTGCTACGGGAGTTTGTTATTTATACAGACCATAAGTCTCTAAAGCATCTTGAGGGTCAGAACAAGCTTTCAAAGAAGCAAGCTAAGTGGTTAGAGTTCATGGAGAGATTCACGTACATTATCTAACATAAGAAGGGAAGTGTAAATATAGTCACCGACGCCTTGTCACGATGACAAACCTTGCTGGCCACTTTGTAGATGAAATTATTGGGATTCTAACTCATCACTAAGCAGTATGCTAATAACCCTCACTTTGGTCCTATTGTTGAACAATGTTGAGAAGGAATAGTTGTTGGAGGATATTATCTTAAGGATGACTATCTGCTTAAAGACCATATGTTATGTATTCCGAACTGCTCTACATGTAAGCTATTGGTCAAGGAAGCTCATAGTAGAGGATTATTTGGTCATTTTAGGGAGACCAAGACAGTTAATTTGTTAAGGAAAAACTTTTATTGGCCTGGTTTGGCTAAGGATGTCCATAAAGTAGTTGGTTGTTATGAGGTGTACAATCGAGCTAAAGGGAAGAGAGAGCCCCATGGAGAGTACATGCCCTTATTGATGCCAACCTTACCTTGGGCTGACCTTAGTATGGACTTTGTCTTAAGTTTGCCCTAGACATCTAGAGGAAAAGATTATATTTTTATTATAGTGGATTGCTTCAGCAAGATAGCGTACTTCATTCCGTGCCATCGAACTAACGATGCTTTATATATTGCCAATTTGTTTTTGTAGGAGATTGTCCGATTACATAGGGTACCAAAGACTATTGTCTCAAATCGAGACACAAAATTCTTGAGTTATTTTTGAATACTCTTTGGAGAAGACTTGAGACTAAACTTGTGTTTAGTTCCAATAGCCACCCTTAGAATGATAACCAGACTAAAGTAGTAAATAGGATACTAGGTAACTTGCTTAGAGCTATTGTAGGGAAGAACTTGACTGATTGGATCCTATGCCTACTAGTTGTGGAGTTTACATACAACTAAACTGTCCATAGCACCATGGGGAAGACCACATTCCAGGTCGTCTATGACCTGAATCTCGCTATTCCCCTAGACATGATTGGTGCCCCAACAGCGATCAAAGAGAGTTAATTCGCAGTCGACCGAGCCCAAGAACTGCATGAATTGCACCAGTCTATGATTAGGAAGATCGCCAAGTTCAATCAGAAACAACAAGAGATTGGTAGCCAAGGTTGTTGAATTGTTTCTTTCTAGCTAGGATACTTAGTATGGATTCACCTCAATTGAGAGCGATTCTAGTACTTGAGAGAGAGCAAACTATCTCCCTGAGCTGATGGGCCATTTAAGGTGTTGAAGAAGATCAACTACAATGCCTACCAAATTGAGTTACTTGATGACTATGGTGTTTCCTCCACCTTTAATATATCCGATCTGATACCTCACCAGCTAGTAGAAGAAGGACCTACGACTACCCCAAAAGAAGTAGAAACTACTTTAGGTTTGAGGACAAATCCTTTCGACCCCCAGGCGGATGTTAGGAATCAAACCTTTGGACCAATCGCAGGAAGCTGAGCTAGAGGACTCTAAGGACTTGCTTGAAGGATGCTAGCTCTAAGCCATAGCCAAGACAGAGATTCCTACCTCAAGCTGGCCTCTTGTCAACCTATCTATCAGATCCTCACATGTGTCCAACATGCTCTTGCATAACAGTACATTCCTAATTTGGAAGGTAGCCTAAGACTAGTCAAGCTAAGCTCCCCAACCAACCACTGGCGTTTGACTTTAATTTAGCTAACTTTCTCACTAGATTGACCAACTTTTGACCTAATCTAGATTAGGTCGGCCCTTAACCATAGCGTTTCCCTATCTCCGCCTACCTTGTATCATATTTGTAATGTTCAGTTACCAAGCGACATGTATCTTCTAACGTGACATTATAGAATGATCCTTTTTTTTTTTTTGTACTAAATATTCTTATCTCTTTTACCTCTTTTAGCATGTTTCATGTAACCTAATTATAAGGATCCCCTTTTTGTCTTTTCATACATGTATAGTAACTATAGTAGACGAGTATATAAACCCCCATTTGTTTGTACATAACAGAATCATCAATACTAGATTATTTAAGTATCCTTTGAGTAACTTTAGTGTTCTCATTACTCTTCAACTCTTATCTATTCCCTTTAGTAAGGAATAGTAGCAAGTGACCCTTCAGTTCGAACCGGTATGTCACATCCAGTAAATTGTAAGCCGAGTAGAATTGAGTTGTGCATCATGTCCATTTGGTAACTACCTGAGTTTTGCTAGCCTTTCTTTTGTTTCTTTTCAGTTTGTTTCGTTGTGGTGCTTCTCTATGTGTTCGACTCTGAAGACGCATCAAAAACAGGTTAGCATACTCCTGTAGTAATATCTATACCTCGACAAGTAAGCTTTCAGCTTGTCTTAACTCTAAGAGTTTCCTGACTAATATGAGTATACACTCTTCATCCTTGACTTCTCAGGAAAATTGAGCTTAAGAAATCACTAGGGATTTCTACTATAGAGATTGGACAATCTTCTCTTAAGACTCTTGTACTTTTTTGGCGCTCATAGGAGTTAGTATAACCTTCTTTTTATCCTTTTGGAACATATAGGTGTTTTTATATTCATCATGTAACACCTTTAAATCGAATAGCCAGGGTCAACCGAGTAAGATGTGTGAAGCACACAAGGGAAGGATATCACATAACACCCTGTCCTTGTATTGATCACCAATAGTAATTGGCACTCTGACTTGCTTGGCAATGGGTAGACTTCCCTTCTCATTTAAGCAATGAATCTTATACGGCTTAAGGTGTAGGTAAGTGGCATCTTTAGGGACTTAGTAAGTCTTGGCGCTATGACATTGGTACAACTTCCCCCATCAATGATCATTGTGCATGGTTTGCCATTCACTCGGTAGTTCATATGAAGGAGGTTCTCCCTTTGTTCATTCTTGTCGGCCACAAAAGTACTGAGAGATCGTCAAGCGACAAAATGGTACTTGGTGCCTACTTCATGTGGTGTTATGGCATCAGGGTCTTCCTAAAACTCTTCTAGCATCTAGTCAACTCCCATTTCTTCCTCTCCTTCACTAGCACTTACTACTTCTAACTGGGGTTTGTCTCCCCTTATGGTTATGACATATCGGTTCAGACATTGACTAGACACATGTTCTTAGCCAAGACATTTGAAACATTTCATTTCTCAAGTTTTCCTCCCTCTAACCTTAGTTCTTGTGGACCTTAGGCTTCTTAGCTTTGTCCTTACCTCGGCCATCTTTTAGTCGGCTTGGCACTTATCTTTAGCAGTTCACCTCAAAATTGTTTGGTGCTTGGTTACTTCCAGGTCAGCTTGGCATACTGCTTTTGGTTGATAATCCTATTCAGATACTCGACATTTGGCTAGTTTGGTTTCGCCTCTATCATTTGACTCTTTATGTTATTCGGATAGCCTCATCTAGAGTCACAAGCTTTTGTAGCTCCACTATGTTACTAATCTCAGTTCTTAGCCAAAAAATGAACGGTGTTATAGTTTGTGTCTCAGGTTTATCAACATCACATCGAATCATAAGCAACTGAAACTCTCAAACATACTTGTTCACTAATCTGTTACCTTATCTCAAGTCTTAGAGGCATCAGAAAGTGTCTTGATCGTAGTGTTTGGGAATGAACTTACTTCTCAAGACTCTTTTCATCTCATTCCATGTTCGAACTTCTTGTTAGGCTCTTAGGTGAATATTCTGCAACTTCTTCCACCACATTACTACATACCCAGAAAATTCTAATGCAACCACTTGAATATGAACAACATCTTCATAGTTATAAAAGTTGAGTATCTTTTCAATCCTCCCTTCTCAGTTTAAGTAGTCATCAGCACTACCAGACTCATTAAAGCTCGGGATCTACACTTTGAGGTGCTCGGCTCCCCTAGGAGCTCTAAGCTTACTCTCATCAACTCCATCATACTACTCTTCCTCCTCATGTTCCTCCTCCTCATGCTCCTCTTCCTCATACTCCTTAACTTCATCCAACTCAAGTCTCTTTCTTACAACTCTATCAGCATGTCGGGGTGGAGCTTGGTTCATATGAATTGGCTCTAAGTTTCATTGTTCATCCATCTACTCTTTCGGCCTATCTCTCCTTTCACGACCCTATTCAATAACAACTCTTTCTTGTAGCCTAATCTCTATAACCTTTGTACAGAAATAGTTATATTGGCCATAGTAGTAATAAGATCTTACATCTGCTCATCAGTAGTTCATAGGGTTTGTCAGGTAACACAACCATAACTATGAGCATCACTCCCGACATCATTAATCTCTCTTTGAACGCTAAAATTCGATATTCTCAATACAAAGCTTTAGAAAACACTCCTTGATGAAGAAATTCCCATACATATACATAGAAAATACAAATTGAATAGTGAACCGAGAACTTACTCTGTTCTTCCAAAAAAAAGAAAAAAAAAAAAAACAAGGTATAACATAATAGCAAATTAGAAGGAATTATTTCAATATAGCTTTTGGTTACAACCTCAAGCATTGATGCTAGGATTATATGACATGCCTAGGAGCTTAGTAATCACTAAGGCTTGCCATGAGAAAGAAAGTAACTAGGTGAGTCCTTTGTGATGATGAAGAAAAAAGGAAAATGAAGAAGTTGTAACACAATAGCTTACGTGAAGCTGCTTAGAGGATGTGATGCACAAGCTAATGTTAAGGTCTTTTCGCCATTAATCTTGAGTTACTCAGTAAGATTAGATAAGAGTGTAAGATGGTTGTACATAGAGATGAATATCTCACAAGAACCAAAATGTATTTAATTTCTGGAAGGAATGTCTCATGATTTCGGCTACAAAGAAAAATGGACTATTTATAGTAAGTTTCTAGGGCAATATTATTACTAAGGGAAATTATAAAAGGAATAAAAGGAAAAAGAGATTCCTAGTATGTATATAAGGGGTAAATAGGATAAATGGCGAAAAAAGAAAAATAGTACAATGTTAGAAAATGGATAGATGGCAACTCGTCAATGGGTCTGTATTAGGGAATCTTTGGGTGTAGTAGCTGAGTTGGGTCATGATGTGGTGTCTATAGATGGGTAGCATCAAGAGTTATCGAGATGAATAAGGAATGCTACTATGTGGTAGTAGTAGGTTAACAGAGAAGCATCCAACGAGTAAGGGCCTAGGCCTCGGTACTTAGCAGGTTGGCTTCTACACTTGAAGGTTTAGGTGGTTGGAGTAGGACTTGATGTGTAGGGGCCTTAGCCTCAGCATTCGGTAGATCGGCCTTAACAAACAAGTGGTTAGCATCGGTATAAGGGTTAAAATAGAGGAGGGTGTACTGGGGCTAAGTTCTTAAGGAGTTTGCTCACCATTCTTCTGTATACTATATCTCGTTCTCGATAGGCTGATGAGAGAGAATCCTCATAGCGAGAGACTAAAGACCTTGTAGGTATGTGCTAGTAAGAGGGACATAAGTCGATAATCCATCAAGTTATGAAGCAATGGCATTGAGAACTAAGACATAAGTTATATATCTATTTCTAAAATTTCTTTGCTTTAGGTAGGATGTTGAGAGAAGTCAACTCAACATACTTCACTTTGGTTCCAAAGAAGGATATCCTAACCTCATTCTTAGATTTTAAACCAATTGTATGCTGCAATACTTTATATAAATACATCTCTAAGCTTATTGTAGATTGGCTAAAGTGTATCTTGCTCTCTCTGGTTAATAAAGGTCAAACTCCTTTTATCAAAGGAAGAAGAATAGTAGATGATGTTCTTATTGCTAAAGAACATGTCAGAGGCTATCACAACAATAGTACAGGTACTAGATTTACAATCAAAGTGGATCTCTCTAAAGCATATGATAATGTGAGTTTCATTGAATAGGTATAAAAGCTATGGGTTTTCCTAATTAATTTATTTTTTGGATGATGGCTTGCATCACCACCCTTAAGTTCTCCATCAACATTTAATGGGGAACTTGTTAGCTATTTTGATTCCTCTAAGGGCCTAAGATAAGGGGACCTATATTCCCTTACCTCTTTGTTCTTGCCATAGAAGTATTGTCCTGCATTATGAAGGAAAAAAGAGAAAATGAAGATTTTCTCTTTTGCTGGAGATGCAAAAAGGGGAAACCTAACCATTTATGCTTTGAAGATGATATTTTGATCTTTTCAAAGTGAGATATCAATACCTTAAAGCACATTAAGGAGGGTCTTGTGGAATTCCAAATGCTCTCTGGTTTACAAGCTAACTCCCTTATGAGCCATATATTCCTTAGTGGTGATAGGTTAGCAATTAAGGAGCAAATTATCAATTTGATGGGTTTTAAAGTTGGTGCTCTCCCCATTTGTTATCTTGATATCCCTTTATTCTCCTCAACTTATCTAAATCGGATTGTATGGAGCTGATAGATAAGTTCTCATCTAGAATTAACCATTGGTCTTCTAAGCTCTCATGCTAGAAGGACTTAACTCATCAAGAGTGTCTTATTCTCCCTTTAAGTTTACTAGGCCATGATTTTTATTCTTTTTGCCTCAATTTTAACACAAATTGAGATGAAGTTGAAAATTTTTTTTTGGAATGCTGGAGGTAATTTGAGAGCTAAGGTTAAAGCCAAATGGAAGGATATTTGTAGACCTAAGAATGAAGGGAGTTTAGGGAATATTGATATTAAAATTTTGAATAGAGTTGCTTAACTTTAGCACATTTGAACTCTTTGCATGGACGATATCTTTACTCTTTGGCCATGTTGGGTCAAAAGTGATATTCTTAAAGGTAACAATTTTTGAAGTATTGAAATCCCAAATGATGCTTCTTAGTCTTGGAGGAAAATACTCTAAACAAGACAACTAGCAAAGAGGCTACCCAAATGGAGTACTAGGGATGGTAGACTCATTTCTTTTTGGTTTTTCAATTGGCAGCCAAGTGGACCCCTTGTAGATTAGATTGGTGAACAAGCTAGATCCACTTATGGATTTCTTAGAGATACCCTTTTGAGTTCCTTCATTACTAATGGGAATTGGAGCTGGTTAAATGGTGATAGATGGAATACAATGACATCTAGCTTAGTTGGATTACAACCAGGGAGGTTCTCCTCAGGCAGGCTAGTTTAGGTACAAGTGGACTCTAAAGAATTATCTATAGTAAAGCTTTTTAGAAAGAAATAGAGGGCCTAAGGTGATATGGTCATTTGTGGTTTGGAGCAAAGGAATGGCACTGAGACACTCCATGATTTTATGGATGATTGTGCACAAAAGATGCTTGACGTTGGACAAACTAGCCACCTGAGGTATCATTCAGGAAAATTCTTGTTACTTATGCTAAAGAGATAATCATTTATTTTTAGGATGCCATTTTGCAAAGTCCCTATGGAAAGGTATTAAGAATGCCATGGGATGAAAGAAAGTTAAGCAATCGGAAGTTTCTTGTCTAGGAGGGTTCTTGAATTCTCCCAATACAAGAGCTCAATGCAAAACAAAGGCAAGGATTCATTGTTGGATGCTATTATATATGGAATGAAAGGAATGGAAGACAGGTGAATGAGATCACAAACTACTTAGAGTCTATTTTAAGAATAGTTCCACTTAGAGTCTATTTTAAGAATAGTTCTAGTATGCATATGTAATCATTGTGAGCTTTGATGTTTAATTCCCACTATTCAATCTTAGCATCCTTTTGCTTATTTTGATACTAGGCTCGAATAGTGGATTAGAGTGATCTTTGTACACATCTTATGTACAATTTTAAGCAATGCATATATCTCATTTAAAAAAAAAGAAAAAAACCTAACACCTTCAATAAAGATCCCTGAACATTATGCTCATCCAAACTATCACACGAGCAAAATCTACTTGTTTAGTTAAGTCCAAATCACTGGCGACTTGGACATTGATAGCTTTGTCACTAGGAGATTAAGTGATGATCAAGTATCTTCTCATGACTCCTTTTTAGATGATGATATCAAATTAGCTTTCTTTACTCAAGCCAATGGGAAATCTCCTAAACTCGGTACTTGCAAAATTTTTCAAAATCACTTGGCATATTATCGACTAAGAAATTATGATCGCAATTAGGGAATTCTTAAATTCAGGTTTTCTCCCGAAGGATGGTAACAACACCATCATCTCTCTCATCTTGAAGGTGGATGGCTCTTCATCTATATTGGATTATCAGACAATTTCTTTCTACAATGTTCTTTACAAAATCATATCTAAGTTTCTTGCTACGAAAATGAAATTCTAACCTTCTTACTGGGTGAAGAGCAATTAGCTTTCATTCGAGGAAGAAGAATTGCAGATAATGTCTTCATTACCCCAAGAACTAGTCCAGGTTACCACTTGAACTATGGCCCCTTATGTTGTTCCATTACAGTGGATATTTCTGGCGCTTATAACATGTTGAGCTAGGACTTCTTATATAAAGTTCCTTGCTCGAGGAAGTTTCCTCCTCACTTCCTTATGCGACTCCACGTTGAGATTTTCAATCAACATCAACGGGGGAGCTGATTGGGTTTTTTCCTAGCTCTTGGGGGCTTTGCAAAGGGGACCCTGTGTCCCCATACTTGTTTAACCATGAAGATACTCGTAGGCATGCTATGAAATCTGGTCGGCTTCCCTTTTCTCTTATCATTGGAGATTCAACAGTGAACAAATAACTCATCATTGCTTTGTCGATGATTTGTTGATCTTTTGCAAGAGTAACTTCTCCTCTGTTCAGTGTCTAGCCTATGCCCGATAATTTTTTGAAAGACTATCTGGCCTATGTGCTAACAGTTTAAAAGCCAGATCTTCTCAAATAATGTTCCTCTGTTAACTAAAAATATCATCTTAAGTACCTTAGGCTTTCAAGAAGTTAAGCTTCTTATTCGCTATTTGGGAGTGCCTCTTTTTTCATCCAAACTTAAGCGCAAGGATTTGAAGGCTCTAATTGCCAAAATTGTTGCGAGAATTGCTAATTGGACATCGAAATTTCTCTCCTAAGCAGGTTGCCCTAATATCGCTACCAAAGCCAAAGTTCGTTCGGAGTTGGTTTGTACTCCTTTGGTTGAGAGTGGCTTGCTAGAAATCTGGAACAAGGTAGGTTAATTGAAACGCACTAGGCACATTCTTAAAGGGGGGTTCTGTGGACTATGGGTTGATTGGGTTCATGCCACCTTCCTTAAAGGAAATAGCTTTCGGACTATTAAATGTCGCTCTTCTTGTTCTTGAAGTTGGCGTAAACTCCTCAAACCCTCGCTTGTTGGCTCATTGTTGCTTTCTTCTTGAAAAGCTTACCAAGTGGCCCCTTGGATGAAGGTGGTGATTGGGGCCCCATGGTTTCTTCTAGGAGAATTTGTCTATTATTGAACCTGATAGGTCAAAGTCCGATTCTCTAATTTAGACACCTGCTTCCTCTAGATCCTTTTCCATCAAGAGTGTCTATGACCCTTTGAGAGCTCCTCTACTGCAAGTAAACTGGGAAAAATTAGTTTGCTGTTGCAAGGCTGTTCCTATACAGTCCTTCATTCTCTGGCTATCCTGAAACAAGAAACTCTGCGTTCTTCACGAGCTACAAAAAGGGGGCATCATGCCATCCTCAACATGTTTACTGTACAGAACAGACCTTAGAGAGTATGACCATTTTTACTTCAACTACAGCTACCCTTTGCAAGTTTAGATGGAGGTTTCTGCATCTTTGGATTGCTGAAGTTCTTTTAGCTCCTTGTGTGGCTTGCAATTAGGCTTATTAGCACTTTATTCTTCCAGAGGGCCCAAAGGTTATATCCTGGATGGTTGTTGCTTCTGCTGTCTATTGCAATTGGCGCGTATGCAACTACATGCGTTTGGGCGACCCCCAACTGTTTTCTCATGTTCTTGCAATAGTGTTCTTAAATTATACAAGTCTTGCATCTTAAGCTTGATTTAGCCTAGTTTCTTTGCTATGTACTTTCTTGGGTTTTTGTGTTATATATGTGGGAATTTAAAACCTAAAAAAGCTGATTGTGCTGTGACTTTGTCAGTTGTCAACTCCCTTATTTTTGTGTCATTCGTATTCCAACTTAAAGTTTTGTATTGACGATGTTCCAAAAAGGATAATTATATTTGTAAGTCTCTTATGTCACGATTTTACTCTAAATATGTAACGATCCTCTTAAATTTTTTAATTTGCTTGTTTATTTGTAACTGAAAATTCAGTGTTACGTGCAATACCTCTGAAAACAAACATTGATCAAAATACTGTAAAAGATCGTGTCGGTGTACTTGATCTTTTGCAGCACAACCGTTCAAGAAGAAACCTTCTAGGTTAGTGTTTTATTTAATTACACATATCTTCTTTTTGCTACAACTTTTTTTTATCTCTTCATTTTCTTTCTTGGCCGATCTAATGTTAGGCTACAAGCTATAGAATTTCGTCCATCTATTTTCAGATCAATTTGATCAAGAATTCTCATATTCATGCTATCGACTGAGACAGCAATTTGGGCAAAGCATGATCATGAAGACAATAAACTGATATGGCATGAATCACGATATCGTGTTTATGCCAAAGAGAAGGTTTATCGTTCCACTTCACGTCACATATATGTCCTTATCATATTAGTAGTTTGGTTTCTAAAAATAAATGTGTTGACAAATGGGTTTGAATGGTATCGAAGTTTGTAGCGGTTGCTGTCATGGTATTTTAGTGAATATTTTGGGTTAGGTGACTCAACTCCCGCTCACAGTTACCAGCTACCACCTGATAAACGTGCAAGCCACATTAATAATACTTGGCATTCTGAGAATTATCGGGGTGGGTAAAATTTGCTGGTTTACCATCCTATTCAATCATGTACCACTGCTATTTTGCTTTTCGGTAAAGACGAGTATTATTTAATGAGGAAAAAAAAAAATATATTAATAAAATCGATCATTACAAAAGGACTCCTAGTCTACAATTGAGGTTTAAAAGCCAAACCAGATAGATCAACACATTTCATTAAAAGTTAATTTGTTATTATTTTTCCTAGTGGACAAAATTCATTGAGCTACTCGGTACAATAAATCCCATAGGAGATATAACATAGCCCCACATAAGGGGTGATGATAAAATGAAATGGAAAAATAACAAAATAAAACCGTTCATTTTATAATTTTTGATAAACCAATACCTCGTTTACCGCGATAACTTTAAATTAATAAGATCTATAGAAATAGATTTATTGTCGTGGATATTAGAAGCGATTGATCGATTGCGATGACAATGGCAGGAAAAATGTAGATGACTTTTGCTAACGAGCAAGTGTGAACTTACGGATAATAAGAATCAGTTTTTGTAAATTTGTAGATTCAGAGCGGTGAATGGACGGAAGAGGTTTTGGTGGCCCTAATGGTTAGGATTTACTAAGGAGGTTTAGTAGGGTAGATGGAGTTTGATTCCCAAGAAGCTACGGCATTATTACCGTAATTTTAAAGCTAGAAAATGGATAGAATGTTCAATATTAATTGACGAGAAACAACCAACCAAGATACTGAAATGGAAAATATATTACAATATACAATTTTGAAGAATTTTACTTTTTTATAAATTTTACCTTTTTTTGTTAAACCTATTAATTTGAGGATTTCATCACTGTTTTTAATATAGTTTTCTTTTATCTATATTATTTAAGTCCCACCTCAATTTGATGTCTTATGTTTGAATATTTTAATTACATTTATCAAATGAATCAATTGGTCATAATTAATCATTACTCTATTGGTAAGTTATTCCACATTACATCCCCACTATACTTATACCTATATTATTTAAGCTCCACTTCAGTTTGGTATCTTAAATTTGAATAATTTAATTATATTTATCAAATAAATAAATTATTCATAATTACACATTGTAGTAAGTTATCTCACATCTCCTCCCCACTATACTTAATAATTACCAACTCCCCGTCATTGATGTTTTCACTTCCCATCATTTTTGTTTTCATTTTATTCCCATTTTACAAAATAACGTTACAGCCTTGAGCTTGATTTTTTGTGCATGATTTTGTCCATAACAACTATGTGGTTTTCCATTTCTTTCTTTCATTTTTTACTTTTTGAGTATTTTCTTTTACTATGTTTACATTACTTCTTTACCTTTTTATTATATAACACTCTTAAATAATTTGTCCGTTATTATTTTTTCCACGTTAGTAAAGAGCTGGATACATTATGGTTAGTAATATTATCTTATACTCTCTTAAAAATTATCTCATTTGTTGAAAATTTTTTAAACACATGCATCATAAGTACATTGTCTGCTAATTATTAATTTGAAGATTTCAATCTTCCATTATTACTATAACAAGATTTTCTTTATGGAAAGCAAAGGGATTTACAAATTTAATTAGGGCATTAAAAGATTGCCATTTCGTTAAAGTCAAGAGTCATTTTCTTTCTCTCTTAATATTACCTATAGTTCAAAATTTTGTTATAGTGCTTCCATACTAAATGCTTATAAAAACTAGGTCCAATAGAGAATTTGTTGCTTTTTTAGTTTTTATCATCTATATATTTTTCTTTAAATGCACATGGCATTGTCATATGACATTGGCTAGATCTTGGGCATGGATTTGTCCAAAATGGAAAGGACGACAGGGTGTTTTAGGTGATTTAATGGTTTTCTAGACCTCAAGTAATTGTAAAGATGGCCTTATTAGGGTAGAGATGGAGAGATAAGGAATGATATATTGAACGTCTATGATGGCCTTATATGTGATGATTGTGCTTTTTAAACTGCAAAATTGATGCCAATGGTTTTATTATATCGAGCGACCTTACTTATTTTTCATTGAGTGTGTTTTATAGAAATCCTAAGATTGATTCCATAGATTTTACATTCTTTTTTTTTTTTTTTTGTTAGCCAACAGCAAAGCAAAAAATGCCATCAATTTAGCCCATAAAGTTGGGCATGCAATACATCGTTTACCATAGATACAGTTGGATTTGAAAATAACAGCTCAGTGAGGAGATGAGACCTTTCAGTCCAATTATCAAGACGTGTAGCCCTTCTTTGCATGAAAAGCAATCCAACCAATTACTTTATTTAAAAATCTTCTAACCAAAGATGAAGGAAAAGAAGCCCGAGGTGCTTGGTCAGAATTGATTGTAAAATCAAGATGGTATGTAGTTCTTATTGATTGTAAAATATGCAAGATGGTACATAGTGGCTAGTTGGCAAAGACAGAGGTGGGAAGGGCTTGGAAGTATGGCTTCAGCTTACTCACAACAATCACTAAGGTCAAATCAAATTTCTCCACCTATGTGTACCTAGTCTCTAATCCTTGTAGAATATGGCTCACATAGTAGACCGGTTTGTGCTCTCATCTATCCACTTGGATGAGTACGGAAAATGGTGCTCGTTCATTGATTACTAGGTATAGATAGAGTTCTTTCCCAAGGATTGGCTTAGAGAGGATGGGTAGGCTCTCTAAGAATTGCTTGAGCTTGCCAAATGTAGCTCAGCATTCTTCGATCCAATTGAACTTCGATAGGTTCTAATTTAGAACACTTGTCAGTACTTCTAGACACAAAGCAATTGAGCGTTATGACCTTGCTGGTGAGCCATTGGACTTCTTTGATAGTTTGGGGGGCTTTTATGTTGGAATGGATTATATCTTATTTGGGTTGGCCTCAATGTTGCTATCTATGACCATCAACCTGTGGAGCTTGCCTAAGGTTAACCCAAAGATATACTCTTCGGGTTGAATTTCATCTGATTCTTATGTATAATTTCAAAGGTCACATGCAAAGCCTTCATGTGGTAAGTCCTTTCTCTGCTTTTGACGATCATGTTGTCAACGTAGACCTTGACATTTCATCCAAATTGGGGCTTGAAGATGGTTGTCACTAACATTTGGTATGTTGCTCTTGCATTTTTGAGTCTAAATGGCATGACCTTGTAGCAATATATTCTAAAGTCGGTGACTAAGGAGTTATGTACCTTTCTTCCAGGGCCCTACTAATCTAGTTATAACCTGAATAGGCATCCAACAAATTGAGCATGGTATGGCTTAATGTCGAGTTAACAAGCTAGTTGATCTTGGGGATGAGAAAGCAATCCTTCGGGCAGGCCTTTTTGAGATTTGTGCAATTCAAACACATGCGACATTTCTCATTAGACTTCTTGACTAGCATAGTGTTCACTAGTTAAGCTTGATAGAGCTCCTCCTTAACAAATCTAGCTTAGAACAATTTTCTATACCTCCTCCTTAGTTGTGACCTATTGCTTTGGTGTAAATTGTCTCTTCTTCTACATGATAAGCCGTGCCTTAAGGTTTACTTAGAGGTGGTGTATCCCTTCGAGGATATCAATTATGCCCTACATGTTATTGTGGGATGATGTAAACATTTCGGTGTTAGCTTAGGGGAATTTGATAAGCTAGTCTCTTCTCTCTATGAGTAGCAATGTCTTTACCCACATGGTCAACTTAGGGTTGCTATCGAGCTTGATTTCTTTAGTCCCTTTGGTCAGTTCTCCCCATAAGCTCAGCTTTTCCTCCTACCTTGACTTTATGTACATCATGTTGTTGCAAGACCGTACCTTATGGTAAAGAGATCTTAAGAGCTGTTGATTGCTTCGAGTAATGCTGATTCTCATGAGCATGGGGAACTTTGCTTCAAGGCATTTTTGGTCAATTAGTCTATTAAACTTCATGATGGTTGGTTGCCTAAGTATAGAGTTGTATAAGGACCAGTTGTTCATGACCTTGAAATTTATCAACTGTGTAGCAACGTACTTGTCATTGCCTAGTCGAATAGGAAGGGTATGAGCCCTTTGGCCTGTATAAGTTTGCCACCTCCAAAGCTAGTAAGGTTGTATTTTTGTGGTTACAAGGGTTCCTTGAGTTGCTCTTTCATCTGCCTGTAAGCATGATAAAAGAGGATGTTAGTCAGAATGTCATTGTCCATGAACGTCTTGGTGATATCGAAGTACTTGATCTTCGTATTGATCATTAGAGCGTTGCTGTATAGATACTTAATGCCCTCTTTACCCTCGATCAAGAAGAGGATGGTGGTACTAATCTTTACCTTCTTGCCTCAAATGAAGAGGACTTCATGCTTGATTAAGGATGGAGAGCTTGCTCCTCCTACCCCTAGACATATGATAATTATGTTGACTTAGCCCCTCCTACCTTGATGTTATTGGTCATCAGGTGGTCTTCTTACTATTGTTGTTGTTATGGTTGCTTAGTCTGATGATGTTAAGTTGGTCATTGGACTTGGTTCTTTTCGTCGGCTACAAGATGGTCGATGTAGCCTTTATGTATAAGACCTTTGATGAAATTCCTTAGGTAGCGACATTCCTTGGTATTGTGCTCGCGCTTATTGTAGTAATCACAGAACTTGCTCGAATCCATTGCTTCCTAAGTTTCTTGGACATGAGGAGGTTTAGGGAGTTGCCACTTGACTTTATAGAGCACTTTACCTAGAGGGCAATTCAGTAGTGTATATCTCATGTACTAATGGGAATCAAACTACGGGACCTCTAACCCACAGCCGAGCCTGAGGACTAAAGGGGTTGGCATGACGAATCTTTATGTTCCAATCAATCCCTACTGAGGCCAAGTACTTACTTATCGAGTCACCTTTAATGCTATGTTGAATGATTGCCCTTTATTTTGTGTTATGCTAATTTGATGACTACTCTACTGCTAAGCTGACCAATCACTCAGCTTCATCTTTGCCAAGAGGCTAAGAGATAGAGAATCTGGACTGACTAAGCCATTTTTACTCAGACAAGCCCGCTCGTCCGTACTTTTTGTCCACATCCCCTAACAACCTTGGCAATGCAATGTAGCATTGCCACGTATACAATATCGTATGGAGAATCTATAGCACTAATGATTGATTTCCTTATATATTCATTTTTACCCTCTTATATCATGTACATTACTTCTTTAGGAAATGTCCTTATTATCTTTTCCCTTTTGGGTAAGTTGCCTTAACTTATGGGTATAAATACTCTTGTACTTGTAGCTATAAGAAGCAGATTACCTTCAACACACTTGAGAACTTTCTTCCTTGTGTAAACACTACTTGTTTACTCTCGGCATCACTCTTATCTTTTCCTTTAAGCAAGTTTAGGTGGCGAGTAACCTCATTGGATTAATTCATACGTCATATTGAATTGTGCCGTGAGTCCTCAAAAGTTCCTTTGGTGCATCATATCCCCTAGAACTGCTCGTAGGTTTTTTCTTACTATTCCATTCGTCTTTGTCACTCCCTTCATACCTTTCCCCATTAACCCTTTTTCGAGCTTTTTGCAAGCTTGGACCCATCCAATGACTAACCTTGTTTATTCTTGGTCATAGTTCGTACCATCTGAGTATCAGAGCGGAGGTTTATGTAAACCATAGATAGTTCTTCTAGAAGTTTCATTGTGCTTTGTTTTGCATGCATAGAACAGAACTAGTTACTATGTTCATTTGACTGCTGTGCTATTGGCTGTTCACTTTTTGAAGTATTTGTTTGAACTTGATTTTGTATGGAAAAATGATAAACCCGAGTGTGAATGCTAGTGCTGGTGATGACGGTGGAGTTGTCTACTATGGATGATAATCTCAAGAAATTCCTAGAAGTACTGATGAGAGACTTGATGAGGTAGTTAACCTCTTGGTAGATTTGACTCAAGCTGTTTATGCCCTATCTTGCTGACCCACTAAGGCTGTGCAAAACACTCTACAAGCTGCTCAACTTGCTAGAGGTTGGAACCCAGCTTGACCAGTTCGAGGTGGAGGAGTTGGTGGATAAGTAAGGCGAAGAATAGACTTAAGAAAGCTTGATGAGGAGGAAGAAGAGTATTTTGAAGAGGAGTGTGTATGAATCCCTAAAGCATCAGACCATGTGAAGCTTTAGATTCTGAGTTTCAATGGATCTAGGAATGCCGATAATATCTGGACTAGGAAGAGAAGGTGGAGCATATATTTTATTACTATTAATATGAGGATTATGAGAAAGTGAGGACTGCTGTTATTGAATTCTCTGGATATGTCGTCATGTGGTGGAATAATTTTTAGGCTGTGAGAAGGAGAGAGGGGTATCAAGAGATTAACACTTACCCTATGATAAAGAGAGTACTTAGAAACAGATTCATGCCGGAAATGTATCTCTAAGATACTTTCACTCAACTTCAGAAGCTGAGACAAAGAGGTCGAGCTGTTGATGAGTATGTTCAAGAATTCCAAATGCTTATGGTAAGATGCAAAGTGGAAGAACCACCAGCTCAAATAGTCTTAAGGTTTATTACTGGATTGAGAGGAGACATCTGAGACATTGCAGAGCTCTAACGATTTGACATGATGGATGAAGCTGGTAGAATTGCCTAGAGAGTGAAGAGGCAAAGAAAGAGTTGAGTAACGAATAGAATGCTGACTAGCCAACTAAGTTAGGCAAGTCATTGAGCTTAGTCTAATATTGAATTGAGTAAAAGAGTTAATGTTAGAGCCAAGTAGAAAGGTCGACCTGAAGATATAGTGCCAACTCGAATGTATGAGAAGGGGCAAGGGTCTGGCAGGAAGACTAGTCAGATCAAGTGCTTCAAGTGTCAAGGGTTTGGACATATGGGCGCTTAGTACTCGAATCGAAGGATGATGGTCATTAAGGGAGACATCTTGAAAGTAGAGGTAAAGAGTACGGATGAGGAACTCGAGGAAGAGGAGGTTCCTACTGAAAAAGAAAATGCCGAAAAAGAATTGATTGAGGAGGATGTGTTTCTTGAGGACTTAGACCAATTTCTCATGGTTGTCCAATGCACTATGAATGTGGAACCCTTATGAGAGGAGGAGCAGAGAGACAACTTGTTTCATATCACCTGCAAGGTGAATGATCGAATGTGTGCTCTCATTGTGGATAGTGGAAGTTGCACCAATGTAGCATCAGCTGATCTTGTTTCAAAACTGAAGCTACCGACAGTTGCACATCCTAAGCCGTATAAGTTGTATTGGTTGAGTGAGAAAGGGGCATTACATGTCACTTAGCAAATATTGCCATCGATCACTATAGGGAATTACTCTAACTAGGTCCTTTGTGACATGCTGCCTATGTGTGTTTCCCACGTATTGTTGGGTAAGACATGGTTGTTTGACAGAAGAGTTATATATGATGGCTATAGGAACACGTATATGCTGGAAAAGGATGACTGGAAGATCACGTTGAATCTAATGCCGTTGAGAGAAGTTCATAAGTTACAGAGGAAACTCATTCGCGGATTAAAGAAAGCTTTAGTGATAAGTAGAGTTGAGCTCCGAGAAGACATCAATGTTGACGAACCGACCTTATTGTTGGTCAGGCGACTACTGGAAATGAAGGAGTAGGGTGAGCTTCCCTAGGAAATCAAGGGGTTGTTAGATGACTATGTGGACCTGTTCTCAGAATAGTTACCTGAAGGGTTATTCCCAACTTGAGGCATAGAGCACTGCATTGACTTAATACCTGATACTGTACTGCCAAATAAGCTAGCTTATTAGATGAATCTCGAGTAAGCTTCTGAACTCCAACATCAAGTCAATGAGTTGTTGGAGAAAGGTTATATGAGAGAGAGTCTCAGCCCTTTTGCCGTGCCTACACTTCTGGTGCCGAAAAAGGATAAAACCTGGTGGATGTGTGTTGATAGTTGAGCCGTGAACAAAATCATGATCAAATACAAGTATTTAATCCCAAGGCTAGAAGATATGATGAATGAACTGAGTGGAGCTAAGATTTTCAACAAGATTGACCTTAAGTCTGGCTAACATCAAATCCGCATGAGATTAAGAGATGAGTAGAAGACTGCGTTCAAGACTCGACATAGACTTTATGAGTAGATGGTCATGCCTTTCGACTTATCCAATGCCCCAAGCACTTTCATGAGACTTATGAACCATGTATTAAGACATCTCATCGGGAAGTGTGTCGTAGTATACTTTAATGACATCTTGGTCTACAGTTCCGACATGTAGAGTCATAGTAAACATCTCAGAGCAGTCTTGGATATCCTTCATGCCGAGAGACTATTCAGTAACTTGAAGAAATGTTGCTTTTGCAAGGAGGAAGTGATATTCTTGAGGTATGTAGTTAGTGGAGCAGGCTTGCGAATTGATGATGAGAAGATCATAGCAATTGTTGAATGGTCGACTCCTACTATATGTACCAACATAAGAAGTTTCCATAGACTGGCTTGATTTTATAGAAGGTTTATTAGGAACTTTAGTACCATCACCGTGCCACTTACTAAGCTAACAAAGAAGAACACCAACTTCCGATGGGGAGAAAGGGAAGAGAGGAGCTTTACCAACATAAAAGAACGATTGACCTCCGCCTCGGTGTTGGTACTACCTGACTTTGACAAAATTGTTGAGTTAAAATGCGACGAATCAGGTGTTGGAATAGGTGTTGTCCTGATGTAAGAAGGCCGAAAAATTGCCTTCCATAATGAGAAACTCTAAGAATCACAGTTGAACTACTCCATATATGATAAGGAACTTTTGGCATTAATCCGAGCAATGCAAGTATGGCAACATTACTTATTGTCGAGAGAATTTTTCATATATACTGACCGTGAATCATTAAAGTACCTTCAAAGTCAAACCAAGTTGTTGAAGTAGCAGGTGAGATGGGTTGAATTCCTTAAGGGCTTCAATTTTGTGATAAGGTACAAGCAAGGAAAGAGCAATGTAGTTACAGATGTTCTTTCGAGGAGGCATGTGCTCTTATTAGAACTTCAGACTAGGTTGCTTGGATCCACACTTTGGATCAATCAAAGAATAGTACTCTGCGGATCCATACTTTAGATCAATAATTTCATGATGCATCGATAGGAGGACAATAGACGAATATCATGTGGAGGATGGCTATTTGTTCCCAGGGGGGAGATTGTGTGTATCGACTTGTTTCCTATGGGAATTATTAATTAAGAAAGCCTACAACGGAGGGCTCTTCAGATACTTTGGAGAGAGGAGGACCTGTGAACTATTGAATAGCCGATTCTTTTGGCTTAGAATGCGAAGAGATGTACACCAAATTGTGTAAAGTTGTGTAGCATGCAAAAAGGCCAAGTGTCGAACCAAATAAGGGAAAGTAATGCCCCCTACTTGTTCTGACAAGGCCATAGATTGAACAAAGTATGGACTTTATTTTCAAACTGTTGTAAATTGCTCGAGGCAAAGATTCTGTAATAGTTGTCGTAGATTGGTTCAGTAAGATGGCACACTTAGTGCCCTACTCCAAAACTAACAATGCTTCGCCTATTGCTTCTCTTTTCTTACAGGAGATTGTATGGATACACAGTGTGCCAAGAAATGTAGTCTTTAATAGAGACTCGAAGTTCTTGAGCCAATTCTAGGGGACCTTTTGGTGTCGACCGAGAACCAAATTACTCTTCAGTACCTCATGTCACCCCCAAATTGACGGCTAAACAAAGGTAGTTAATCATACTTTAGGGTCACTGCTTCGAGCTATAGTAGGCAAGAACTTAGTTGATCGGGACGTTTGCCTGTTAGTGGTTGAATTCGCCTATAACTGAACCATACATGATACCACTAAATAGACTCCCTTCGAGGTGGTCTATGGATTCAATCTCAAGTTGCCCTTCGATTACGCCCTTGTACCACCACTCGTATAAGAGGACCTTGACACCTTGGCCAAAGCATAATATCTTTAGCGCATCTATGATAAGGTCACTCGGATTATCGACCAAGCTACTAAAAGAATGTGAGAAAGGACCAAAGGTAGATAAGCTAAACAATTTCAGCTGGGAGACTTGGAATGGCTACACCTTAGTAAGGAATGGTTCCCGAACAAGAGGAAGAACAAATTATTTGTAAGAGTAGAAGGGCCTTTTAGAATCCGGATTGACTAGGCCATTCTTACTCAAACAAGCCCACCCATCCATACTTTTTGTTCGCATCCCCTAACAACCTTACTAATGTAGCATCGCCACCTGTACAGTATCATATGGAGAATCTATAGCACCAATGATTGATTTTCTTATATATTCATTTTTACCCTCTTATATCATGTACATTGCTTCCTTAGGAAATGTCCTTATTGTCTTTTCCCTTTTGGGTAAGTTGCCCTAACTTACGGGTATAAATATCATTGTACTTGTAGCTGTAAGAGGCAGATTACCTTCGATACACTTGAGAACTTTCTTCCTTATATAAAAATTGCTTGTTTACTCTTGGCATCACTCTTATCCTTTCCTTTAAGTAAGTTTAGGTGGCGAATAACCTCACTGGACCAATTTGTGCATCATAGCAAATTGTGCTATGAGTCCTTAGAAGTTCCTTTAGTGTGTCATATCCTTTGAAACTGTTCATGGGTTTTTGCTTACTGTTCCATTCATCTTTGTCACTCTTTTCATACCTTTCCCCATTAACTCTTTTTCAAGCTTTCTGCAAGCTTAAACTCATCCAACGATCGACCTTGTCTATTCTTAGTCACAGTTCGCACCATGTAGTCTGTAACCTTTTGTTTTTGCCTTTCTTGATGCTCCTTAGAGGATAGGGATGGTAAATTGTCTCTTTGGCTAAGGTAGTCCTTGATTGAGTTACATCTTTTGTGGTTGGTCTCAAGCTTTACCCTTATAGTGTCTTCTTGGGCTACGTATTTCTCTACAATGCATATGAATTCATTGAGTGCCTCCATGTGGTTTAAGGAAGTTGTCTTTTATAACTTGCCATTGGGGTCAACTCCAATAATAAGTGCTTAGAGTGCAACCCATGTGTCCAGCTTGAGAACTCAAAGCTTAGCTCAATTGAAGCACTCCAAGTAGGCTCGAAGTATCTTATTGAGTCGTTGCTTGACATTATAAAGTGTAGAGGAGTCCCTATACAGCACCTTGCTACTAAGGAAGTGCTATTGGAACTTCGTTGCAGGGTCATCAAAGCAGCTAATTGAGTTTTTCTAGTAAAGTGTTGAACTAGATAAGTGCGACCTTCATCAACATACTGGGGAAGGCCTTACAAATCATGGCGTCTAAGAAGTTATGGAGGCTCATTATGGTGTGGAAATTCATGAGATGGTTGCTAGGATCACTTGAGCCATCATAACTGCTCAGGTATGGAAACCTTACACCTTATAAGAGTGTCTCCTTGAGCATACATAGGAAAGGGCTTTACACCATACTTATTTGTGTAGTACGATCAAGGACTCAACCTTCTTTTGGTTATACACACTAGAAGCATGGCGAATGTGTTCGTCTAGCTCTTTGACTTTCATGTCCTTAAGTGGCTTTTGGAAGCATCTTGGTAAAAGCTCCTTGGGTACTCTACTCATGCCAGATTGCTCTCTTGGTACGTATACCTTGTTGCAGTTGATGTTAACCAATCTCAAAGGTCCTTAGAAGGATAGTGATAAAGTTGAACATGCTTGTATGGGCATGTAAGTTCACATTAGGTGTTAGAGTGGAGCTCGCACTTTGCTTGTGCAGTCTTATGGACAAGTTAACTGTGGCCTCTTCTTAGCAGTGTTTTTCTTATAGCTTTTTCAAGGTAGCGACTTCCTTGTGGAGACTAGCATTTGATTCTTACATTAAATGGTTTTCTTCGATCATTTGGTAGAACATCACCTTGAGTTGCTCAAGCTCAAAGGGTAGAGCAACTATAGTAGGTGGAGTAGATAATTGTGGTGGTGGTGGTGGTGATTACCTACCATTGTCAACTTATTGAGAGGCTTGAGGATGTGTACTTTTGCTTTTAGCCATTTGTTGGGTGGATGTGCTTAAAGAGGGAGGTATCAAATGGTGATACGTAAGATCACGTCGAGTAAACTGATGATTGTTCATTATGGTCCTTTAATCATGCTCACTAGAAGACTTGAAAAAAGCCTCTTGTGGTAGTGCTTATAGAGGCCCTTCAATGCTTAAGTTAGTAAGGAGAGAGTAGAAAGGGAGTGTTTTAGTGTTTGAAGTGTAAGTAAAGAAGATTTTGGAGTGTTTGGTGTGTTAAGGAGTTAGAGAGAGAAAAAAGGGGGTCTAATACCTTTGGCTCTTGGTCCTATTTAGCTTTTTATCCTGTCTATAGGCCAAGGAGTTCACTTGTCAGGAATACGTAGCACCTTATGGTTCGATCGTACATGGCTACTATAGGGGATATGTGCTGTAGGAGGGAAGACATAATGGTTTTGTTGCTTAGTCGATGGTAGGGCATATACTGTGCTAATTAGGTAAATGCATTTAGTCAAGTTATAGTATAGATAAAATGGATTATGAGTTTGAGTGTTTATCCGATGAGGAAGCATACATGAGAGTGTATCTAATTGTTTTTAGTAGTTACTATGAGATTATTCAATTATCTAACTTATATGACAAAAGATTTAATAAAATAAATTAATAGAGAAACCGAAGATTGCAACGATAATATAAAATAGATGATTAAAGATAATAGTAAGAAAATTAAATAAAATGACTAACTAAGAAAAAAAAAAAACAACAAAGCAATTAAATTAACAAAAGGATAACATATTCCTTAGTAAATCCTTATTGTTGTTTTACTACCTAGCCCTAAGTGATTTATTCAATCTTCATTACTATATTAGACCATGGAGATTCCTATTAAGAACTAACCAAACTTACATCTCTGGCTAATTCTTAATCTGAAAACCTTCTCTACTTAAATTGCTTTTGAATTGAGCATTGTAGGATCGCATGGCACTCTTAAATCTTACTAGTAGGTTGTCTTAAATAGAAAAAACCAACTACTAAATGTTTGAGCTAGCCATTTTTGTCTAATTGTATTAGTTGCATGCTCACATGAACTTTGCAATAGACTTTAGCAATATCTTAATCACTGATATATTTGATTTAAGTAGATAATATAAATAATATAATTAAATTGCAATATGCAAAATCATAGATCGAATTTCATTAATAGAAATCACCTTAAAACATAGGGTTCAACAATGATTTGCTAAGTAATCAAAATAAGAGCATGACTACCATAAAAAATGTAAAAGAAGAAAAACACTTCCATTGTAATTTTATATCCTACTACTTGGTATTTAAGGGGCTCTCTTTGTAGCCTTAGGTCTAAGCATTTATTTACACAAAGTGGACCTGAAATTATAAAGAAAACTTAATAAGAATAGAAGATTTAAAAAATCATTGTAAGTCCATATTTGAGGTATACAGTTGCGAGGCTTGGGTGTGTACTTGCACTTTGTTTGAAATCTCTAACTTTCAATGGAATTAAATAAAGAACGGATCATAGGTAAGGACTACGATCATAAGCCTTATTAGTAGTCTTTATTGGACTTATTTTCTTACTTGAAATTTGTCTACTTTATTTCTTGATCAATGCTTTTATCCAAATTAACTCCAAAAATTAATAAAAACCTTCAAAGTCCCATGAAATGCTCTTAAAGTGCATGAAAATGAAATTTAAACTAATGAAGCTCAAAATATCATAAAATTAACTGAACTAACATTTAAAATAACACAAAATAACTATAGAAAATGTATGCTAAATTCACATTCTCAATTAGCCTTGAATAGATTGGTGGCTACATTCGAAACTTGGGACTTGACATGTTTAGAACAGCAAAGTGTGCTGGCCATTGATATATCAAACAAGTGTACCCTATCAAATTGTAGTAGTAGATTAAGTCTAAGTGTTGATCCCTCGGGGACTCTAACTACAAGCACTCATTAGGTCTCTATTATCTAATCGGCAAATTAAATTTCAAGAAACTTAGAGAAATAAATCTAAATTACTACTAAAACTAATTTAAAGATTAACTAAGATGCAATTCAAGAATTAATAAGAAAGCAATTCAATTGGAAATTAATTCAAGATTCAATGTTACACCTATATCTTGTTTCCCCTAGATCTAACATGTAGTTTTCCTAAACATAATTTATTCTTTAATCTTTCTTGACTAAGAGAATTCTCTACTAAAGTTAATCGTTTTCTCAAGCCAATTAATCCTAACCCTAAAATCATGTATTAGAATCTCTTTTTAATTGTATGACATAAGATTGCATTATTAAACAATGAAATCTCCATGCTTTAATTTAAAATTCTGGAAGAATCTTGCAAATTATTTCTAATCTTGCAACAATTCTCATAAACTATGCTTAAATCTAATCTTATAAGAAACTCTCAATTCTCTTATACGATATCAAACCCTTGATTACTATCTATGGAAATAATAACCTAAATCATGAAGCAAATATAGTTGAATCAAGAAAATAATAAAGAACCAAATTAATCAAACACTAATCATGTCACATGAATAAATCTAGATTCTACAAAACCTAAATACCAAGGATCTACTCACTGTACATTGCAAAATAAGGATTTAAAAACAAAGAGCAAAAAAAGCATCATGAAATTCAAATAAAATTAAATATTGGAATCTTCTCTTCTCCTTGCTTCTTAATTGTTTTTTACTTCAAAAACTTCTTAAAAGTCACGCAAAAAAGTTCTCCCCCCCTAAATAAACCCTAACAAGGATTTATATATGAAGAGTTAAAAAAAAATAGGTTAGTTGGAAAAGACACAACTAGGGATACAACCATGTCTTTTGGTCATGTACTTGACTATGCTTCACATTTTTCTTTTTTTAAAAAATAAAAAAACTGGAAACAACAAGACTGATGACATGATCATGTGTTTTAGTCGTATCCTAAGCTCCAACAGTAGAAAATTAGCTTCATTTTTTCCTGGAAACGACACAATCGTGTCATTCGACTGTGTCAATCTTCAAATATTCATAACTTACTTATTTTAGCTCTGATTTGAGTGAAATTTGTTTCTATCTTCTCGTTTTTTTGCATGGATTGTTTCAAAACCTAGAAAACAAATTTTACTTAATTAAGTATTATTATCTAAAAATAAACTCGAATACCAAGGAAAATCATCAATTAAAAGAACCAATTTGAAACTCATCAAACTTTCTTATACTTAAGAATTTGCTTGTCCTCAAATAAACAAAGTAAGGAAAAATTAGGACATGAATTCTTAAGTTAAAAACCATCACTACCTAGGAAACTGGTCAACAATTACACTTAACCAAGAAATATTTAAATTGCAAATCCAATCAATTTTCTTTAAATAATTTCCTTAACTCTTATAGTCAAATTTTTTTTTCAATGTTTGAAGGACACAAAATACCAAAGTTTACAAGTTAATTTATATAAATTAAAGTGTAATTGGACCATTTAATCAAGGATTCTCGTACTTAAGAACAAATTTAGTATCTCACCAATTTGGCAAGAGTCATAAAGATTTTAACTTACTTACTTAAAATGTATGTAGCCCTCTCTTTAATCTCACTAAGCACCATAATTTAGAGTAAATACATACTATATCTACTCATCTAATGATCATCTCCTTAGTTCATGCTTTCATTGGAAGGCATCAAATTTACTGAATTAAACACATTAATTAAGGATGATTGTATTGGTAGCGGGAAAGTATCTTGCTCTTTTGATAGACTAAGATCGACCTATGCCAACTTAGCTCTCATATTGGTAGCGAGAAAGAACCTTACTTTTTTGAGGGACTAAGGTTGATTTATACCAACTTATTCTTTAAGCTTATTTTGGCATTGGCAGTGAAATTCAACCTTGCTCTTTTAAGGGACCAAGGTAAATTCTTACCAATTTTGCCCTTTTTTTTATTTTATATCACTTTCTACCCCTAACTATGATGGGTTACCAACTATCGACCCAATCACTCATACATACCTCAGAGGCCTCCAGTCCCTTACCCAAAGGTTTCTTTCTCGTTAACCTATCGAAGACAAGAAACAGTATGCTGAGGGAGGATGGCTGAATTCCTTAGGAGCTTCGAGTGGTATATTATGCTTTATTTGTTATCATGTGCTAATGCCGACCTTCCTCTAGCCAAGAGCTCTATGCTGAGTGACTGGACTTCCAGTTACCAGGAGCTTCATGCTAAGTAAATGAAGCTAGCTCCTGGCTAGGTACTTCTCTTCTGTACTTCCCCCTCCCCCCCGCCTCCCACCTAACCCCCAACAACGCCGCCAACTCTCACTTACCCAAAGGTTTCTCTCTCGTNAGGGACCAAGGTAAATTCTTACCAATTTTGCCCTTTTTTTTATTTTATATCACTTTCTACCCCTAACTATGATGGGTTACCAACTATCGACCCAATCACTCATACATACCTCAGAGGCCTCCAGTCCCTTACCCAAAGGTTTCTTTCTCGTTAACCTATCGAAGACAAGAAACAGTATGCTGAGGGAGGATGGCTGAATTCCTTAGGAGCTTCGAGTGGTATATTATGCTTTATTTGTTATCATGTGCTAATGCCGACCTTCCTCTAGCCAAGAGCTCTATGCTGAGTGACTGGACTTCCAGTTACCAGGAGCTTCATGCTAAGTAAATGAAGCTAGCTCCTGGCTAGGTACTTCTCTTCTGTACTTCCCCCTCCCCCCCGCCTCCCACCTAACCCCCACCCACCCCTCCAACTCTCATGACATCCTTTCACGTCTCAACTTCTTTGTCGCTGCAACACCTTGACTCCCCTCACCTGCTGTGCTCAGAGAACCCTTTGTATGGATCCAGTATTGCATTGCCACCTGTCTTCTTCATCTAACATTTTATTATTTTCCCTTTTTGTCTTTTTCCCCTTTTACCCTTTTTTGTATGAACTAAGGATTCCCTTTTTGTATATACCTTCTTGTAATTTCTTTATTTGTAATGTTGCCTTAGGGACTTACTATAAATAGTCCCTTCTCCTTGTTAGTCAAAATCATCTAATTTGAGATATATACATTACATATACTGTTCTTATGAAACAATCCTCTCCAAGTCCATTTACCTGTACAATCTTATCTAATCTTGTTGAGTAACTTAAGATTAGTAGCAAGTGGACCTTAACATCAACTTATGTGTTATATCAAGTGAAGTGTCAAGTCGTGTTGTGTTCGTTGGTGTATTATATTCTTTGACTAGCTTCACTTTAGCTACTCTAGTTAGTTCTTAGACCAGTTCACCCTATCTTTCATCGATATCTAAATGGACCCATTGGTTTCGAGTTTGCTACCATAAGCCCTAGTGATAATTGAGTTCTTAGTTACATGATATAATCCTGGTATCAGAGCTTGAGGTTGAGATCGAGAACTATGTAGTATTTGTGTGTGTGTAAGATTTCTTGTGTGGAGAGTACTTTCAAAACCTCATTGTGAGAATGTCGAATCTTAGTGTTCAAGGAGAAATTAACAATGCTAAGAGTGATGCTTATGGTTGTGATCATGTGACCCAATAAACACTGTGTACTATTGATGAGTAGATACAAGACCTTGCTGCTGTTGTGGCTAATTTAGCTGCTTCGATACAGAGAGTTCTAGAGATTGGGTCATGTGAGAGAGTTGTTGAATAAGGCTGAGAGATGAGAGATAGGCTAAGAAGACAGATGAATGAATGAACACCTGAAGCCTTTCTTGTAAACCAAGCACCACCCCGAAGTGCTGAGAAGAAGATTGGAGTTAGATGAAGTGAAAGAGTATGACGAAGAAGAGGATAAGTATGTTAGGATCGACAAGCATAAGCTTAGAGCTTTTAGGGGAGCTGAACACCTTAAGGTATAGATTCCAAGCTTCAATAAGTCTGGTAATGCTGATGACTACTTAAACTAGGAGGAGAAGATCAAAAAGATATTTGACCTTTTATGATTATGAAGATGCTGTTTGCATTCGAGTGGCTGCATTGGAATTTTCTGGATATGCGGCAATGTAGTGGAAGAAGTTGCAGAATGTAGGCATGAGAGCCAGATGAGAAGTCTAAACATGGAACGAAATGAAGAGAGTCTTGAGAAGTAGGTTCGTTCCCAAACATTACTAGCAAGACACTTTTAGATGGCTTTAAGACCTGAGGAAAGGTAACTGATCAGTGGACAACTATGTCCGAAAGTTTTAGTTGCTCATGATTCGATGTGATGTCGATAAACTTGAGACATGAACTATAGTACGGTTCGTCTTTAGGCTACGAACTGAGATTGGTAACATTGTGGAGCTATAAAACCTTATAACTCTAGATGAAACCATTTGGGTGGCCTAAAGAGTTGAAAGGCAAAGGCAAAACCAGATTAGTTGGGTGACGAGTAGTTAACCCATGTTGCCGAATAGGGGTGGCATACTGAGCTAATCAGGGAATGACTGGGCATCAAATAGTTCTAAGGTGGAATCTCGAGGGCCTATGGCGAGATAACCAAAAGAAGGCCGAGGTAAAAGTAAGATCGAGGAACTTGAGGCCTAAAGAGACCAAAGTCAGAGCTCAGGTAGAAAAATTCAAGAAATCAAATGCTTTAAATGTCTCGGTTATGGATACGTGGCTAGTCAATGTTCGAATCGTCGAGTCATGACTATAAAAGGAGACAAACCCCAGTTTGATGTAGAGAGCGTAAGCAAAGGAGAGGCAGAAATGGGAGTTGATTAGATGCTAGAAGAATTTCAGGAGGATCCTAATGCTGAGACACCACTTGAGGGTAGTGCTGAATATTGTTTTGTTGTTCATCAATCTCTTAATACTTTTGTAGCTAATGAGCAAAGGGAGAATCTCTTCCATACAAATTGTCGAGTGAATGGCAAACTATGCACCTTAATTATTGACGAAGGGAGGTGTGCCAACATCATAGCTCAAGGGGTAGTCAAAGCCATGAAATTGCCAACCCTTCCACACCTTAAGTAGTATAAGATTCACTGGCTGAACGAGAAAGGAGGACTACATGTTGTTGAGCAAATTAGAGTGCCAATTACCATTGGTGATAAGTACAGGGACGAGGTGCTATATGATGTCCTTCCTATGTGTGCTTCTCACATATTACTCGGCCAACTGTAACTATTTGATTTGAGAGTGCCACACGATGGGTATAGGAACACCTACATGTTTTAGAAGGATGGGAAGAAAATTATATTAACACCCATGAGTCCTAAGGAAGTGCAAGAAGCCTAAGAGAAGGTTGCTAAATTACTGTAGCAGAAGTCCTTGGTGATTTCCCGAGCTCAAATTGCTCGAAAAGTTAAGGCCAATGACTTTGCGCTCCTCTTAGCCAGGAGATAATTGGAGGTTAGAGAAGCCGAGAACTTACTTGCTATAGTGCAGCAGCTACTTTAGGACTTTGTTGACCTATTCCTTATTGAGATGTTGAAAGGTTTACCTCCCTTGAGAGGGATTAAACATTGCATTGACCTATAGCCAGGAGTTACCTTATTGAATTGACCTGCTTAAAGGCTCAATCTTAAGCAAGCAGCTGAATTGAAGAAATGAGTGGATGAGTTAGTAGATTGCAGATATGTCTGTGAGAGCATAAGCCATTGTGTTGTACCAGTTGTACTTGTACTGAAAAAGGATAGAATGTAGCAAATGTACATTGATAGTCGAACCATCAATAAGATCACTATTAAATACCGATGCCCAATCTTAGGACTTGATGATATGCTTGACGAGTTACACTATGCTTGCATCTTTTCTAAGATTGACCTGAAGAGTGACTACCATTAGATATGAATGAGACCTATGGATGAATGGAAGACGACCTTCAAGATAAGGGATGGTCTACTCGAATGGTTGGTGATGCCATTTGGTCTAACTAACGTGCCGAGTACATTTATGCGGTTAACGAATCATGTGCTTAGAATGTTGATTGGCAAATGTGGTGTGGTTTATTTTGATGATATTTTAGTCTACAGTACTAACCTCATCACCTATGTCAAGCACTTAAGATTGGTGTTCAACATCCTCCATGTCGAGAGATTATTTAGCAACTTGAAAAAATGTATGTTCTGTTAAAGTGAGGTTGTATTACTTGGATATGTTGTTTTAGGGAAGGGAGTTCGAGTTAATGACAAGGAAGTCAAAACTATTTTTAAGCGGCCTATGCCGATTAGTGTTGCTGAAGTCAAAAGCTTCCATAATCTAACTTTGTTCTATTGGAGATTCATTTGAAACTTTAGTTCCATAACTATGCCATTAACTGAATTGACCAGAGATTCATTTGAAACTTTAGTTCCATAATTGTGCCATTAACTGAATTGACCAGGAAGAACGTTGAGTTTAGGTGGTCGAAGAAAGCTTAGAAGAGTTTTGAAAATGTAAAGTCTAAGTTGACATCCGCTCCAATACTTACCATGCTAGATTTCAAGAAATTTTTTTGAGGTTGAATATGATGCATCTGGTGTCAGCATTGGTGCTATCCTTATGTAGGAGTGCCGACCCATTGCCTACTTTAGCAAAAAGCTCTAAAGTGTTGCCCTGAATTACTCAACCTATGATAAGGAGTTCTATACCCTTGTCCGAACACTCCAGAATTGGTAGCATTATCTGTTCCTAAGAGAATTTATCATTTATTCGGATCATGAATCTCTCAAGAATTTTCGTGAGCAACGTAAGCTTTCTCGACATCATGCCAAATGGGTTGAGCTCTTAGAGACCTTTTGCTCTATTAGCAGATATAAGAAAGGGAACACCAACTCAGTAGCTGATGCTCTTTCTCACCATCATGTCCTCATCACAACATTATAAGCTAAGGTTTTGGGATTTAACACTTTACCTAATCAATATGAGCATGATCTACATTTTGGACCCTTAGTAGCCAAATGTAGTGCCGGAGGAGCTACAGAAGGATTCTACTTGAGTCAGGGGTTCTTGATAAAGGGCAAACAAGTTTGTATGCTGAGTGGTTCGGCAAGGGAGCTACTCATTCGAGAAGCTTATGTAAGGGGTTTAGTTAGCCATTTTAGGGAATAGGGAATGATTGAGATATTGAAGGAGCATTTTTATTGGTCTAGGATAATGAAGGATGTACACTGAGTACTTGAGAGTTGTGAAGTGTGTAAATATGCAAAGGGGAGGAGAGAACGCTATGGGGAATATACACCCTTACCTATCCTAGAGCGGTTGTAGACTGATCTAAGCATGGATTTCATGCTCGACCTTCCCCAAACACTGAGAAGACATGACTCAATCATGGTGGTGGTTAATCAATTCAGTAAGATGGGCCACTTCATTTCATGCTGCAGAATTAATGATGCTTTATTCATCACTAACTTCTTTTTGTAGGAAATTGTATGACTACATGGAGTGTCGAGGAATATTGTATCTGACCACGACTCAAAGTTCATTAGCTTCTTTTGGAAGACCTTATAGAGGAAACTTGACACTAAGCTCCTATTTAGTACCTCTTATCACCCCTAAACAGATGGCTAAACTGAAGTTATGAACAGAAACGTTGGTAGCCTCCTGCGTACAACTATTGGGAAGAATTCACATGACTAGGATTTATGCCTACCCATCATTGAATTTGCCTATAACCATTCGACTCACAACTCAATTGAAACATCACCATTTGAGGTCATTTATGGACTTAAGCCGAACTTACCCTTGGATTTAATTAATAGTTTGATTACATAAGGGGAAAGTTAATCTGGCTTACAATGTATAGAGGAATTCTAGAGATTACATCGGAAGATTGCTGAGAAATTAGCTAAGACTGTAGCTTGACAGAAGGAAGCGAGAAGCCGCGAAAGGAGATGTATTGTCTATACCTTTGGGGACCTTGTTTGGATCCATCTTGGCAAGGAACGCTTTCCTAGCAAGAGGACAAGCAAACTATCTCTCAAAATGTATGGACCTTATAGGATCCTTAGGTACATTAATGATAATGCTTATGAGGTTGAACTACTCGAGGGTTTTGGCATATCTACCACATTTAACATCACCGATTTGACTCCCTATGTGCCCGATGATGACAAGGATCATGATTTGAGGGCAAATCTCTAACAACCCTGGGGAGCTAATAGGTTACTGACTACCAGTCCAATCACTCGTGTACGCTACAAAGACCTCCTGTCCTTAACTTGAAGGATTCTTTCTCATCAACTAGTTGAAGACAAGAAACAGTATGCTGAAGGAGGATGGTTGAATTCTTTGGGAGCTTCAAGTGGTTATACTATGCTCTGTTTGTTACCATGTGCCAATGCCAACCTTCCTTTGGTCGACAGCTCTGTGGTGAGTGATTGGAATTTTAGCTGTCAAAAGCCTTATGTCGAGTAAATGAAGCTAGCTTCTAGCTGGGTACTTCTCTTTTGGCTACACAAGCCCCCCCACCCCCTTCCAACTCTAATGACATCCTTTTACATCTCAACTTCTTTGTCACCGTAACACCTTGATTCTCTTTGCCTATTGTGCTTAGAGAACCCTATGTACGGATCTAGTATCACAATGCCACCTATCATCTTCATTTGATATTGTACTATTTTTCCTTTTTGTCTTTTACCCCCTTTTTGTATGTACTAGGGATTTCCTTTTTGTTTACACTTTCTTGTAATTTCTTTATTTATAATGTTGCCCTAGGGATTTACTATAAATAGTCCCTTCACCTTGTAAGCTGAAATCATTTGATCGGAGATATATACATTGATTATACTATTCTTGTGAGACAACCCTCTCCAAGTCCATTTACCCATACACTTTTATTTAATCTTGCCGAGTAGCTTAGGATCAGTAGCGGGTGGATCTTGACATTGACTTGTGCGTCATATCAAGTGAAGTGTCAAGTCGTGTTGTGTTGATTGATGTGTTATATCCTCTAAGCAACTTTACATTAGCTACTTTAGTTAGTTTTTAGACTGGTTTACCCTATCTTTCTTTGATATCTTAAAGGACCCATTGATTCAAGTTTGCTACCATAAAACTTAGTGATAACTAAGTTCCTAGGCACATCAAACTATTTTAACTTTTCCAGGGTTTCTCAAAAGACAAATTTCATTTGTTTGTTTACTAAGGATTATAAGGTTTTAAAGTCATCTAAGAGAAAGTATACATTAAAGTAAGCTTTGAAAATAGTCATGACTAACTCCTAACCAGTAATATTGCTCTAATCCTAAATATTAAAATCCTAGGCTAAATAATCTTTAACTTTACTCTATAAAGATTTTACCTATCAACTTTAGCATTGTGTAACTCAAACATTAAAGACTAAGTTTTCAAATTACATTCAACTCATCAGAAGTTATCAATTTCCAAATAATTGCAAGTCAATAAAACAATAAAATTGGGTTAAATGTGAAAAAAAATAAGTCTCCTACCTAGAAAAAGTTTCTATATCCCCTTCCCTACACTTAAAATTGTAAATTGTCCCTAATGTATGAATTAAGTCACATAATGGAAAATATATCAATCAAAACAGTTATGGGTAAGACGATATAAAAATGGGAAAGAAAAACTGATGCTCCCCTAAAAATTTGAGTAATACGATTCATAAATGCAAGAAATCTGAAGTCTAAAGTAGTTCAAATCAGACACAATCTCCAACATGAGCTTCAAATTTCCAAGGCCTTAACCTTGCAACAAGACTCAATTGACTTTACAATCCTTCTAATTGGAGGCATCATCTATAAAATCATTTCTATCTTCTCCTTATTCTTCATCCTCTTCCTTTTCATTGACATCTTCAACAAAACTCTCCTCTTAAACTCCTTCCTCTGAACTTGTAACTTAGCATCTTGGTACCATGTTTCTCTACAAAAGTAAATAAGATTCAAGTCAAATTTTTAGTACACTAGAGCTTGTTTACACTTAGTATGCATGCAAAATGTAGCTATGTTCTTGAGAAATCCTTCATGCAATCCTAACAACTATTGTTACCAAAAAGATTCTGGGCAGGGCATGCTTAAACTCCTAATTCCTCAATAACATGAATCAATAGCAATTGTATGTTTAATGAAACACTGTGTGGGTGGATTTGAAATGGAAGAGGTCATTGTGTGCTATGTGATAGGTCATGCTGTACGTAACTAAGGAAATGATTTGACTTGTACGTATGGGATGATTAAGTAAGTTAGGATAAGGAGGAGGAGTAGGCGGTCTTAATAGGCTCTAACACGCTAAGTGATAGGTGGAGGAGCGTGATGGTGTCAAACTCTATGATTAATGAAGAACGAGGTAGTGTTTTTACAATGCTCAAGTATTTGATCTTCGAAACAAGATTCCAGTAGAGTAACGACGTTAGTTGGAATTTGTCTCTTCCAAATGAGAAAATGAAGGGGGCATTTATAGGAAGCAGTAGGTTGATTCAATCCGTTCGATCATGATGTTGATTAGTTGCTAGGATTGAAGCCTTATATAAATAGATATCAAGTAGGGTTTTTTCATGAGTTTAGGCCCAAATAAAGGGCTTTATTATCTTTTAGTGTGAGCCAAACCAAGAAAGGTTGGATCAGACGGACCGATTCAATGAGTACTGCTCTAAGCCTAACATGCCAAATCTCCCTTAATCATCCTAAATTTGATAGGCTTAACTCTTTAAGCCCTATCACCTTAGCCTAAAAAGTTAAATCCATTTCGGTATTAGGCTTAAAGCCTAGATTCAGATTTAATCCCCGAACTTAACAAGAGCCTCAAATATGAAATAAGTCTTGAACATGATATGACGTAAATCTTAATCATGATATGACATGAGGCTTGAACATGACAATGAATCTAAACATGATGGAAAGCCTGAGCATGATGCAAGGTCAAAGCACAATGTAAGGCCTAAATGTGACATAAGGCTTAGCATCATAGGTTAGGTATGGCACTTGAAATGTGAGTTGAATGCAAGTGGTTGAATCATACAACTTTTTGACATAAATGTGAATAGATATTCCCCCATTGCATGAGTTGCTAGAGAAGGCATTCTCTTGAGTCAAAGCATATTTTGTACTTAAAAACTTCATGCGCTTAAGAGTGGTGCCTCAACTAAGTAGTGCTATCGTAAAAATGACACCATGCAACAAGGAGTAAAGGCTCAACCTAATCACCTTAGTGTTAAATAGCATGAACTTGAAATTTATGAATTGGTATGACTTTGAGATTGCTTAGACTCTTCGATCTAAGGGATCCCTTATTTTAGAATCGCTATAATTTTGATACTACTTAGACTTAATGATCTAAGGGATCTTACACATCATCTCATATTAAGGTAAGGCTTTTTGCTTACTAATGATAATATATATATAGAAAATCCCTTTCAACAAGTGTTCAATCGTGCATATGCAGTGATAGTGGCATTGAATGCCTAGGATCAATAATTCTTTCTCATTAATCAAGGGGGTATTCCCAACTACTTGACTGTGTAATATGGCTTACCAAGGTATTATTTGGATTAAAGTGTCAATATGTTAGTTTGCTCATCAATGGGACTATCTCCATGACTTGATGGCAAAAAACATTTGGATCACTTAGGCAACATAATAAATATGCAAGATTAGGATAGCCTGTTTGTGCCCAAGAGGTGATGCTCTTACTAGGTTACATAAACAAGCCAAGTTCATCATTGTGTGCTTAGGTGTCAAAGCTCTTTACCAAGCAACAACAATGTGTAGATTAGATGTCATGTTTGCTATCAATTTTTCTTTTAAATAATTGAGAGGGTCCAAATGCCTCATAATGAGATGTAAGTCATGTTGTGGGATTAGCCTTGCGCGCTTAGGTGATAAGTTTCTTACTTGGCAACGACTACGACAATAAAGAGATACAAACAGACATAATCATGTTTCATAAGATAATATTTGTGATAGAGATAGAAACTTCTTTCATTGATAAGAAGTGACTATCACTCTACTTATATGTAACTAGAAAAGAGAAGAGAGAAAAGTAGTAAGGTCATTCTTTGCTCTTAGTAGTTTTCATACCTCTTATTATGAAACACCTTCAGTTTCCATAATATTATTTGTTTGCTTGCGTTTCTTTGCACCTCCATGACAATTACGCATCCTTTTCTTTTTAGATGTTGGTGCTTAAGCTTCTTCCATCATGAGTAGAGATGTGTTAGGAAGTTCTTTTACATTTTGTGATGCTACCTCATCATGTTCATCAAAGAATGCTACTTTAGCAAAATGTAATTCACTGTGTAAATGGGTCTTTTGTTACAGGAATAAAGACATCCTCCTCATTCCAATGACCTTTAATGCATTGATGCCATGTTGAGGATATCATGTTGTGATCATGTAGCCATGTTCTTCCTATAAGGAGGTGGTAGGATGTAGGCGCATCAATCACATGGAACTATGTGGGGTTGTGGATAGATCCAACATTGAAATCTACTTTGACACACCCTATTGTCTTCATGGAAGATTCATAGAAGCTATTTAATATGATGAGTTGTTTTTACTAAGTGTCAAATGTCTATCTTTACAGCTTTGAAAGTAGACATTGGCATAACATTGAGTGAGGATTCATTATTGATGACTATTCAATATGATGAGTTGTTTTACTAAGTATCAAATGTCTATCTTTACAGCTTTGAAAGTAGACATTGGCATAACATTGAGTGAGGATCCATTGTCGACGAAAGTCCTCTTGATAGGATAACTGTTGAGTATGCTTTCCACATATAGAGGGCGATTATGATTAGGATTCCTTATATACATGTCAACATTAGTAAACGTAATTGTATTTTCATTCATTGAAACCATTCTCTTTATAGGATGTCTTATGGTATGTCGCTTGTATTGACCTTATGCAATCCTCATGAGCATGGTCGCTACCTCAAATTGAGCATCATCATCAAAGTCGATGAGATCAAAGAAATTCCAACATTAGCAGTGTTTAACAAAGTGAGGATGGTGCTATCATCTCTACTTGTCTTAACCTCAAATCCTCCATGCTTAACTTTGTATGCCTCAACTAGCTGTACATCCATACTTTCCATCTTTATAGGGTCGTGCATGATAACATTCACAACACCATGTTGAGTGTTGTGAGTTAGGAGTGGATTATTTCTAACATCATTATCTTCAAAAATCAATTCTCCATTACGGATACGTTCATTAAATATTTTCTTTAGTGTCCAACAATCTTATGTTAGGCGGCCTACACTCCTATGAAATCTACACAACTTAGGGTCATTTTTTTCCTTATCTATTGGTAAGCGTTCAACGCTAGGGGGTCTAATATTTCCATCTTGTAGCCATTGATCCAACATTTGATATACCTTAGCCATTGGGGAAGGATATATTAGTGTAAGCTTAAAATCATAGGACTTATCATTTCTGGGTTTCTTTATGTCTTTTTGTGATTTGCCATGAGCAACAATCATAGATGAAGCACACTTATTGAACCTTCCATCTTCATTCCTTTGCCAAGCCACCAAATTGTCAGTCCTTTGTACATTCTCAACTACTACAGCAAAAGAAGCCAACGACAGGTTGTCGAGATAAATCGAGTATTCAGGGAACATCCTTTGAATATAATCTTAACAAGTTCCCTCTCATCACAAATGTCTTGTATATCTAAAGAGCACTCTCTGAATCACTTAATATAATCTATGAGATCCTATCATAGGACTTATCATTTATGGGTTTCTTTATGTCTTTTTGTAATTCACCTTGAGTAACATTCACAGATGAAGCACGCTTATTGAACCTTCCATCTTCATTCCTTTGCCAAGCCACCAAATTGTCAGTCCTTTGCACATTCTCAACTACTGCAGCAAAAGAAGCCAACGATAGTTTCTTGAGATAAATTAAGTATTCAGGGAACATCCTTTGAATACAATCTTAACAAGTTCTCTCTCATCACAAATGTCTTGTAGGTCTAAAGAACACTCTCTGAATCACCTAATATGATCTATGAGATCCTCCTTGGACTTCTAACGGATTCATCCCATGTCGGTGAGAGTCACCCTTTACTCTGTGGAGAAGAATTTTCCCAAAAACATCCTGTACATTCCACCCCATCAGTTAACTAATCCCGGAAGGAGATTAACATACCAAGTATAGGCTTTTCTCTATAAGGGATTTTGAGAATTCCTTCAATTTTAGACCATTATCTAAGCCATAGACTTCTAAGGTCTCAATATACTTCAACAAGTGTTCTTTAGTGCTTCCCTTTTTTCCATTAAACAACATGAACTTAGGACTCACATAGTCCTTTAGATAGGGCTTGATAGAGATGCATGAATGATATAGGAGTTTCAATTTTAACACAGTTGACGTGAATTTTGCTTATATTTCTCTCATGTACATATCTAAATCCTCTTTAGTCATAAACGAAGCCTTTTGAGTAGGTGCTTCTGTCCTTACTGACATTGCAGGAGCAAAGTTGGTAAGATTCACAAGATTAGAATTCAGTAGATCCGAATTCATAGGTATAGGGTACACAGACTCAACAATTGTAATACGTAGAGAAATATGCGAAGATGATGAACCTCCATCTAACTTCCTTGATTTATTAGTTTAGGTAAGGTATGCTGTGTAGGTACAAGTTTCATTGTAGGAGGATGTTCCTTGGCTTTGGAAGCATCTTGCTTACCATTAATTGAGGGATTAAGTAGCTGAGAGGCTTGTGTAACGTATTATTGCATCACTTTGGAGGGACCCACAGTAGTTGTCCCTTGTTGTGTAACAATAAAAGTAACCAAAATAGGTACACATTGGGTAAACATTGCTCGAAGCTCATTCAAATTCTGATTAGTTTATTGTAGCTCTAGTGCTAGTTACGCATTAATGGGAACAACTTCTTGAGTACCATCTCCTTGATTCATTCCTCTTATTGGAGGTAGATTTTGATTATTAGCCACAACAGTGCCATCTTGTTCTTGGTCATTGTTATCCATAGGATTAGTAAGTTTTCTTTGCAAAGGTACCATGATGCGAGCGTCAAATCTTTCCTACTTAGTAGAGTCACCAAAAGAAACGTATAGGTGGATTCGAAATGGAAGAGGTCATGTATGTGTTGCGTGATAGGTTGTGCTATACGTGACTAAGGAAATGATTTGACTTGCAAAGATGGGAAGATTAAGTGAGTTAAGATAAAGAGGAGGAGTACGTAGTCTTGGTAGGCTCTAACATGCTAGGTGATAAGTGAAGAAGCACAATGTCATCAAACTCCATGATTAATGAAGAATAGTGTAGTGTTTTCATGGTGTTCGAGTATTTGATCTTCAAGATAAGATTCTAGTAAAGTAACGACATTAGTTGGAGTTTGTCTCTTCCAAATGACGAAGTGAAGGGGGTATTTATAGGAAGTGGTAGGTTGATTCGATTTGTTAGATCATGATGTTGATCATTGGCTAGGAATGAAGTCTTATATAAGTAGATATTAAGTGGGTTTTCTTCATAAGTTTAGGCCTAAAAAAAGGCCTTTATTATCTTTTAATGTGAGTCAAACCAAAAAAGGTTAGATCAAGTAGATCGATCCAACGGGCTCTACTCTAAGCCCATTGTACTAAATCTCACTTGATCATCTTGAATTTCATGGGCTTAACTCTTTAAGCCTTATCACCCTAGCTTAAGGAGTCAAATCCATTTCGTTATTAGTCTTAAAACTTAAATTCTAATTTGTCCCTCTACAAATACTAAAGCCCTAAGTGCCAAAATGAAGAATAAGGCATATAAAACAACGAAATTTAGCACTTCAACTCAAACATTTAAGAATCACATGCCTATAGTAATGTATCATAAGTGATATGTGTTGATGGGTGATTCTCGTTCTAGTATATAAACACTTGAAACATGAGAAAATGGCTACGAGGGGCGTCAGAGGGTGTTTTAGCACAGCCATTCCGATGCCTAAGTTAGTTCCCTCATCATGTAGAGAGAGATATCAAGTAGTTATGATGTTTAGAGAATGAAAGAGTCTTCTTACTTGGGGTTTGGCTGGTATATATAGTAAGTCTATGGGGATTGTCCTTAGATTGAGCTTAGATATTGGACCAAGTAATATAAGCTCACATAACAATTATCTAAAAATGCCTATCAACACTTGTCCCCTACTCTCTTTAGTGATCAAGTCGAAAAAGAGAGTATTTAGAGAGGTTGATTTTATGGAGTTTCTAGACAAGTTTGTAACCTTGGCTTGATGAGGCTAGATTACTTGAAGAGACAAAAGGCGAGAGTGGCCAGAGTACTTATAAATATTGGTATGCTTAGAAAGGTGAAGACTTGAAGAGGCCGGAGTGCCTAAAGAAGTGAGGGTGAAGAGGCAAGGAGCGCTTGAAGAGGCAAGTATGCCTGAAGTGGCAAGGAGCACCGGAAGAGGTGAAAGCCTAAAGAGGCTAATGTGCCTGAAAAGGCTGAGGTGCTTGAAGAGGCAAAGAGTACCTAAAGAGGCAAGTATATTTGAAGAGGCAAGGAGTGCTTGAAGAGGCAAGGAGTGCTTGAAGAGGCGAAAGCCTAAAGAGGCTAATTATGCCTGAAAAGGCTAAGGTATCTGAAGAGGCAAGAGTGCCTAAAGAGGCAAGTATGCTAGAAGAGGTAAGGAGCACGTGAAGAGGCGAAGGCGCCTGAAGAGGCGAATATGCCTAAAGAGGCAAGGAGCGCCTGAAGAGGCGAAATTCTAAAAAGGCTAATGTGCTTAAAGAGGTGAAGGTGCCTGAAGAGGCAAATAGCGCCTAAAGAGGCAAGGAGTGCTTGAAGAGGCAAGGGCCTGAAAAGGCTAGAGCACCTTAGGAGGCCAAATTGCCTAAAGAGGCTGGAGCACTTGAGAAGGCTAGAGTGCTCGAAGAGGTAAGGGAAGCATGCAGGCCATCTAATTTAGGCATGACCTATGCTATGAAAAGCCATAAAATTGGCTAGTCAACCTCTAGTCAGTTAATGTATGGGCCATTGGCCTTATTCATTTGTTGTCCATGCAAGTTTTAGGACTGGAGTATTTTTCCTATCACCGCTTAGTGGTTTAGGGTCTTTAAGTAGCTTATTGTCTATTCATCAAGCAAAGCTATTGCAATTAAGCGATTAACACATTGATATAACTTAATAGAGAGTTCAAGAAACAAACTCAAATGCAAAAACTAAAAATATATCAACTCAAGCTTTATATAGAAGACTTATCTTGAAGAATAAATAATAGCTCAAAGTTAATTGTCCAAAGGTAGCTTGATGTTGAGACTCGAAAGAGCTCGAATCTCTTTGATATAGAGAACTCTTCAATTAATGATGATTATAATCTAGCATTGCCATCACCCAGTAACTCGGCATCTTGGCTGTTTTGTAAGCTGATAGAAGAACTTAGCATCATAAGCTCAGTGTCTTGACTATTATCGTTGGTCGGCAGCAATTGCTTGGTAAGGAGATTGACAAATTCGGCATCTTGTGGGAAAGATTCAGCATCATGGCTGCCGCTTGATCCAAGAGAAACTTAGAGTTTGGAGTTTGGAGCATTAAACTGTCTACATTCAATGGGAGTCTTGAGTGTGGTAGTCTATGTCGAAGCACGGATGAGATATTTAATAAAAACTCAATCCTACTTCTGTATATAAGGATCTCCGATCTGTCCTCTATGGAATAGTTCATATATTCTTCCGTATGTTGGCCTTGGCTAATTCTGTTGTTTTTGCTGGTATAGGAGTTACTCGACCATGTCGTGAAGAGATGTTAAATCGCTCAGCCAATAACCTTTTGGCCAAAATTCAAGGTCGTTCGTCATTCGGCATAATCTAATGGCGACTGAGCTTGGTTGATAATCTCCACTCGGTTAGACCTGAATGGAGTTCGGCTAGACTACTTGTCAATTCAAGAAATTCGAGTCAACTATTGGGAGCTCGGATTGACACTGGAGTAATGGTGTCTAGATCCTCGGATATGCCAGCATCAGCTATCTTCGCGTTCCATTGATAGATTTGACATTACCAAGTATAACTTTTAGTTCAATATCTTCATGCAGGTGCGCTAACTTTTGGTTCCCTGAATTATGTTTATCCTTCTATTCCGTATAAAAGGCCTCACGTCTCGGCCAAATCCACAAAGCCAGTGATGCAAATTTCCATCATTAATGCTCGTATATACTGTTATTTCCCTCTTAACAACTTCCAATCAACTTCGCAGCATTTCCTGTGAGAAGCATCAGCTAAAGCCTCCATTGCTTCTTTAAATCTGCACCATGATATGCAAGAGAGCAGCTTCCAGTCTGCATCTGATATCTTTAAAAGTCGTGGGGCTCAATTCACGCTATAGCTACAGTCGTGTTGGTGTAAATGTAAGTCGGTGATTGCTCACGGACTTTGATTGGATGGAGCTGCTGTTCAAAGCTCAGCCTTGTTGTGACTCAGTTGTCCACGAGTAGCTCGATTTGGACTTGTTGCCAAGTGGAGTAGGTGAGTCGGCAATTCAACCATCAAAATTAGTCGACAAGTTGGCCGATGAATTCAGTTGACAATTCGGCCATCAAAATTAGTCGGCAATCTGATTACGAAACTCAAACGGCGACTATGAAGAATACTCTTCAGCGGTCGGAGACTATGAAGGAAGCTCCGCGGCCACTCAGCATGGAGCTCGGGAATTTGATTACTCTGAAGCACTCGGCTTCTTAGCAGCTTGCAAGCCATTAGAAATACGCAGCATCAATTTCTCACTTCAAGTAAAAATAGGGGCAGCTTTTCGGCACCTAGAGTTTGATTGTCCTCTGATTTTCAAGTCATTACACCTTCGACTATACTTGGTTGTAGTACGAAATCATAGCTTGGCAAATATTCACAGCTTTTCCGTTACTGGACATATTCGGCATCTTGGCCACTCGGCATGGAGCTTGATGCCTTGCTGACTCATCTAGACTCGGATGAAAGTTGAAGTGTACGGCACCTATGTCAAACAACGGTTTATTTTGATTGGTACGACAAAACTCCAAATGTCATTGTGCCATTATCTATAAGAACTCGGCTTGCACAAAGCTAAACAAAACTTGGATTCTGCGCTCGTGGGCATGCATAGCTTGAATTTTTGGCTTGACTTGGACGAAAGAAAGTTTCATGGATTAGAGCTATTATTCATCTCATCTGAAACTCAAGGAAGGAAATCTCATGCGCTTAGTGCCCTGGACTCTGGTCAGTTAAGTCAATGCAAGATCCCAATGCACTGTGAATCCTTCATTGATAGATATCCCACAGTTCAAATATTGACTGATCTTTCGAAAAAACATCCGATTGGTTGCAAATAAAGTATATATAGACCGTCTGCAAGTTTTTTTTTTTTAAAGTGTATTGTCATGGCAGTTATCTAAGGCGGTTTTTCTCCTTTCATGATGCAAACAAATCCCAGAAAATCTTGAAAGGGAGAAAAAATCTGTCCTTTATGGAATGAAAAATAACAATATCGTTTCCAAACAGTCTTTACGTACTTATGGAAGTAGGAATCATAAAGAATCAATATTGTAAATTTCTTGCCCGTATCCAAGATGAAAAAGTCACAAACAGACCATAACAAGTCGTTCCAATTTAGCCCACATACTAGGTCGTGGTGGTCATAAACCATCTTTATTTAGTCATCCAATAACTTCAACTTCTGAAAATCATGCTACTCTTGAAAAATGGGCAAGATCCAAAATATGATATTAGGCTCAAACCAAGGATTCTTCTATATAGAAGATGGATGTAAATTTCAAAAGAAAACTCAAGGGCGAAAAACCTCACTCGAGAATTATGATAAGAATTATCTCGATTCCCACAGACGCTGCCAATTGTTGACGGGTGATTCTCGTTTTGGTATATGAACACTTGCAACTTTAAAAAATGGCTATAGGGACCATCGGACGGTATTTCGACGTGATTACTCCGATACCTAAGTTAGTTCTCTCATCATGTAGAGAGAGATATCAAGTAGTTATGATGTTCAGAGAATGGAAAAGAATCCTCTTACTTAGGGTGTTGGCTGGTATTTGTAGTAAGTCTATAGAGATTGTCTTTGAATCGGGCTTAGATATTGAACTAAGTAATATGAGCTCACATAACAATTATCTAAAAATGCCTATCAACAATATGATTGTGTCACAACTTGTTTCTTTTAAACCCAAAGATTAGTACCAATTCAAGAACATGGTTGTGTTCATTATGCACATCACTAGTGAAATACTAAAACAAAAAACATCCATCATAACCTACATTAACTAAACAAAATCACTCAAAAGTCCCATAAAAAAGTGAAATCCAGATGAGTTTTAACATGAAAAATTCAAGAAAAACAAGAAATATTAAGAACTTACTAGAGTACTTGAAGTGAATGCACTTAGGAAAAATGTAAATTGGTGTAAGTGATGGGTTGTAAATCAAAGATGATTGTGAGTGTGTTCACTTGTGTGTGTTGGGCATGAGTGAAAGAGCAGGTGAGAGGAAAAAAAAACTGTATATGTGTTTGTATAGAAAAAGAAGTGAGGAGAAATGTTGAAAAAAACTTACTAGGCATACACTTATATAGTGGGCACGACGCGACCCGAGATATGACCATGTCTTGCGATTGTATATCTTGCTGTTGTGTGGCCAAAACTTAGCTTGGTATTGATACGGTTTGAGACATGACTGTATCTCTAGACCATGTATCCTTCTATAGTCTAATCATGAAAGTCGCTTAGAATTCACAGGATCTAGGACACAATTGAATCTTATGATCGTGCACTATAATGTTTTTTTTTTTTAACTTTTAAATTTTATTATTATTATTTTTTAATTTATGCATACCTAACCTAAATGCAAGAATTGAAAAATAAAGGAACTTAAGGAAACAAAAGTACAAAAAACTGAATCAAAGAAAGTTAATGCAAAAATCAAACTAAAAGGAAGACTTATTATGTTGTATTTCTAAATTTTGAAATTTCGTTTAGCTTCCGGGATGTTGCCTTAGAAACCCCTCAAGGGATGTTGTCCCCCTGACCCTTGCCCACTAATTGGCCAGTAGGACCATCGTATGCGTAGCGTAACATAAAAGTGAACTTGACCTTAAAATGAAAAATAAAAGTGTTAAAGCGTTGAAATAGACAATAAAATATACCAAAATAACCTACTAGCTTAGGTTACTTCCCATGAGTGCTATGTTTAACGTTGATAGCACGATGCGATGCATGGGTTACTTACCTTCATCAGAGTGGAGATGGATCTCCATCCTTACCTCACTTTCAAACTCTCTAAACAAGGCTTGAGTTACCCTTTTTCCATTAGTATAGCAAATTCTCTTGTCTAGTTTCATAACTTCTATCGAGTCTTTGCTTATCATGCCACTTATTAAACTAGTGTTGCTCGAGTCTCTTCTTCTTATCTACTTTTCACTTAGTTGGAGTAGTTGTTTGTAACTTTGGGCTTCTCACTATAAAAGCATGTTCTAAACAATCTTCTTCTAACTGTTTCTACTCTAAGATTGGTAGTTTTACCTTTGGAGGTTCAAAATTTCCTTCCTTTGGTCTATAGAAAGGTTTAATCCCTATCTTCACCACATTGAGTTCATTAGCTCCCAATTGAGCTAAAGCTTCTGATTGATTAATGTTTTTCACCATTTCTCCATCTCTCGTTTCTAAGCAATCATTTATAGGTTCTTTGACAAGTGTTTCCTATACACATTTAGTAACAACTACATTAGAAGTATCACCATCATAACTTATGCCCTCTGAGTCAAGGGACTTGTGCATTCAATTTGGATTCTAGAAAACAATTTCCTTATCTCTAACTCTTAAGATGAGCTTACACTCACTAATATCAAACACAGCCTTAGTAGTGCCTAAGAAGGGTTTACCTAAAATCAATGGTACCTTGAGATCCTCATCTATGTCGATGATACCAAAATCTATAGGGAAAGTGAATTTATCAACTCGCACTAGAACATCTTCTATAATGTCTCTAGGGTATGTTGTGGATCTATAAGCTAATTGAGTGCAAATGCATATTAGTTTAGGTTATCATAACCCTAGCTTTTTAAACAACTTAAATGGCATCAGGTTAATATTAGCTCCTAGATCTACTAAAGCATTATCTAAAGACAAGTTTCCAAGTATAGAAGGAAGAGTAAAACTCCCTGGATTTTGTAAATTCTTTGGCAACTTCTTCTGGTGTAGTGTAAACCATTCCTTGTTCAACATGACAATTGAAAGATCCACCAACTTCCTCTTGTTTGACAACAAGTCCTTTAGGAACTTTGCATATTTCAGCATTTGCAATAAAACATCAACAAGAGGTAAGTTCACTTGTAATTGTTTAAAAAGATCGAAGAATTTATCGAATTGCTTAATTGGATAGGGTAGTCTTGCTTAAGATACTATGGATGCGAGATGGATGGCTTGTACTCCTTCACTTTTGGTGGCTTTACACTCTCTTTTAATCTCAATGGTACTAAACTCTCCTTACCCTTAACCTCTACTTCTTTCTTAGTTACTTCCTTATCCTCCTTCTTCTCAACTCACAACTTTAACACTTCTTAGGGTCATTGCATTGACATGTTCCCTAGGGTTTGTTTCAATGTTACTAATAGTCTCTCATTTAACATCTTAGCGATCTGGCCAATTTGATTCTCCAGGTTGTAGATGGAGGCTTCTGTTTGTTGCATTCGAGCCTTGTTTGATTGAATATATTTTTCCAAGAGGCTTTCTAACTTCTTCTTTAGAGTAAGTAGAGGTGCTGCCAGTTGTTGAAACTTTGGTGGAGGCAAATTTGGTCTTTGCTGTGGTTAATTCCTTGCTTGCTATTGTTGGCCTTAACCTTGATTCTTACCTCCCTATGAAAGATTAGGGTGATCTCTCCACCCCTAGTTGTAGGTGCTACTGTAAGGATTATACTAGGGTCTTATCTAGAAAATCAACTTGTTCTATTTGCTTACAACTTACAATCCCCTCTTGAATGAAGTTGTTAAGGTTGAGTTATGGTTGTTGTGAACTGATCGAGGGGGATTCAATTTTCTTACTCAACATCTTCACTTGAGTGGCTAGAGACTATACAGTGTTGAGCTCAAATACGCATGCGACATTTTGCTTCCCCCTTGGCTACTGCATCTATCATTTGTCTAATAGAGGGATTGAGACCATTGTTGAAGGTTTGCATTTTCATCCAAAGAGGGAGGCCGTGATATAGATACCACCTTAACAAGTCCTTAAAGCTCTCTCATGTGTCGTATGAATCCTTATCCTTTATGTGGGCAAAAGATGAGATATTGGCTCTTAGCTTTGCAGTTTTTGCTGGTGGAAAATACTTCTCCAAGAATTTTTCTGCCAATACATTCTACGTTGTAATTGAATTCCTTACTAAGGAATTCAACTATTGCTTAAGCTTGGTCGTGCAAAGAAAACGGAAAGAGGCGTGGTTGAATAGTATCATCAGTTGCCCCGTTAATCTTGAAAGTATTGCATATTTCCAACAAAAAAAACTAGAAATATATACATTAGGATCTTCGTCTTGGAGGTCATCAAATTGTACAAACTACTGCACCATTTGAAAAATGTTCGACTTAATTTTGAAGTTATTGGTTACAACAATTGGCCGCTTGATGTAGGACTGGGTACTATTTAATGACGGTTGGGAGTAGTCTGACATGGTCCAATTTTGTTCCCCATTGTTGGCTATGATGTCGTTGGGTAGGCTCTTGTGATCAGATCTTTGTTCTACCGCTTGATTCTTGACTTCAACCTCTAACAACTCCACTTTATCTTTCAATCTAATTAGAGATCCTCGGTTTATTGCCTTTACTATTTCTTTAACAAATAATTGCCTCAAATTGTGTAAAGTTGTCCTCTTAATCTTAGGATCAATTTTAATCAAATCTCTTAACTGGCTTCTTATCAGGTACTATACAAAAGAAAATAGAAAATTTAGTTAAAGACCATACCTAGAAATAAAAGAATTCAAGAAAAGGAAAGAAATCAAGAAAAGATTAAAAAAATGGTTAGATTAACAATTTTACTAGCTTTCTTAATATCAAAAGTCCTCGAAAACGGTGCCAAAAAATTGATATATTAAGCAAGTGTACCCTATCAAATTGTAATAGTAGATTAAGTCCAAGTGTCAATTCTTCAAGGATTCTGATTATTAGTATTTATTAGGTCTCTATTATCTAACCTATAAATTAAATTTCAAGAAACTTAGAGAAATAAATCTAAATTATTGCTAAAACTAATTTACAAATTAATTAAGACACAATTTAAGAATTAACAAGAAAGCAATTCAATTGGAAATTAATTCAAGATTCAATGTTATACTTAGATCTTATTTCCCCTAGATCTAACATGTGGTTTTTCTAAAGATAATCTAATTTATTCTTTAATCTTTCTTAACCGGGAGAATTCTTTACTAAAATTAATCACTTTCTTAAACCAATTAACCCTAACCCTAAAATCACCTATTAGAATTTCTTTTCAATAGTATAACCTAAAATTGCATTATTAAACAACGAATTCTCTATGCTTTAATTTAAAATTTCGGAAAAATCTTGCAAATTATCTCCAATCTTGCAACAATCCTCATCAACTATGCCTAGATCTAATCTTATAAGAAATCTCTTGATTCTCTTATAAGATATTAAACTCTAGATTACTATCCATAGAAATAATAACCTAAATCATGAAGTAAACATAGTTGAATCAAAAAAATAATAAAGAACTAAATTAATCAAATACTAATCATGTCACATGAATTAATCTAGGTTCTATAAGACGTAGATACCAAGGATCTACTCATTATACATTGTAAAATAAGAATCTAAAAACAAAGACTAGAAAAAAGCATCATGAAATTCAAATAAAATTAAATCTTGAAATCTTCTCCTCTCCTTGCTTTCTTGATTATTTTTGGCTTTAAAAACTCCCTAAAAGTCGTGCTAAAAAGTTATCCCCCTAAATAAACCTTAACAAGGCTTTATATATGAAGAGCTAAAAAAAGAAAAAAGGTTAGTAGGAAAAGATACAACCGGAGACACAACCATGTCTTTTGGTCGTGTGCTTGATTGTGCTTCACGTTTATCTTTTTTTTTTTTTTTAAACTAGAATTGATATGATTGATGACATGGTCATGTCTTTTGGTTGTGTCCTAGGTTGTAATAGTAGAAAATTGGCTCCAATTTTGTCACAAAATAACACAATCGTGTTATTCGGTTGTGTTAATTTTCAAACCTTCAGAACTTGCTTATTTTAGCTCCAATTTAAGTGAAATTTATTTCTATCTTCTTGTTTTCTCACGTAGATCCTTTCAAAACCTAGAAAATAAAATTTTACTCAATTAAATATTATTATCTAAAGATAAAATCAAGGAAAATCATCAATTAAAATAGAACCAATTTTGAACTCATCAGCCATGCCATTAATATCAAAGGGCAATTTATGGAGAAAGGGAGAGAGATTGTGAGGTAAGAGCATTGTAGGAATCAAACTATATGTGAAGCACTTGGTGTGTGCTTGGATAGACCAAGGTTGCCTTAGTTTAAGGACATCGGCTAAGCTTTTTGAGGAGCCTAAGGTACTTAAGGGTGACGAGGTGCTTAAGGTGACCTAAGTAGGTTGTGTTGGCTTAAGGGATGGATCGGGTATGGTAGGGTGCTTGGGGATCTTGAGTAGGTTGCATGGATAGGTTTAAACTTAAAAGGGGGACCGAGCAAGTTGTTGGAGGAAACCAGGCTCTTCATCTTGGGAAGGTGCTCAGGGGTACTTGAGTAAGCTGAGGCACTTAGACTAAGACTTGGAAACATGTACCTAAAATGACCTATCAACACTATTAGTCAAACCTCCCTTAAAATTCCTAACTACTACTACTATTGTAGCCTTTCCAATGCTTGCATCAAAGGAACCACCTATATTGATCTTAATAAGGCATGGTTAGGAGCTTGCTGACTTTCATTTAGATTTGTTAATCTCAAGTGCATTTGCATATTCATTGCCTCTTCGTTGTCATTAAGAGTATTGCTATGAGTAAATGCCCTAATTTTATCAATTATTGCATTAGATATCATAGCCATCTCTTGCTATAAAAAACAAGGCTAATAAGCTAACGAAGAGTTGTAGACACTATCAACTTGATTGAAGGCTATACACAAATAAGACCTTCACTACTTGCTACATCGATTGTAGGATCAAGCTCCCTTATTGTTGTCCTTCCATTTTCTATGTCAATTCTTAGCCTAATGGCTAAGCTTGCTCCTACTATTGAAACATTTTCTAACTTTGAGATGAAACACTACACCCATCATCACCTTCCTACGAGTAACCTTGATAACACCTACCTACATTTGCACTAGACCTAATAGAAATAATACAGTTGATCACACCACCATTGATAACTCCTAAAGGTCATGTTTTCCCCAACTTCCATCTCATCTCTACTTAAAATAACCTTGCATCTCACTTTAGCTAAATAGGTGTTTATACATGGGAAAGAATCTCTTCTGAAATCCTTTTCTGATGTAATTTGTATGTTAGTAATGAATTCATTTGCTATAGCTACTCTGAAACTTTTAGTCATAGATAAAGGATCAAGCAATGCTTTATTAAAAAATTCAATACATCTCTCCTTCCTTAAGGGATAAGCAATATCTCAATCTCGATCTTTCTTCTAACAACATTCGAATCATAAAGCATAAAATTTAGTGACCATCTATATAAAGAGCTTAAATTTGATAGCCTTAACATATAGACTAACACAACTAAACCATATTGCCTTTTGTCTAGCTACACCTAAGTGACACATGTTCCATATTTTCAATGTTGCCACAAAATTTACAACTACCTCTACTAATGATTCTCCTCTTTGCAAGATATTTAACTATAGACAAAAAAACTATAGCATTCCTTTCAAATAAATCCTTTCTACTCACAAGGTGCATTTACTACTCTAAAGAGATTCTAAAAGCTATAAAAAAAAATGTGAAGAGAAGACTTAAGTGCTTATACCTCAACTTACCAATAAAGTAGTATGCTGAATGCACTAATATTTTTTAAGGAGGAAAAGTACAAAAAAAGTTCATAACGTTTTACATTTTTTCTGAATTAGTCTTTAACTTTTCATTTAGTCCATTTTAATCCTCAACTTTTGCAAGTCGTATTAAATAAGTCATTATATTAAACTTTATTTATTTTTGTATTACTGTAGATACGTATCGGTATATAATTGGTTTATATAAGTACAAAAAAGTAATCTTTTTATTTAGTTTATTTTAGTTTTGAGTTGGGTCTTTATAAATGGTATTAAAGTCAACAGCTTGCTAATGGATATATGATTTGAGGACAAATTGAGGGGGAAGTTGGTGAGGTTGTATCACTTTATTAGGTATTAGAATCTTTATATTCATAATAATCTATAAATCTTCTATTTTATATTAGTCTTAGAGGGCAGCAAAAATAATTAATTGAATTGCACGTTAAAGAAGCAAAAAGATATCACCCAATTGTAAGTTGACATGACCATGATGTTGTGTATTTTAGGAAGAGAATTTGTGGTGCCCTAAGAGAATAAAATCCTGCACCAATTGTATGCAAGAGTCAGATATTAGTTTAGAAAATCCAGATAGTAAATATCAAGTCAATATTAATTACAAGTTTATGGGCCAAGTGGTTGACTTCATTTAGCGGGGGCAATACAGGACAAATGACTACTATTTAATTTGTACGAATATAAATACAATACAACAACGGGTTCTAAGAGGTAGGCTCTTAACCACGGTCTGTAAGGATCTTTGCCTTTCTGAAATTGCGGTATCATTTTTCAATAGTTGACATAAATTATTATGAGGAATTAGCAAAGGACTCCTCCAACGTTATATATACACGAGGTTATGGAGGAAATTTGCTACCATGTTTTCTTCCACGGGACAAAAGGACATCCTGATTTCTATAATCCGCTGGGACGTATCGCTACAAGCGGATTGTCACAGGTTGACAGCACAATCTTGTGACAAGTCAGCAGAAGCAACATCTGCGATTAGGGTGGCATGGTTTAACTTGGTTCAGCTTCAATAACTTTTCAAACCGAGTAAAATTTTCCCATTCGGGCTGGTTTGGTTCCGTTTTAAACCAAAAGCAAGAGGTAATACATTATTTCAATATACTAATACTAAAGTCTTCTCATACCTGTGGCTTGTTTTACGTAAAACTATGTATTAAATAATTGCGTGTGTTTTCCTTCTATGTAGTTAAATGTTATATTATTACTAATTTTAATACTATCGTCTATTGTATACAAAGCTATCAAACTTGCGATTTTATCCAAAATCGCTAAAGGATCTATAAAATTAAAATATAAAAATATAAATTTTTACTACTTTTGCTTAATCCTTCTTTTGATCATTGAAGCTATCGGTTCTAATAGTTGAATGTTTAAATTTTTGACAATTAAAATGCTCCATGAATTGGACACTCGTCTTGTCCACATCATGTTAGATAGGTTAAGGGTCAATCCAAGCCAACGTAAAAGCCCAAGAATATTTCCTCTCTCTTTTTACTATACCTACGTGCAAGAGGGTACAAAGACAATTTCTCCCACTCTCTCTTGATCCTTCTACAGACCTTAAGTACTTTGTTCTCTCTCTCTCTCTCTTTGCTTTTGTGTTCTCTCCTTTCCCTCAGAAATAGTGTTTAGGGTTTCTAAAAAAAAAACTTTGTAATGATGATGAATTGCAACAAAAATTACAAATCTAAGTAGGCAAAAAAGTGTTTTGTTTAGTAAATGTTGTGTTGTTGAATTTCTTTATGAATATGACTTTGATTTAAGTGTTCATGTATGTGAGGTATAGATGCAAAGGCAAAAGAAGAAACTCAATTGATAGGCTCTGATCTTCAAGCATCAAAGAAGCTTCCATAGAAAGGTTTCAAATTAGGGTTTTTCAATACCCCTATCTTCTTTTTCCCTTTTTCCTTTTATACTTGTTTCCATATCTATTCTTTTATTCTGTTGTTTTTTGTTATTGTTGTTATAATTTGTAACTAAATGTAAAACTACTTATACTATTGATTATCTATATGACTCCCCAAGTTGCTTTTGTTGGAATACTTGAAGTTACTTCCCTATTTATAATCATATGCAGTCTTTACACATAATTGTCTAGATACCTCGGACACCTTCTGTTGATTCTTGTCTATCTTCCATTTTTTGTCATAACAAATTTCTCCCCTTCTTGGACATTGACCTTGCCTTTAAGGTCAAATTCAGGATAATTCCTATTAAAATCTTATAAATCTATCTGGGTAGAATCCTCTAGGAAAAGTGACTCCCATTAGATAAAAAGTTGTTTAACTTTAGTACCATGTTTGAAATTCTCCTTGACATCTAGAATTGCAATAGGTTAGACCACTAGATGATTATCTAAATCTAAAGCTGGTAGTGGTCTAGGTTCATCCTTTTTACCCTAAGCTTTCTTCAAAAGAGAAATATGAAAAATAAGATGAATCCTAGATTTGTTCTGGTAAATTGAGTCTATAAGCTACTAGTCTTATGCGTTTAGTTACTTCAAAAGGGACAGACTATCTTCTAGATGGCTTATAGGACATTTGATTAGCTAATGAAGTTTGTTTATAAGGTTATAATTTGACATAAGCCAAATCTCCCACAAGCAACTGTTTATCCGATCACCTTTGATTAGCAAATTCTTCATTCTATGCTGTGCTTTGGTCAAATTATTCTTTAATAGAGCCAACATATCATCTTTGTTTTGTAACTCTTAGTCTACTGCTTCCATTGATGAAAACCCTTTGATATAATTAGGAATCTGAGGATATTGCTTTAAAAGGAGTCATTTGAGTACTAGTGTGAAAATTAGTATTAAATGAAAACTTTGCTCAAGGTAAATACTCAGGCCATAACTTTGGTGACTCCATAACAAAGGCCCTCAAATAGTGCTCCACAGTCCTATTCAAGACTTCTGTTTGACCATCCGTTTGAGGATGGTATGCAGAACTCATTTTCAATTGTGTTCCATTAAGCTTAAGAAGCTCCCTCTAAAATTTACTTAAAAACACACTATCTCTACAAGAGATAATGGTTCTTGGAAACCCCATGAAGTTTGACAACCAAGTCAACGAATAAACTTGCCACTAATGCAACTGTGTAATTAGCCATTAATGGTCTATAACCACTAATATTACTTTATACCCTTTTGATAATGGTAAACCAGTAATAAAATTCATTAAAACATCATAAAAAATTTATTATGGTATAAAAAGTGGTTATAATAAGCCAATTAGAGATGTTGTCAAATATTTAGTTTGCTGGCAAACATGACAACACTTCACAAATTATTCTACATCCTTCCTCATTCCTTTCTAGCAAAATGCAGCACTTAGACATTTAAAAGTCATGAGTATTTCCACATGACCTTTGCTCAAAGTAGCATGAAACTCCATTAGTAGAGTGGGAATAATGGATAAATTTGAGGGAACAAAAATTTTGTTGCTAAAATAAAGTAATCCATCTTTATAAGATAATGGCAAGTCAAGTGACTCCTTGCTACAACATTTTCCCCTTACTGTTATCATTCTTCATTTTGCTCAAATTCCCTCTTTAGCAAACTAATTGAATCAAAAGAAGGCATTGATAAAGTGAAAAGTTGAAATTCCTCTTCAGACCTCCTGGACAAGGCATCCACTACTTTATTATTAGGTCCCAGTTTGTATTGTATTTCATAATCATACCCCATTAACTTCACTAGATATTGTTGTTGCTTTATGGTTTGAATTATTTGAGTTCGTAATTCTTTTAGACTTTTTTGGTCTGTTTTGATTATGAAATACCTCCCCAAAAGATATTGTCTCCATTTCCCAACCGCTTCCATCATTGTTGACAACTCACTCACATAAGCACTTGCTTTCTGCATCTTGAGGCTAAATTTCTTGCTAAAATATGCAATAGGTTTTTTGTCTTGATGCAAAATTGCTCCCAATCCCATTCCCAATGCATCTGTCTCTACAAGAAACGTCTTTGAAAATTCTAGAAGAGCTAAAATTAGTGTAGATGCCAATGACTCCTTTAATATGAGAAAAGCTTCTATTGCTTCCAAAGTCCAATCAAAACTAGTTTTTCTTAACAAATTTATTAGAGGAGATGCTATTTTAGCATAGTCTTTCACAAAACGTCAATAATGGCCAGTAATCCCCAAGGATCCTCTCAACTAGTTCACTGTTGTCGTTGAGGCCATGTCTTAATTACTACAACCTTTTCCAGATCTGGTTTTACTCCTTCTTGTGAAACTACATGTCCCAAATATTCAATACTATCCTTAACAAAAGAACACTTGTTCTTTTTAAGATAAAAAACATGTTTCCTCAAGTATTCAAAAGCTTTTTCCAAATGCACCATATGCTCTTGTATATTTCTACTATATATTAGAATGTCATAAAAGAAAAACGATAATGAATTTTTTGAGATAAGGTTTGAAAATGCTATTCATTATTGATTGAAATGTTGCTGGGGTATTGGACAATCCAAAAGGAATTACCAAAAACTCATAGTGTCCCTCATGTGTCCTGAATGCTGTTTTGTGTACATCTTTTGGGTTCATCCAGGTCTGATCATACCTCGCTTGCAAACCCATTTTGGAAAATATTGTAGCTCCCCTTAACTCATCTAATAGCTCATCAATTGTTGGTATTGGAAATTTGTCAAGCATAGTTGCTTGGTTTAAGACCTTATAATCCATACAAAATCTCCATAAACCATCTTTGTTCTTAACCAGTAACACCAATGAAGAGAAAGGACTGGTACTCGGTTAGATAACATTACTCTCCAACATTTCTTTGACAAACTTCTCTATTTCCCCTTTTTGAAAACACGAATAACGATATGGTCTAACACTTATGGCTTTTGTTTCATCTTTTAAGTGAATATGGTGCTACATATCATGCATTGGTGGCAATGATGTAAGAGTCACAAAAATATCTTGAAATCCACTTAATAATGATTCAAGGTCATTATTGCTGGTAGTATTATGAAATTCTATATCCTTCTAAGCCACTAAATTGAAAAAATAAGACACATTGTTAGAGTTTATCAACTTCCTCAACTTTGAACCTTCAATTTGTTTTGGAATTATGTGTTTATTTCCTTAAAATTCCACTATTTTCCCTTACCACAAAATCTTCATGCTTAACAAAGCATAATCAATAGTAGTAGGCCCTAAAGTTCCTAACCACTGTATTCTTAAAACCAACTCAGCTCCTTAGATTCATATAATAGAAAAATTGACTAAAAATGTAATTCCATTAAGCATTAATGGCACTTCCATACACATAGTCGAGTAAGTCAAATAATCCCCATTTCTAATCATCATCGAAAATTTGGGAACTACAATTATTGGTAACTCCAACATTTTTGCAACACCAAGATGCATGGAATTATACATGCTGCCAGAATCTGCTAACATGGAAACATTCTTACCTCTTATTGTTCCCTCCAATCTTAATGTTTTTGGAGCCACTAATCCTGAAATTGCATAGTAGTTTATCTCCACTATTTCATCCATTGCTTCCCCTTTACGAATTGCTTCACTATTTTCCTCCTCTTCTTGTAACTCAAAATCCTCTTCTTGATCACCTGTATTGTTTTCATCACAATTATAACAAAGTCCTTTTTCTCTTCGCAAAGATAATTCAACTGTTGTAAAGTTCTTTATAGGTAATGATTTTTAGTTAGGGATCATAGTATTGGTTTTTGAATGAATGTTTTGGCTATTCCATTTATTTGAAGCTTGTGATGAGGCTATTAAATTGGTTGATTTTTGAAATGATGGTTTATAATATGCTTTTTAAAAAGAAAGATGGGTTTGAATTTTTACTTGAAATTGGTGGGTTAGAAAAATTTGGCTGGTTTTGGAATTTTGATAAGGAAGAAAGATGTATTGAAAAGTTTTTGTAGCTTTGTCTTGTACAATTTGGCTAAATGAATTGCCCTAAATATGATGATGGCCTAGTTGACATCACTTTTGCCTATATTTGGCTTTTAGTCCTGACACAAAGCAACTCTAGATAAAGCTCTTTGATATTCCAAAAATATGATTGAGTAAGTTTTCGTACTCATTTCGATATTCCAAGACTAAGCCTTTTTGCACCAATTTTGATAATTGTCCATGATAATCTTCAAAAATTGAAGGACCAAACCTTGTCTTCACCGCTCTTTCAAATGTTGCCTACGTAGTTAACAAATCATTCTTTGTTAACCATTGAAACCATTGTAAAGCTTTGTTCTCTATAGCAAAACCAACCATTTTCACCCTCTAAGATGGTGATACTCCATGAAACTCAAAAAATTGATTTACCTTAAAATGCTAAGATTTTAGATCTTGTCTTGAAAATTTTGGTAAATCTAATTTGATGGATCAATACAACCGATGTGACTCCTGTTCATTAAAAGAGGAAAATGATGAAGAATCCTCATTGTCATTAGGATTTCTTTGATTCTTTTCTGGCAGTTGGAAAGTCCTTAGAAAGGTCTTGAAATTTTCATTTAGTTCACCTAACATATCCTCTACATTATCCATTCTTACTTCTAAGGAGATTTGATACAACTCATCATTTTATAAGAGTACATTTTCTCTTTTCATTTGATCATCCTAGCATCTCAATTATCATTAGGTAAGACATTATTCTTTAGGAAATCAATCTAAGAGCATTGCCAATCTCCTATACTTGCAACAAATTTTCATTTTCCCTCATTGAGTACCAAGAACAACTTGAGCAACTTAATTGGAGTTAGGACGCATCCTTAGAAATAGATGATTGGTAATACCTTATACATTGTATTCAACGATATAAGGTTGACCTATCTTTACGACACCAGATATCATGATATTTGTATAGCATTGCCAAAGCTTCTTTTGTAGATATACCATGTGATAAGATTCCTTTTGAGCCCTTATAATACAATATAATGGATGATGATAAAAATTTTCAAAATTGTCATAAAAGTTGCTTTAAGACTTATCAACTATGCCTTGATAAGAATACACCAATCATTTATTGACTTCTTACTGTCTTCAACCAACAATAAAGCAATACGGGGGGATAACTCTCCTAGTGATTTTGATACTCAACTTTTTATATATACCTTGCATTGGAACCTTACAGGCCAACATTGCCGAAGCATCATCATATCGATTAGAGGACCATTTAGTGTGCTCATACCTAACTAATTGGAATTTGGTGATTAATGTCTAAATTATAGGTCTATTAGGGGTTAAAGTTGTGGCTAGTACAAGTTCTTTCTACCTAAAGTCCCCATTAACTTGTTTAATGATAAGATTGGAGTCATCTTTAATGCATACATGAGTCATACCTATTTGTTGGGCTGTCAACAATCAAGTAACAGAGCCTTATACTTGGCTTCATTATTTGTGTAATGAAAATCTAATTTAAAGGCTAAGGGGATCTATTGACCATTTGGGGATGTTAACATAACCCTAGCTCTACATCTAGTACTCCTGGATGATCCATCGAATTATGATGACCATTCCCTACCAACTTCTACTATAAAAGCATATTCATGAAAATCTTTATGAATAGTGTCAACACCATTACCTTTATCAACACTAGGAAATTGAGCTAAGAGATCCTCTAATGCTTGCAACTTGATTGATGTGGGAGTTGACACAACGATGTCAAATTCTCTAAGAAGGAACATCCACTTAGTGATTGTACTAAATAGAGCTAGCTATGATAGTAAGGACTTAATGGGGTCAGAATTGGTCATCACAATGACCTTACATGCTAGGAAGTAGTGTCGCAACTTCTAAGTGGCAAATACGAATGTAAGATAGTGTTTTTCATGCACTTAGTAGTTGAGTTCACTTCCTTGAAGCATCTTACTCTAGTAATACACTAAATGTTCAATACCATTTACTTCTTACACCAATAAGACTCCAATAGACCTATTTATAGATGTTAGTTACAAAATCATAGGCATTTCTTTGACTAGCATAGTCATTGTCTATGGAGAATGAAGTATTCCATTGATTTTTTGGAATACCTCCTCTTGTGCCAAGCCCCATTCAAATGGGATTCCTCTTTTCATCATTTGATATAATGAAAACTAACAAGTGTTAGAATGGTTTGCTAGACATTAACATGAGTTGCTTTAGATCCTTTCGATTTTTACATGATAGTAAGGACTGGATGGCTTGGACCTCAGATGGATCAACATTCATACCCTTCCTATGCAAGACAAAACCAAGGAACATCCTCAATGATACCCCCAAAATCAACTTCAATGGGTTCATACATAGTTTGTAGATACAATACCTTTCAAAAACTTTCCTTAGGTGCTTAATAAGATTATATGCCTTCCATGATTTAATGACAATATCATTTGCATAATGTTCCATGTGGTTATGCATCATATCATGGAAGATAGGAGTCATTACCCTTTAGTAAGTGGCTTTTGCATTCCTTAAACCAAACAACATTATAGTATAGTAGAAGTTCCCAAAAAGGAGTCCAAAAGGCTATACATTCATTGTCTCTAAGTGCCATCTTGATCTGATTATAGTTACTAAAACCATCCATTAAAGAAAATAGTTCATGTCTAGATGTCTCATTAATAAGTATGTTGATGTTTGGGAGAGGGAATTTGTCTTTAGAACATGTTCTATTCAAGTCACAAAAGTCAACTCATACATGTAGTTGGCCATTCTTATTCTTCATTGGTATAACATTTGTCGAGCATAGTTTTTCACCCTTCCGGTTCTTTTTATAAAATTAGGTCTTCTTTAAACTGATCAGTACTAAACCTTACCCATTTAATATTGACCCTCGACTAGGGTTTAAAGAAGATCATTTTTTCCAACTTGAAAAGATTTGGAGTCGCCACCCGACTGAAGTCGGGAAAAGGAGTTAAGTTATAACTAATTGGGTGGATTGGTTATAACTTAGTTACCAGTCTATCGATTAAAAAACCAAGTTATAAATACGGTTTTTTAAAAACTAGAGATCTGGATCCGGGGGCTAATTTATTAAACCCTAAACAGGTACCACTTTTAACTTTCCGAATTTAACTTCGCTTTTCAAATATACCATTTTTAATTTCTAAAAAAATATCTAATTATGATACATGCAACTAAATTGATTAACTTACATAAATATCTAAAAATGGCAAAAATAAAACGTTTCATATTTTAAGTTGCTCCATACTTGTATACGAGTGCCTACGTACCCGCTATTTGGGATCAAACGTACGTAATTCTTTTAACGAAAATATAGTGGGTTAATTGATTTTAACTTTGGAAAAAATTACTAGGTTTACGTTTTTACCCATTTTGAATTGATTTGAGAAAAGATTATAAGGGGTCCTAAATTAGATTTTATTTTTGGAAATTCTAAATGATTCTAATTTGAAAAAAATGATTGATTTATTTTTATTTATTTTTACAAAACTCAATTTTTTTAAGTGTCAAAACGATTTTTTTTTACTAACCTATTTATTTATTTTTAATTTTTTTTATACTTATTCTACCTATTTCTATTAAAATAAATAAATAGACTATTTCCTTTTTCTTTTTTTTTCTTTTTCTCATTTATAACATTTACAAATAAATAAATAAGTAAATAATAAAAAAGAAAAACTAGGTTGGCTCATATTAGCTTGAATGGCCCGGATCGGCTCACTTTGGCTTGGATTGGCTCGGTTGGCTTGAGTCGGCTCACTTTGGCTTGGATCGGCTCGGTCGGCTTGGATTGGCTTGGAGTTAGCTTGGTCGGCTCGAGAAATCTGATGGTGGTGATTTTCGTAAAAACATCGTAGGGAATACTATCCTAGAGAGAGTGGAAACTTTGATTTTTGTTTTTTTAAAGTGTTTTGAAGTTTTTGTTACGTTTTGAAAATGAAAAGTAGACCCCTATTTATAGGTATCATGGTCATGTTAAGGATAGAAAAAATTAAATGCAATATGATTTTCTTCCATTTTTGGATTGGATGAACTTAGACAATATGTGGTGCCAAATACATAGTTGCACGTATATGAATGTGTCGGAGTGTGTCAGAGTGTGTCAGAGGTGTTTACTACACTTAGAAGTGAGTTGGCAAATGATGTGGCGACGACGTGGCTCGTGATGTGGCGATGACATGGCGGTAAAGTGAGAAAAGAAAATAAAAGATACATTTCGTACCTTCCATGGATTGAATTCAGGATCTCCAAGTCATATACAATGTCCAGTCCAAGTGCTTATCTAGCTAAGCTATTGGTTTTTCCTTATTCATATGTGTAATTAATTGCATATATGGACTAGATTAGCCTAGGCTAGATTTAAATCTAGGCTTAGACTCAACAGCCTTTTATTCAAAACTATTTAAATTAAAATTATATTCTATTTAAGTAACCTAAAAATTTATTATTTTCTAAATTCCCTATTTTATTTTATGACTTTTCAAATTTCTTATTTTTTTGTATTTTTTTCTAAATTTATTATTTTTTCTGTTTTTTTTCCTATTTTCCTATTTTTTTTTATATTTTTCTAGAATTCCTATTTTTTCTAACTTTCATCATTTTTTCTTTGAGCTTTCTTTAATTTTCTATTTTTTATAAAATTTTTCTAATTTAGGACCCAATAACCTAATTTGAAAAATAAAAGGGAGGGAGGAGGGGAGACGGGGTGCAAAAATTAGGTATCTACAGTTACTTTTCTTTATGGTAAAGTTTGAGCAAAACTTTGCCATAAAGATAAATCAGGCACTATTTTTGCCTTAAGAATGGATTTTATGCTAGGAAGCGCTACAACTAGCTTGCTATCCTAAGTCCAATCCATTGAGGATTTTGAGAAGAGTAGGATGGTGCTCTAAGAGATGGTCGAAAGATGAAAAGAAGAATTGAAGTTTGGTCATGCTCTATGAACTAACAAAGGGAAGTGAAACAGGTTAAGCGCTCCTTGAGCTAACCAAGACCCTAAAAAGAATGAGTAAACTTGGTTGTGCCTTGATGAGTTGACTAACCAACGTAGGCAAAGTGCTCCTAGAGCTGGCTAAGACCCTAAAATGAATGAGTAAATTTAGTCGTGCCCTGATGAGCTAACTAACCAGGGTGGGCAAAGCGCTCCTAGAGCTAGCTAAGGCCCTAAAAAGAATGAGCAATCTTGGTTGTACTCTGATGAGATGACTAACCAAAGTAGGCAAAGCGTTCCTAGAGATGGCTAAGACCCCAAAAAAACTGAGTAAACTTGGTCGTACCCTGATGAGATGACTAACTAAGGTAGGCAAAGCGCTCCTAGAGCTGGCTTAGACTCTAAAAAGAATGAGTAAACTTGGTGTTTCTTTAATGAGTGGGCAAAGCGCTCCTAGAGCTGGCTAAGACCCTAAAAAGATTGAGGAAACTTGGGCTTGATTCCTAAGAGGGAAAAGATAAATGAATGAGGAACTAAAGTAAGGCAAGCAACTAGTTTCAAATGACTCTTTAACTAGGAAAAGTATTTATAGAGAGATTTGTTGAAAATCCATTTTTGAACAAGGAAAAGAGTAGGGATAAGCCCCTTGATTTGGAAAAAGAGTTTGAAGGATGTTAAAAACTACAATTAGGGAAGAATGACTTAAACTAGAAAAATGACGACCTTGGAAAGGAAACGGACGACATGGATTAAAAACTTGGCTATTTGAGCCAACATGGATTTGGATAAAAGATTTTGTGATGAGCCTTTTCTTTCTCTCTCTTCTTTTTTATTTTTTTTTTTACTTTTTTTTTTTGAATGTTTTGCTGATAGGTATAAAGTCTTATTAAGGAACAATCTTATAACCAACCTTATCTTTGGTAATCATGTGGAATTTCTTAATGCCTATAACCCTAGGGCTTCTCTTAGGGCTTTTGTGATCTCAAGGCATTCCTTCCTTAAGGAGTGGGTAACTTACAATTAGTTTAGTTAAAGAGGTCTTCCTTATTAGCTCTGGGTATAGATTACACTCTCGACTTTAGTTCCAAAAATTATAATCCATTTTGTAAGTGAAACTCCTTGACTAATTCGTTAGGTCTTTTTCAGTTTACCCTTATAAATTTAGTATTTTGGTCTAAGGGTTTCAAAAAAGGTTAATGAAAAGGCATGTTTTTACAGAAACACTTTTATCAATCCCGAGTGTATAAATAAAGAACCTTGGGGAAAAATTAGAAGCATGCTTGCCCTTATTTCAAAAACAATTTTTATTAAAGATAAATTATATTTTAAGATTTAAAGAGCTTTTACATGTATAAGGGCGATATTGTGGGTAGGGAGGCCTTATGTGATTTAGTATAGGTAGGAGAGGCTTCAAAGTGTTAGTATGGATATAGAAATTTGGGTTTCTAAGCTTAGGAGTGTGATTTAAGGCCTTGTGTTTTCTAAGGCTGTTTAGGCATTGACTCCTAGCCTTTTTGATTTGGTTTGGTTGCCCATATTGGGATGTGAAACATTTATTGGGGCTTTTTTTCCTATACTTTCAGGCCCAATTCTTTGGTTTCTTTTCTTCTTCTTTTTTTCTTTTAATTGCTTTGCCCCATCATCTCTTACTATTCTCTCTTTTTGGCCCCAAGAGTGACTCTTTCCATTAATGATTCATGGCCTTAATTCCATGGATTTCAAGTGTATGGGCTTGAGGTGGTTGAAAAAGGAAATTGGCTCTTCCTCATTTCAAAGAAAAATAATTTATCAGAAATAAAAGTCATTTTTGAATTAATGTTATTTAAACAAGCATAAACCAATCTTATCCCTATCTTCTACTCAATGACCCTAACCTTTGAATTGCCCCATTGCGGGGTGGTTCTTGATAGGGTTTAAATTTAGAAATTCTCCAAATAAGTCTAATGGGGTGAACAACAGATGATTGTGTTTAGGATTTAGAAGTGAATGCCTAACTTCACTTCAATCTACGTATCACATTCAAAGTGAACCTCCTTTAAGGAATGAGTCCAAAATATCCTCACAATTATGTTGCTCAACTCTCAAAGTGTTTCAGGTTGGTGTATAGGATAGAGCTTGCCTCTTCTCATCTTAAACTTTTCAAAAAGTGAGTTATCGATTCCTTAAGGAGGAGTTCGCTTTTTTATTTTCCTAGGATCGGGTTTTGCCCCCCAATTTCTCAAATCATGCTCTAGTATTTGATTTTGTGTTCTAGTTTGATTCATGATTAAGCTTAGCTTTCTAAATAGATCAAAGGTTTTGGCTTGGCTTGGTTACTTTTAGGAGTTGAGGATTGTGCTCAGGTTGGCAGCCTTGATAGGCTGTAGCTCATGTTCGGATTGGCTAGCTGGCCTAATGGCTTGTATTTGGGTAAGCTGGTGTTTAAGTTGAATGCTTAGCCAAGTGGCCTGTGTTTGGGTGGGTTACCTAAATGGGCCTAAGGTTGGTGTTAGCTAAGTAACTTGAATTTGGATTAGATGGTGATAAAGGGCTAGGTTTGGTGTAGGTTGAAAGCCAAATGTTTAGGCTGGCTGCTTAAGTGGGCTAAAGGGTTCATGTTTGTTTAAGAGGCTCGTATTTGGGGTTGAATGGGCTAAGGGACTCGTATTTGGCTTGAATGGGCTAAGGGCTTCGTGCTTGGCTTATATAGGCTAAGGTGCTCGTATTTGGTTTCCTTAATAGGTCAAGGGACCTTGTGTGGTTTGAAAACCAAGTATTTGGGTTGGTCACTTGAGTGGGCTAGAGGCCTGAGCTTGTGCTGGTTCCTTAAGCCCATAAGCATTTGTAACTATTAGCAACTTTTATTTTCATTTTTTTTAGAGAGAGAAAGGTAAAGTTTATTTTCAGAATATAATTTACAAATAAGGATGGTGGTTTATATATATATATATTTGAGTTTCTATTTACAAGTCTATGGATTTTGTTTACATTTTTCTAAATGAGATTGAATGGTAGTTAAATGGAAGACTATTTACAAAGACAAGAATTTAAAAAAAAATGATGAACGATGAACTAAAGAGAGCTTTATTATTTTTTAAAAAGGAAGACGAGAATACTAAAAACAAAGGTAGAGAACCTAAACTTTATTCAGGAATTTTTATTCTAGGCTCCTTAGACTTGAAATGGAAAGACCCTACATTAAGTCTCGTAAATGGGCCTTAAGGTCTTCTATCATCTCATAAATATTCCTAATGACCTGTGCCAAAACAAACCTTAAGGCTTGGTTATGAGCTTCAGAACACTTGAGCTTTTCTTTCAAATAGGCGATTTCATCTCTCAATACCTGCTCGCAAAACCTAGAGGCATCTAGTAGCCTATTACTTGGCTGATCATTCACTTAGTTGTCTGCCATCCTATGTCTACATATTTTATAGACAAGGATCAATCATTGATGCAATGATAGAAAAACAAAAACGCGAAAATATACAGATGCTAAGGTTACTTGGGTTAATATATTACTTCTTAAGTTACAACCCTACTGTAATTTTCAAAAACTTGTTTGCAAAAATTCTTGAACAATTAGTAGGGCTCTAATTTCTTAAGGGTAGTGTATTAACTCAAGTTTGGAATGAAGTATATGCAATTAGGGTAGGTTCTAAAAGGTCTTTAAACTCTGTAATCTCACTTATTTTTAAAAAACACTTTCATTGGTCACATGAGCTTAAGTAGGGTGGCCTAATCGGCCCTGAACGGTGGTTGCCCCACTATGCCCAGAACTTACACAATGGCCCCTCTCCTATGGTCTTAAGATGGCTTGGGTCCGACCGCATCTACCTTATATTTTTATGCAACAAATGAAACCCCATGCCCTAGTGCATGCTATTTATAGAACAAATATATATACGAAGCCAACAATAAATAAACAAATCAATATATAAAGAAATAAATAAATAACTAAACAATGTGGACAATTTGAAAAGCGATTTTAATTTCGAAATGTTTTTAAGTGGTTAGCCCTCTTGACATTTCCTAGTGGAGTCGCCAAGCTGTTGAGCCTGGTTTTTCACCCTCTCGGTTCTTTTTATAAAATTAGGTCTTTTTTAAACCGATCAGTACTAAACCCTACCAGTTTAATATTAACCTTCTATTAGGATTTAAGGAAAATTATTTTTTCCAACTTGAAAAGATTTGGAGTCATCACCCGACTAAAGTCGGGAAAAGGGGTTAAGTTATAATCAATTGGGTGGATTGGTTATAACTTAGCTATTAGTTTATCGATTAAAAAACCAAGTTATAAATACAGTTTTTTAAAAACTAGAGATCTGGATTCGTGGCTAATTTATTAAACCCTAAACGGGTACCACTTTTAACTTTCTGAATTTAACTTCGTTTTTCAAATATACCATTTTTAATTTCTAAAAAAAATCTAATTATGATACATGCGACTAAATTGATTAATTTACATAAATATCTAAAAATGGAAAAAATAAAACTTTCTATATTTTAAGTCACCCCATACTTACATACAGGCGCCTATGTACTCGCTATTCGGGATTAGACGTATGTAGTTCTTTTAACGAAAATATACCAGGTTGATTGATTTTAACTTTAGAAAAAATTGCCGGGTTTACGTTTTTACCCATTTTGAATTGAATCAAGAAAAGATTATAAGGAGTCCTAAGTTGGATTTTATTTTTGGAAATTCTAAATGATTCTAATTTGAAAAAATGATTGATTTATTTTCATTTATTTTTAGAAAACTCAATTTTTCTAAGTGTCAAAACGATTTTTTTTTTACTAACCTATTTATTTATTTTTAATTTTTTTATACTTATTCTACCTATTTCTATTAAAATAAATAAACAGACTATTTCCTTTCTCTTTTTTTTTTCTTTTATTTTTTTCATTCTCTTTCCTTCTTTTTTCTTTTTCTCATTTATAACATTTACAAATAAATAAATAAATAATAAAAAAGAAAAACTAGGTCAGCTCAGATTGGCTCGAATGGCTCGGATCGGCTTACTTTGGCTTGGATTGGCTTGGTTGGCTTAAGTCGGCTCACTTTAGCTTGGATTGGCTCGGTTAGCTCACTTCAGCTTCAATCGGCTTAGTTGGCTCACTTCGGCTTGGATTGGCTTGGAGTTGGCTTGGTCGGCTCTAGAAATTTGATGGTGGTGATTTTTGTAAAAACACCGTAGGGAATGCTATCCTAGAGAGAGAGGAAACTTAGATTTTTGTTTTTCTAAAGTGTTTCGAAGTTTTTGTTGTGTTTTGAAAATGAAAAGTAAACCCCTATTTATATGTATCATAGTCGTGTTAAGGATGGAAAAAATTAAATATAATATGATTTTTTTCCATTTTTGGATTCAATGAACCTGAACAATATGTGGTGTCAAATACATAGCTGCATGTATATGAATGTGTTGGAGTGTGTCGGAGTGTGTTTACCACACTTAGAGGTGAGTTGGCAAATGACGTAATGATGACGTGGCCCGTGATGTGGCGATGACATAGCGATAAAGTGAGAAAAGAAAATAAAAGATACATTTTGTACCTTCCATGGATTGAACTCAGGATCTCCAAGTTATATGTAATGTCAAGTCCAAGTACTTATCCAGCTGAGTTATTGATTTTTCCTTATTCATATGTGTAATTAATTGCACATATGGATTAGATCAGCCTAGGCTAAATTTAAATCTAAGCTTAGATTTAACAGCTTTTTATTCAAAACTATTTAAATTAAAATTATATTCTATTTAAACAACCTAAAAGTTTATTATTTTCTAAATTTCCTATTTTATTTTATGACTTTTCAAATTTCTTATTTTTTTGTATTTTTTTCTAAATTTCTTATTTTTTGTGTTTTTTTCCTATTTTTCTATTTTTTTATATTTTTCTAGAATTCCTATTTTTCTTAACTTGCATCATTTTTTTTTTTTTTTGGCTTTCTTTAATTTTCTTTTTTTTTTTGAAAAATTTCTAATTTAGGACCCAATAACCTAATTTGAAAAATAAAGGGGGTGGGGGGAGCAAAAATTAGGTGTCTACAACATTAGCTAGCCAAGTTGGGTATTTAATTGGCTTAATAAAGCTAGCTTGTAGTAACTTCTCAATTTTATCTTTTATTTGTATCCAATCTCTAAGCAAAATATACATTGGTGTTGCTTAATGGGTTTAACTCGTAGGGTAATGTTTAATCGATGCATTATTGAGCTAGGATACAATCCAGGCACCTCATCATACGTTTATGCAAAGATGTCATGAAAATCTTTAATTAAATCCATTAAGAGATTCTTTATTTGCTTTGCTAGATTTTTACTAATAAAGATAGGCCTATTGGTCTCTCTTGGAGCTACCGGGTTTAATTCTTCAATTTCTTTTGCTTGTGATTTCACTTGGTCCTGTAATTGTAGGGGTGCGGGTTGTGCTTCTTATAGATTTGTTAGGAGTTGTTGCACATGTCTCCTTTAACCTCGTAAATTGTCATAAACGGTATATAGTACGTCTATCTACTGGAGAATAACTTTCCATCTTTATGAATGTTTTACCACCCCATCTCTTTCGCCCCCTACATATGGGGGATGTCTTCCTTTTCTTGTTTTCCTTCCCTTGTAGTTCTCTTGAGGTTGGTAATGGTGTACTAATGAGTTTTCCAATTGTTGTTTCTCCTATACCCATATTTTCATCAAAGAATCTTGCTTCAGTGAAGTAAGATTCTCCATGTTTGAATGGACTTTGAGTAGTCGGGATGAAGATGTCTTTCCCTTTCCAACTGCCCTTGACACACTAATGCAGTATAGAAGGGATCAAACTGTGGTTGTAAAGCCACTTCCTCTCTACCAACAAATGGTAAGAGATAGAAGCATCCAATACATGGAACTTGGTTGACCCATGAATAGGGCTAACCTTAAAATCAACATTAATAAACCTTAAAGACCTTGTAGGAACATCAGCAAAATTGTGTATGTCAACTAGTTGTCAGACCAACCACCTCATGTTATGTGCTGCAGCTTTAAAAGTCGATAAAGGCATAATGTTTAGTAAGGACCCATCATTAATAAAATTCTTTTGAATGGGATAACCATTAAGCTCACTTTCTATGTACAATGGATGATTATGATTTGGATTATTGATACACATGTTGTAATTAGTGAAAACAATAGTATTCTCATGTGTTTTTGCCATGTTACGGATTGGTTGCACAATGTTACATTCCTTAAACTAATGCTCTTAGATCTCTACGAGGGCTTTTGTTGTTACAATTCTAGATTGTTCATCAAATCTTAGTAAATCAATGAAGTTCCTCACATTTGCGGTTATAATTAAAGCTAATGCCGCATGATTACTTGGATCATCATCAGCATCTTTTCCTTTAGTAATAGCTATATCTTTCGGAAGTATAGTCATTGGTGTGTCAATTTGTGATTGATATATCTCTTAGGAAGTTTTCAAGTCATGAGAGATTGCATCAGTAGCTCCCTCATTATTATGTATAGGAAGAAGGTTTCTATGTACATCATTATCATCATCTAACTCCAATTTGCTACTTTTGACCTTCTCGTTGAAGATCCTTCTTAAGGCCTAACACTCTTTTGTTGAGTGTTTAATAGTCCTATGGATTTGACAAAATTGCAAATCATTTTTCTCATGTTGTAGGTTCTCTTTCAACCCTTAGCAATCTAATCACACCCCTAAGTCATTGGTCAAGGACAACATGTACCTTATTTATAGGGCAAGGAAAAGGTGAACATCCACAACATTATCTCTTTTAGGCCTCTTATTGCCTTTGTAGCCACCACTTTGCACAGTGCTAATAGAGGGTTGATGTTTTTTACATAAGTCACCTCTTTGCCTAGCAACAAAATTGTTCATCCTTCATGCATTCTCCATTAATGTTGCAAAGGATTTCAATGACAAATTTTCAAGATGCATAACAAAATTTGTGAATATGCTTAGTTGCAGATTTTGACTAACTCCTTTTCATCACCAATATCTTGGATATCCAATAAATGCTCTCTAAAATATTCAATGAAATCCATAAGGTCTTCCTTTAGTCATTGTTTAATGTACCCCATGTTAGTGATAGTCACTCATTCTTGCATCTCGAAAAACTTTTTAAGAAAATCTAACATATAGGCCCCATGAATCCACAGAACTAGGGGAGAAGGTGACGTACAAAGTATGCTTTCTCTATTAGAGATTTGGAGAATTCCTTCAATTTCAGATCATCATTAAGTTGTTAGACTTCAAGCATCTCAATGAACTTACGAAGATGTTTCTTAACACTCTCTTGTTTTCTATTGAAGTTTACAAACTTAAGACTTGTGTAATCTTTTTGGTATCATTTCTCTACGACCCTCTAAGGGTATGGTAGCTTCAAATTAATGGCACCAGTAGAGGACATTGCTTGGACTTGCCTCAAGTACTTATCAAGGTCTTCTTTTGTTATAAAGAATGAAGAAGTAGATACGAGAATAGCTCCTATTTAGAGTATAGGAGTAGTGTTCGGTAGTGTTACTATACTAGTTGCGGTAGGCTGGTCATTACACCAAGATGATGATTACCCTCTAAGATGGGTCCTAACTTCCTCTATTGTAGAAGGAATAAGGTTAAATGGAATTGAGAGTAATGTATGCTACATTTCATCCTCTTGTGGTGTTCCTTCTCCCTTTATGGGGATATGGTTGACTTGCCCCAGTCGATTAACTTATTGAATGTCATGCTGAGCATCTATTGGTATGGCAACAATTGGTGTGATGGTGGAAGTAGTTATAGAACTAATAACTTATATGCTCGGTGCAAGAATAACCATTGCAGGTTGAACACTAGTAGGATTCGTAGTAGCAATAGTGGTTGCCATGTTAGGCAAGAATTGCACAAAAGTACTTAGAAACTGGTTGAGAACACGAGTGTCTTCTTACATAGTATGGATTATCAAGGATGCTTTAGCGGTAGATGTTTACTGTGAAGTCATAGTTAATGTGTTGTCCCTTGATATGAGAGTTGTAATGTGAATGTAGGATTAGTCTCCTAAGCATTAGAAGTTTTGTCCTATCTATTAGTAGGTGCCATTATTAATTCCAAGTAATCTCCTCCCTAGTAGAGTTGTTAAATAATGTAAGTAGAGTTGCTAATGATGATCAGTTATGTACAAAGCATATGCAGATCAATCTTGAAGAATACTTAATGCGATGGCATGTGTATGGATGTGGTAGGAAGTAATGTGTGAGTCTTGATGCAATTGCTTTTGATATTCCAATGGCTTGTATTAACCCCTTCTTTTATAGGGATATGGGCTTGAGTTAGTGGACTTTAGCTATGGGCCTAAACTTGGTTTTGGACTTACAAAAGCCCAACTTCATTATAAAAGACCAATTCTTCACATGAGACTTATTTTAGCCCATTTAAAGCCTACAAAGGCCAAACAAAACCCAAACAAGCTTTGAAAGGTTTCATGTGAGTCTACATTTCGTGCATGAGACAATCAAACAAGATCAAGAGTTGAAGAACCAATCCAGCGATCTATGTTTCAAACCTACCAAGCTAAACCTCTCTAAAATATTCTTAATTGGGCATAGTAACTAGTTAATTAAACTAGTTTATAGTATTAAAATGGGCAAAAAACCCAATTACCGAAATAACTCTCAATAATTTTATTATTATATGTCAAAATTTTATTGATACTTACATGCCACTTATTGCTTTTATGGTGTAATACTATTGTTGATTTTTTTTTTCGCTAGAATCCTTAAGAAAGAGTGATATATAATATAAATATATAATTTTGAGAGAAATTGATAGTTTTTGAATAGTTTGTGACACGAGTTTTTCAACACTTTATAGTTTGCAAGTTACAAGGTTGTAAAGTTTCAAAACTCTGAACTCAAAAATTGTAATAGACATAACAAAATATTATATTATATTGTATGAAAATGTACCATTTGATGTGTTCAAAAGTTCACACATCCAGGCAAAATGACAATCATCTTGCAAGTAATGACTATTTTAAAATTTTAACTAATTTAGAAAGTTCCAAACCCATATGCTAGATCTTATTTTCAAATGGAGTATGTGTGATGAATTTTTGAAAGATATAGAGTTTGCAAAAATTGGATATCTATGTGAAAATTACACAATTGAAATTATAGCCATAAAAATAATTTTTATAATTTTCAAGTTAAATTATTAATTAGCAAAAATCAAAATCTACATATTTGACAATTATTTCATAACCATATAGAATCAAAACTAAAGTAGAAATCTAAAATACAATTAAAACGAAATTACGAAAACTAAAACAGGACAAAATGTCGAGACAAAAGCTGTCCTAGCAACAAAAATTCCTAAATACAATTAAAACTAAACAGCATTAAAATTAAAGAAGAAAAGAAAAACAAACTTTATATATTAAATTGCGAAAAAAAAAATTAAAGTTATAGATATCCCTGGCCTGGTTGTTTTAATAATACATTAGATTAATTTATGTGGTAAAAGTGAGATATAAAAATGCATTGAATAAAGGAAGCCCGTCCAATGAGTACAAGATACCAAAAGTTGTCTGCCGCATAAGAAAAAGTGCGTATGAAGTCATAGGTTCCCTATGACTCGAATGTAGTCGCGAATAGGGCATGATACATAAGGAAGAAAGTACCAGGAAGATCAAATTCTCAATAAAAAAGAAGAGTCCTTGGACGCACGTCTGAAATCAACAAGAAGATTCCCTGGCTAATTTGGACCAAAAAAAGGAAAGAGACATGCCATGATGCCATGGCGGCAATGATTAGAGCACTTTAACTGGGGTTAGTTGAACCATTTTTATACCCATAAACTAGAAGCACCATATGGTCTTCAACTTATGACTGTAATGTGAATAAAACAACACACAATATGGCTCGCGACCTGTACGCAGTTCCAACTTCATCCTTCACTGTGTCCCTTGAAAATGATTCAAGAGTTTTACTTCTCTCCTTAGTTTAGGGATAAACTATAGCAAAATGCATCTCAAATGGTACGTAGTTTAAAATTGTTTTTCAGATCTTATTAAGCCCATAACAGGTTCTGACGCCTGCATAATAGGGCCTATATGACTGGTAATCTTCTTTTAATCGTGGTATCGGCTTGAAACCGGATGTTCTATGAGGGAAAAAAGAAAAAAAGAAACCGATAAAATGATGAATATTAAAGATAAAAGATACAGAAAAACAAGTAGAATCTATGAATTCACGATTATACATTGGAAATGAATGTTACCATCAAGCTAATAAGTAATAAAATGTAGTATTTCTTCATAAAGATAATAGAGAAAATGAAAATATTGGATATTGTCATTGAAAATATATTAATATGATATCTATTTTGTAAAATAAATCATGCTTATCATTCTAGTTAAATAACTAATAGTTGTTGTTCTTAAGGCCAATTTGAAGATTTATCATTATTGCATTTTATGAAGAAGATTAAGTTGACAACCATACAAATTGGAAAGTAAAAAGATGAGACTATCATAGTAAACTAATGTGATTTGATAACTAAAGAAATTGGAAACATTTTATAAGTAAGCAAATTGAAAGTAGGATAAAAAGAAAGATCAAATGAATAAAAATTAGTTAAAAAAATAAAAAAAAACTAAATTATTTATTCTCGAAGGATTTCAATAGGGTAAAAGACAGAGAGAAAAAATCGATTATAAGTGGATAAGCGTTAACGAATCAATAATGGTGAGACTATAGATGCAAAAACGCTGGAGCATCAATATGGCTTGGAGATTTCACATCTTTTTGTTTGGAATTGACATGCTTATTGTGTATACATTTAACCAATAGATTTTTCACTTTTGAATAATCTTCTTTTTTTAACCTAAGCAACGTGATGTTTGACTCTATAGCAACACTTCTTTGTTGTATTAAGTAATGTTTTTCAATTTCTATGAACAACGATAGTTTCTAGATCTATTATTACATGTAATTTTGGAATCATTTACTTAAGGAGATGTTCTACTTTAGGTATTTCGAGTAGTTACAAAATTTGCACAATTCAATATAAAACAATATAACTCTTCGCATTAAACTATACTTTTTTGAATTGTTGCAACTTTACATAAATATAAAACAACACTCTTCATTATAGTATATAATTTCAGAAGTTTTTACTTAAGACAAGTCCTTTTCTAGGTTTTTCAAATGGTCACAACTTTTTTCATGATTCAATATTATTGATGTCTGTACTCTGGACTCTTAGAGGTCTTCGAGTAAAGTTTGATTTAGCTAAGCTTGATTGGACCTAAGATGAGCAAATGGAAACTATCTAAGTGTAGAGGAGGTGGCTTAAGCATATGTACTACGATGCTTATGTTGGGGATAAGGATGGAGAGTAGGTTATCAACTATAGGAAAGAGTAGGCAAATTTGGATCCTCATACCTTGAGGGTTAGTTTGCTATTTATAGAGAAAGGAAGAGAGTTCATTAATCGGTTTGGGGCTTGCAAGCCCTTCTGCATCATTCAGGTTTAGGTAAGACAATTAGTTAACTATAACGCCATCTTTGTTTAGTTCCATTTTGTCTTTGCTGTGTCTAAGAAGTAGGCCATAGGTTGAGTGCCCCTTAAGAAAGCCCATAATAGAAAACCATTATCAATACTTACCCTACTCCTTATCCCCCCTTCTCTCATAGTTGATTGGGCAATAAGGAGAGATGAATGTGGCAAGGACTTTGAGAAGCAAGGATAAAGGCTATCATAAAGTGGCCAAAGATGCTTTTTAGTGGAGAGGATGAGTTGTTGAGCTCTTGATATCATAAGCTGATTTTTCATTGGGCTATTTAACTAAATGTCAAACTATCTAAGACTTCCTTTAGATGACCAGAAGTCAAAGGATGTTTAATAAGAGGACACAATGAGAGAGCACCAACTTCAAAATCATGTTTGGTTGGCAACCTATACCAAAGGTGCTAAGCTTTTGATGACTAAGTGAGTTGTCACTTGAGTGAAGGCTATGCTTTGATGGATTGGTAGGTACAAGGTACTAAGCTTATTTGTACATGGGTTTGGACAATAGTTGAACGGAGCTATGCCTTAGAAAGGGCATAGTAAAGTTGGTTGTACAAGTTTTTAGGTGATAACCATATAGATCTATGACTGAGAGGAAGCATAACCGAGCATTTGCATTAGTAGATGAGGACATCACTTTAGCCCTTGGTTTTAAAGGGGAGAGAGAAAACCAGACTAAGCACATTTTATGTGATAGTTATTTTTCTGACATTCTGATTGTCTATTCTAGGATTTAAGATGCATTTTTTATTTTGTCATATGTGTGTGTAAATATATGCATTAAATACTAAATGACATTTGTTGCTTGAAGATTGGGTACATTTGTATGTACACTGCAACCATGATAGTGTGATGATGGAATGGACTTTCGTCTGTTGATACACAGTCTCATGCATGTATGGATAGATGGAGTTGAAAAGACTCTTTAAACCTTCATTATATCTTTTCGCATGTTTTCCTTTCTTAAGTTTCCTTCCTTCTATAAAAGGGGGTGTTATAATTGTTATTTCTCTCTATTTTTCTTACTTTGAGTTTCATTTGAAATGTATTTGTAAACACTCAATTTTTGCCTCCTATAATTTAGAGTTTTTTTTTTAAGTAAAAAAGGTCCTTTATAAAAATTGAAATAAAAAAAAGACAAAAGAAGAAAAAAGAAAAAATTTTAGCTATTGGTCATATTTTAAGGAACTTGATTTAGGGTCATGGAATATATTTAGACCTCATTCGGGCTCAAATTAACTTATTAATGAGCTTTGGTCAATTTAGGTTTCAATTTTAAGATATTTTTAAGTTTAGGGTTTTATTTGCTTAGTTATTTATTTATTTATTCTTCCTTAATTAAACTAAAAAAAGGGGAGGCTTGTGTGCTTCACGACAATGCTATAAGCCCTATCACATTTTGGGCTAAGCAAGCCTTAACATTTCCTAAAACCCAAGTGAGCGCTTGGGAAATTTGTTTCCAATTGGTGCATGCATTGTACGCTTACCTAGTGCAAGAGATTTGAACAAAAAAAAAAATAAATAAATCTAAGTTTCTAGAACCTTAATCCAAAAGCAAATTTGATTGAATTGTTATTGTTTTTAAATTGATTTAATAGAATTATGACTAAATAATTATTGAAAATCACGAATGTAAGAATGATAATGTTAAATCCAATAAAATGAAGATTTGTAGAGATTCAAATCTAGATTAACCTTTATCAAGATGGATTTGAAATGATTCAAAATCAGTTATATGATTTGATTTTGAGTTCTATATATATGGATCGCGTTACACAGAAAAATAGTTCCAATCATCTTCACCATACAATCCTAGACATGACTGCCCCTCACTCAAACATACAATCTATGTCTACGGCTAATCATTATTGACCCCTAGCATTATGCCTCCAATCTTCACCCACTATGTAGTGAACAAAAACGTAGCCATACATTTACACATGAACCAACCATCACTATCACAACTTCACTATCCAACAGACCAAATGCCTTCTTTCTTAGCAACCCCCTATAGACCATAACCATCGCACAACTTGACACACAATCTTACTTACACCCCATCTCTCTCGTTACCGTAAACCTACTTCCTTCCATGTGACATTAGCAACAACATAACCCTATCCTTATGTCTGTAGCAACCAGGCCATCTTCCTTTAATCACAGTCGCGATGGCACTTACCATATCCATTGACAACCCCCAACAGTATTGGCCTCACCGCTCTATTGTCATGTACTAGCAGCCTTAGCACCTGGCCACTCGCCACAACTTAATAGCATCCCAGATGCTCTCTCTCAACCTAAACCTTGAGCTACTACAACAACTCCACAACCATACGACCCCTTCTCAAACCAGCACCATCGATTACCTTAACATGAAACTAACCACTCCTATACACTCATCATAGCCTGTAATTATTACTACTGTTGCTCATATACGAGTAACCACTCTCCACCACTATGGCTCCCTTGCATCACCATTGCTCCATCTTTAAACACCTCTAAACCACTACCAATTGCTATGCCACTAAGTTTCTTCCCCTTATGTCTAATAGAAAATACACTAAAGTGTTTATCTTAGAATCCCTCTTCCTGATGTTGGAGCACACCCTTCTTCATGACTTGAATTCATTACCTGACCCAATCCAGATCAAAGATCTAATTTGGAAATCAACTTGGATTCAAACTGAATTAGACTGCCTAACCTATGTATGTTGTCAATCCAAGTATAGTTCTATTCCTTTTTTCTTCTCTTTTCGTTTTATTTTTTTTATTTATTTAAATGAAAAAAAATGTTGATATATAAAGATATTTTTTTTATGTATATAGGTGAAATTTTTCCTAAGTTCAAATCTTGAAAAAGTTTTGGCACTTAGAGACTTCATTTTTGAAATAAAATATATATACATAATAAACCTTTCTTTTAAATTAAAGTTTCTTTTTATTTATTTATTTTTTAACATAAAGACATAAAAAGGTAGGAGCCTTTCTAGTATTTTTCTTCAATAAAATAAACGGATTAAGGATGTAAACTCGATAGATTTTCGAAATTAAAACAAATTAACATACTAAAATTATTTCAGAATGAATTATAAACGTCTGATTCTGACTAGCGAGTATGTAGACAATTTTGGAGTGACGTAAAACCTATAAAATTTTTTTTTGCCACTTTTGTAAATCATATCATAAATTCCTAATCTTTTGTAAAATAAATAAAAATTTCTTTTATTTATTTATGAATGAGCTATGAAAATACAAGAAAGGGTTAGTTTTGAAAGTTAAACCTAATTTTGAAAAATTAATAGTGATACCTATTAGGGTTTTATAGATAGCCCCTGAATTTAGAAGTCACTAGTTTTATTAAATTCAATTTTATCAAAGATCAGTAGATAAGTTGTAACTAATCTTCCAAATTTGTTACAACTTAAATCTTTTCTCCATCACGATCGTATGGCGACTCCAAACGATTTTCAATTCACAAAGAAAACCAAAACTTTCCTTTTTCCCTAGTCAAGGGTCATTATTAAATGGGTTAGGGTTTACTATTAATCGGAATGAGGAAAATAAAATTTAAATAAAAAAACTAAAAAATCAAGCTCAATAGCTTAATAACTCCACTAAGGATTGTTAAGAAGGCTAGCCACTTGAGTTTTTCAAAATTAAGGTTATTTTTCAAAAATACTTAAGCTAATTATTCATGTAAATTTCATTCTTTTTAGGTAAACTATAGATTGTCGTATTAACCTATTTGTTGCAATTTACCTATGGGGCTTTCTTGGAGGGTCTTAATCTTATGAATCATACCTGTGGTAGATGCGGTCATAACTAGGCTGTCTTAAGACTTTAAGAGGGGAGCCATTGTGTAAGCTTCGGATGTGGCAAGGTAACCATCTTCTAGGGTTGATCAGGTTTTAATGTGACTAGGGAACTGTTTCTTTAGAAATGCATAAGGTCACAAAACTTGAGGAACTTTAGAATCTACCCTTTTACATACATGAAAAACCCTTTTCAAAGGATTGGCAAGAACTCATAACATGGTGGAACCAAACAAAGAATTGCGGTTATGGAGTTGTATTTTTGCCTATATTTTTTTTCCTTGTATTCTTCTTGTATAGTCATTGTGTAATTTTTCCATAGAAATATTCTATAACGATTACATGTAAAGTTTAGAATAGGCTTTAATTGTAATTTTATTTTTTATAGACATGGTTAGCTTAACTTGAGCTACTTTTGAAGAAATCTATGTTCATTCACCTTGGGCCTTAAAAATCACTCCAAACTTGCTTCTAGCTTTTCAGCCTAGATAGATAGGAATTCATTTAAAGCAAGATTGGGCCTATATAGCCTCTAAGAAGATTACTACGAATATTACTCTAATGTAGGCCTTAGTACATTTATGGGAGCCCGAAGCTACGGCATTTAAGGATGCAACTACAATGGGTTTGGCAATCCCAATACCAGTCCCGTTACTAGTAAGGAGTCCAAAAACCTGCGCAAAACCCTATAGGGTTTTGAGGGTATTACCCGAAACATACTCGATAAGCCTCTTAAGAAACCCGATTCCCAAACCCTAAGACCCGTTTTCCTCTTTTTTTTTTTTTTCTTTTCCCTTAATGATAAGTTATGTAAATTCAATTGTACAAATTAAATAGGTATGGAATGTAAAGATTAGACAAAGTAAAGTATTGAAAATTTATAGATGCAAAGTTGTATTGCAAATCAGCAATGGAATGTTGAACTAGAAATTATCAAGAATTTATTTCAACAAAGACCAAGTTCTTCATTCTTGTTATAAATAAAGAAAACCTCTAAAACTATTGCTTGACCAAATCCATTGCTTTTCTGCCAAAAAAAAAAAAATGCTTTTATACTATGTAAACGAAAGAATGCCATATATTATAATATGAACATATTTACAATTGTCTTTCACATAGTTTCACCCTATAATGAGGGGGAAAAAATGCTTTCCTACTGATAAAATAAAAATAAATAAATAAACAAGCCATAAATTAAAGATTTGACTCTACAGGCAAAGTAAATTTGATACTTATATGTCAAAATATAGTAATATCTCCACAATAGTATGAACCTGAAAGGATAAACCTTTTGCTTTATTATATTAGATATACTATAGTAAAATGTAATGACATCATGTCTATACTTAATCAAAAGCATGAAATCTAAGAACTTGTTAGTTTTCTGACCGATAGTTTTATTTCTTACTTTTTACTAGGTTGCAGGTTTCTTAACAGGATATTTTAAAAACCCAAAACCCTATAGGGTTTTTAGGCATTTCCTAAAACTTGTCCTAAAACCTTATCGAGAAATACCCTATAGGGTTTTTAGTGGGTTAGGCAGGTCGAGAACCTTATTACGACCGACCCAATTGCACCCTTAGCTACATTTTTCCTCAACCTACACTAGTTGAGTTTACACAATGATATGATCTTATCAAGTCTTTTGAAGAGCGAATTGAGCTGCCTGAAAATATAGCCACTCATTACTAGGTTCAATATTTTCAAGGTATGAAAGCTGAAGAACTACTTTAGGTACCTAGATGGTTTTCAAGTAAGGAAATGGTAAAAGAGTGTGAGAGTTTCAGAGCAATACCTTTGATCGGTTTCAACCTCTATACTAGATATATTCTAACCAATGGACCTACTCAAGACATGATTCTAAGGCCATCGTTAGAGCCTGTCTCACTTGACTTTCATGACCTTGATGTTTTGGTGGCTAATAAGGCAACTAAACTCCTAAGCATTCAAGCTCTTTGGTATAAAAGGAAGACCACCCCCACTACTAAAGGAATACCTAGTAGAAGTTAGACAACAAAAGGATTTCTTTATCACTAACTGTAGAAGCTAAAGGATATGGAATAGGCAAAGGGGAAAGAAGAAATCTAAGTTGAAACTGAACTCGAGAAAGTAGGTAAAGGAGAGTGATAACTCTTATTTTAAATACATTTCGCATGATGATTTTATAGTATTTCCCTTACATCTTTGGTTTTCTTTAAAAAAATTGATACTTAATTGAGTAAAATTTTGATTCCAAGGTTTGAACGCGTTCTTGGATTGAAAACGAAGAAAAGGAATTAAGTTTCACTCAATTTGGAGTTTAAATGAATGAATTATGAAGTTTTGAAATTACATAAACAATAGAAATTTTTTGTTAGAAAGTTACACAGTCTAGGACACAACTATGTCCTAAGGCTGTGTCGATCAAGGAAGATTTGCCAAGGTCAAAATAACTTGGGGACACAACTGTGTCCCAAGCTGTGTCTAGTGACGAAAAAAGGGACTTTACAATACATTATAAAATGACTTACTAGGGTTTCGCACATAAGATTGGACATTCAAAAGAGAAAAGAATTGAAGAGAAGGAGGAGAAAAAGGCGAAAGTAACACTTAACTTCAAGATTGAAGAGATTTATCATCAACAAAAAGGGGTTTTTCATGTTTTATTTCTTGATTTTATTGGAAGTCGTTTTTAGTTTCATTATGATAGCTTAAGATTCTTATATTTAGGATTATGGAACCTAAGGTTTTATGTGACTATTAGATTGATTGATAATTTTCAATAAAGTTTCTATCTTTTCTTGATTCAATTATGTTATTTAATTGTTAATTGATATTTCTAGGATATCAATCTATGATATTATGCATGATGATTGAGAAATCACATTTGTAATGAGATCTTAATATAATTGGAGAGAATTGCATGTGCACTTAAAGATAAGATACATGTTTCTTCCGGAAAGTTGTTCTTTTGTGTAGGAATTCATTATACATTAATGCGATTCTGAATTATATTACTAAGAGAAGAGATTCCGATAAATAATTTAGGATTAGGGTTAATATGCTTGAGAAAGGTATTAACTTTAATTGTGAATCTCTCCGGTCAAGAATAATAGAGATTGAATTGGATATATCTTAAGTAGTCACATGTTAAACACTAGGGGAAATAATTCCTAAATACGTTGTTTGTTTTCTTGAAGTCGTTCTTAATTTTATCGCTTTCTAAATTGCTTAATCAAGTCTCATAATTGGGTTAGTTTGTTAATTTTAGTATTCTTAATTCATTCAACCCATCACAATTTTCGGTTAGATAATAAAGCTAAGATTAATATTAGTACTCAAAGTCTCTGAGGGATCGACTCGGACTCACATCCGTTATATTAAAATTGATAGGTGCACTTGCCTGATATCATAGAGCAAGAAGTGAAAGCCTACCGTGAAGAATACCGTTAGAGGATAAAGGCATTATAAGCACAACTTAAAAAAGTTAGAAGCAAGGAGGTAGAGACTCTTAAGTTTCAAAAGAGGAAGAAGGTACAAGTTGAGTCCAATAGTAATAAGAAGATTATAACATAGTTTTTTTCTTTTTATTTATTTCTTTCTTTTAGGAATTCTTTTTCGAATGTAATAAGTGATGTAAAGCTTTACAATTGCAAAGATTAACAAAAGTTAGTTATATTTTACCACATTAAAGGTCTTTTGCCAATTTAAATTTCCTTACATTTATGTGCCATACATTTTTGCATTTGTTCCTCTATACTCTTTTTTAGAAAAATGAATGTATGTGCTAACTTTTTGTGAAGTGCTCTCATTAGATTTCAAAATAACTCCCAAACATCAAGCCTTTCAAAGGAGTCCGATTAGAACTCATTCCCAAACCATAATGGCTACTCAAGGAGACAATAGCAGCTACAACCCTAAGATTGTTGATCCCATGAGCTAAGACTCTATTCTTTAGAAAGGGTTGTAGAAAGGATGGCTGGATAGATGAGTTTCCTTACGGACAGCATCGCCTTACTTCGAGCCATAACACTAGCCAACGAAGAGAGCTCAAAGGCCTATTATAGAAAGAATATTGAGCCTCTTAAAGTAAAGGATAATTAGCCAAAGGACCTATTTGAGCCATAATGAATCTATCCAAAGGTTAACTCAACCTTTAAGCTTAATGCATATGTATCTTCAACTAACACAAGGCCGGCTAACTCGAGGCCTAGTGTAGATAGTTTGAAGGAATTAGAAAGGAAACTGACCTTATAGATAGTCAAGAAAATGAAGGCACTTGGGGGCTATGATGGGTTTGAATAGGCTGGAATCACTAAATTCTCTACATATGATGCCAAAGCCTACCTCGAGAAGTTTAAGGTACCAAAGTTTGAAAAGTATAACGAGATGGGATGCCTTAAGTTTCGTACTAGACTATAAGTGAGGAAGATGAGTAAATATGTTTAGTATGACCAACTCATAATATAGACATTCAAGGATGTTGACTTAGTATGCTTAACTCGACCTAAAACAAATAAATACATGGGAGAAACTTACTAGGGCATTTTATAAATAATACAGGTTCAATGTTGAATTAGCTTTAACCATGATGGATTTGGTTACCTTACAGAAGAGGAACAATGAGCCATTCAAAGAGTATGCCCAAAGATAGAGATCCTTAGCTACAAGTGTATCTACTCTCGTGATCGAGAAAGAGCTTACATCAACTTTCATTAATACCTTAGAAAGGCCTTATTTCTCCCATTCAATTAGGTAAGCCTCGTCCAGTTTTGTTGAGGTTGTAGCTATAGAGTGCAAGATTGAAAGTGTCATCTCCTTCAGTAAGTTTCAAGAATCGTCACGTATAAGACCATTCACTTCATCTTCCATCTCTAGACCAATAATCAACAAGCCTAAAGAGTCTATGGTTAGCGTGGTAAATTTAAATGTCAAACCAAATGCTCAAGTCACTTTCATGACAAATCCACCTCCAATTTAACATCAGTTTAGAAATTAACCTCAAGCCAATAAGGCCTCCAAACAATTTACTAAGATACCAGTCCCTTTAAGTTAGGTCTTTGAGAAGTTGCAAAGGATAATTTGATTTAGTATTAGCTCCCTAGTGACCGATATAGGCCAATAGTTTATGATCCTTATAAGAAGTATAAGTATCATTGCAGGTAGGTGAAGCATTCAACCGTTACATGTTAGAGATTGAAGAACAAGATTCAGGACATGATAGATGAAGGGTTAGCACAATTGGACTTTGTGGAAGCCCTAACTCCGAATTTTAACAATAACCACCTACTTAACCACAACCAAGTTATTGGCATGATTTTTGATGACTTTGAATTCACCATCAATGTGATTGGTTCAAACAAAAAGCCTAGGGTTTTTGAGTTCTATACAAATAAGCATGCCCTAAAAGCTAAGAGGTATGTTTTCCCTATACCAATAATACTAGAAACTACAAAGTTACCTAATTTAACTATTAGGCAATCAATCAAGATAGGTTAAGTTCTCTAGTGGGGGGAATTATTTGATCTATAAGATCTATGACCTAAGAGAGGAACTTAAGAAGAAGAGTATGGCATAAGAGGTACATGAAAAAATGGCTAAATATGGTGAAGGGCTATCTACCTTTACCAAAATGATCAAATCAAGTAAGCACAAAATAATGGCATAACTCACTAAGACTCTAGCATAAATATCGTTAATGGGTCTATTGATAGCATCCGAACTATACAAAGAAGCTCTATTCTAAACTTTAAGGGAGGTTAAGGTCCCTCATAAAATGCTAATCGAGAAGATGGTACTAATCACCAATTTTATTGTTACTATGGATGAAATTTCTTTTTTAGTAGAAGAATTGGGAGAGGAAGGTAATCAATATACGAAACCACTTTTTATAGTGGTAAGGAGTAATGACATGATCATTATTAGAGTACTCATCGACAATTGATCATTATTAGAGTACTCATCAAAAATTGATCCTTGTTGAGCATCTACCCACTTGCCTACCTGGATCTATACGGTGTTAACACAACTACAATCAGGTCTAGTTCCACAACAGTTAAGGCCTTTGACGGGTTTAGAAGAGAGATTATAAGGGAGATAGACTTACCCATTGATATCGGCCCTTAGAACTTAGGCTCTAATTCCAGGTTCTAGACATCCCAAGATCCTTTAACTTACTCTTAGGAAGACCATGGAATCATGTAGCAAGGGGCATACCTTAAGCTTACAGTAGAAGGTGAAGTTTGTCTCAAATAGCTAAGTGATTATGATTTTAGGAGATCAAGACTATGATATTTACAAGGAAACAGTCATACCATATATAGGAAGCGAAGAGCAGGAAGAGTTTGGTCTATAAATGTTCAAAGAAGTGTGCATGATTATTGGTCCCAACAGAGAAAAGAGTGAGGAAGTAAAGTTTAAGGAAGGTCAGATTAGTACTTATAGCCTTGGCTATAACTCGACTCCAATAGAAGAATTTTAGAAGAAACAAGCGAAGGGCAAGAGAAGTGATAGATTGTACTATGCTTTGATGACCTTCCTACTACCAATTGAGACATTTATTTGGGTAGAGACTCAAGCTAGAAGATCTATCGAAGAAGGACCAGCAAGCTCATCTTATAAGCTCCAGCACCATCTGAATAACTGGTTCTCTATCCTTGTAAAGGGCAATAAGTTTTCCCTAAGGTATAGGGTGAACCGTAGTTTAAGTATTCCTTAAGTTTTTCTTTTCAATTATTATCATTCCAAATGTATCAATGAATAAAACATTAGTTCCTTTCCTTTGTTGTGTTTCAATTCTCTTTTACTTAGATACACTCTTTTCTTTTTATACTTTGCCTATATCTAATGCTTTGAATGAAAACCAGGGATACCTTATGCAAATAGACAATGAGAATATCGATATCACTTTCGGCCCTAGTAGGTTAGTTGTCGAGAGTGATGTCGATGACTATAGTAATATGCAAGAGAAATGATAAAAACATGAACTAGGTATAATTTCCATTGACGAACCAATTAAAAAAATTAACATAAGGGTTGAGGATGATCTAGAGAATTTAAAGATTGGAGAGAATTTGAAAGAGTAAAAAACAGAAATGATGATGCTATTGAGTAAATATCAAAATGTATTTGCATGGTCTTATGAGGATATGCCTGGTTTAGATCCATTAATTGTAGTTCATTGTCTGTCCACATGAGATAACATCAAGCTTAAAAAGTAGAAGTTAAGAAGATTCTAAAGTGACATTCTCTTAAAAATCAAGGAAGAGGTTAAGAAGCTACTTGAATTTAGTTTCATTGAGGTGTTTAATTATCCAGAACAGGTAGCTAACATTGTCCCAATGATGAAAAAGAATGGTAAGGTTAGAATGTGCGTAGGCTTTTGAAAGCTTAATCAGGTAATGCCTAAGGACAACTTTCCTTTGCCGCATATCGATGTTTTGGTAGATAATACACCATAAACCATCTCTTCTCATTCATGAATGGTTTCTTGGGATATAATTAGATTCGAATGTTCGAAGAAGATAAGATTAACACAACCTTCATTATAACTTGGGGCACTTTTTGCTACAAAGTGATGCCCTTTAGACTCAAGAATATTAGGGCAACATACCAAAGAGTAATGGTCATAATCTTTCACAACATGATGCATTAAGAAATAGAAATATATGTTGATGATATGATTACGAAATCCAAAGAAGGGGAGGATTACATAGATAGTTTAAGGAAACTGTTCGATAGAATAAGGAAGTTTTAGCTAAAGTTGAACTTAGAAAAGTATACTTTTAGGGTGATATCAAGAAAATTGCTGGGTTTCATAATTAGCCAAAGGAGCATCGAAGTAGATCCCGATAAAGCTAAAGCCATAACTCACATGCTCCCTCTAGGCACACTTAAGTAAGTGAGAGGTTTGTTAGGCCATTTGAATTACATAGCAAGATTTATATCTCAGTTAACAGATAAATGTTGCCCTTTGTTCAAGCTGTTGAAAAAGAATGTTAGTGTCAATTGGGAAGAGGAATGCAAAGAAGCCTTCACAAAACTTAAGGAAAATCTCATGAATCCTCCAGTGCCAGTAGCCTCTAAACTTGGGAGGCCATTGTTCTTATACCTCACTATACTGTTTGAATTTATGGGATGTACACTTGGCCAGAAAGATGAGGAAGGGAAAGAGCAAGCTGTTTATCATTTGAGTAAGAAATTTATAGAAGGGGAGTAGAAATACTTAGAAATTGAAAGAACATATTGTGCATTGGTTTGGGTAATGCACTAACTTAGATAATACTCACTTTACTACTAGATTGAATTAATTACACTACATGACCTCCTAAAGTATTTAATAGAGAAACTAGCCTTAAAAGGTAGAATCTCGAAGTAGTAGATGTTATTATTGGAATTTGACATCACGTATGTAAACTAAAGTTTAGTTAAGGGGCAAGCCTTGGTGAATCAATTGATAGAGAATCCCCTTTGAGGATACCCCCCATGAAGTGCGAATCGAATTTCCTAATGAAAGTATCTTGGTAGCTGAAGATAATTCTGATCACAAAACAGTCAAGAAGCCCCTAAAATGGAAGATGTTCTTTGGCAAAGTTGCCAATGTGTCCAGGTGTGGAATTGCAGCAATATTGATATCCTTTGAAGGTATACAATTCCTGATGGTTGTATTATAGGACTCAAAATGGCATTAGATAAGGAGATATGAGAATTAGAGGTATATAGAGATTCTTCATTGATCATTGGCTAAACTTGGGGTGATTATAAGACAAAGGACCCCAAATTGGTGCCTTACCATCAACACTTAGCCAAATTGGTAGATTAGTTTGAAGAGATTACAATTACATATGAACTAAGGACTTAGAACTAGTTTGCTGATGCTTTAGCCACCTTGGCATCCATGATTCCTAGTAGAGTAGAAATTTAGCTACTTAAGATTGAGGTTGAAGAAAAGTTTGCTTTCCGTTTGGCAATTAAGCATACACATGATGAAAAGCCTTGGTTTTATGATATCATGACATTATTACAATGAGGTACATACCTTAATGAGGCTAAGAAGAAGGACATGAAGTTGATTAGAAGATTGATCGCCCAATACTTGATAAGTGAATCTACCTTGTATTGACAATCATTTGATAGTACACTCCTATGGTGTGTAGACGAAAGGGAAGTAGAGCTATTTTTCCTACATGAACGACTACATGCTCGCCAAGAAGATCATGAGACTGGAATACTATTGGTTGGCTATGGAGGGAGATTGCATCAAGCACATTAGGCACTGTCATTTGTGTTAGGTTTATGCAAACAAAATGAATGCTCTACCTCAAGAATTATATACATTGTCTACATCATGGCCATTTTTTTTGTGGGGTATAGACATCATTAGCCTAATCACTCTAAGGGCATCCAACAGCCATCATTTCATATTGGTAGCTATTGATTATTTTAGTAGGTAGGTTGAAGCCTAATCTTACTCGAGTATTACAAAAGGGGTAGTAGTTAAGTTCATTAGGAAGGACACTCTAGCTTAGTATGAAACTCTAGAGATGATTATTATTGATAATGGTATATATCTTAACAACAAGCTAATGTTAGAGATGTATTGGTAGTTTAAGATCATCCAGAGAAATTCCACTCATTATGGGCCTCAAATGAATGAGGTTGTAAAAGTGGTTAACAAGAATATAAAAAGAATCATTAAAATAATGGTGGTTAAATATTGAGATTGGCATGAAATGTTATCATTCACACTCATGGCCTATCAAACTTCTTTTGGAACGTCAATAGGGGTAGCGCCTTACTCGTTAGTATATGGAACGAAAGTTGTATTATCAATAGAAGTTGAGATCCCATCTCTTAGAATGCTATCAAAAACCTAATTAGATGAGGTTGATTAGATAAAAAAGTGCATTGAGTAGTTAAATCTAATTGATGAGAAAAGGGTTAGCATCCTTGTGTCACAACGTATGCTATCAACAATGAATGGCTAGACCCTGATGTTTTAAAGAGGGCGACATAGTATTGAGGAAGGCTCTTCCTAATGTATAAGACTTTAGAGGGAAATTTGCTTCAAATTATGAAGATCCTTATATTGTAAAGAGACTATTTCCTGGAGGTGCTTTGATTTTATCTTAGATGGATGGTTTAGACTTTAAGGACTTTATAAATGTTGATGTAGTAAAGTTGTACTACCCTTGAAAAATCAATGGAATTTTCACTCAGATCATGAAATGTGAGCAATCTTAATATTACTATGGTTTTATTTTTATTTTCTATAAGAAAAGTTATTATCCTTAGTGGTTGTCAACATTGGGTAACACCCTTAACACTTTCCTCGCTCTACCAAAAGGTCTTACTCTTTACTCCATCTAAATAAACCTTACTCACCGTAAACATGAGAGAAAATGAATACATGGTTTAGAACAATGACAATTGATTAAAATTCTTTAGATACTCTATTATGGTTCATCCTCCTAGATAAGGGAGGTTTGTTTTTTGTTTTTCAGGGTAAGGCCATATTCAGAAGAGCAAACATCTCATAGCAGATGAGTACTACCCGATTAATGATTGTATGGGGCCAAAAATATGAGACATGAGCTCTCTACTTAAATGATGATGATGTTTCATATGTTGGGTCACTTTCTTTGAATTCACTACGACGCAAGACTTTGTGTGCTTCATCTCAAGATTAGAATGAATTTCAAATGGCCAAACTGTTAGTTCTAATAAAACTTCTTAAGAAAAGGTTTGACTGCTTAAGAGCTATCGATAAAGCTAAGTAAGTGCTTTTATACCTATTACATAAAAATGAGTTGGTTTCTTTTAAGACACCACATTTTCATTAAACATCCCCTTAGGGTGGTAGTTAATTTGTGAGGTGTTTAAACCTTATCCTTTTAAGTCTTTGCCAGCTCATGGAGAGCTGTCCTGCCTTCCTTAGGTTTTTGATCAATTTGTAGGGTATGAGCTCATAGAGCGCTATCCTACCTTCCTTGGGTTTCTGATCAACCTATAAGGTAATTTGTGAGGTGTTTAAACCTTATCCTTACGAGTCTTTGCTAGCTTGTAGAGCGCTATCCTGCCTTCCTTAGGTTTTTTTATCAATCTGTAGGGTACTTAACCTTTGATAGAGCCTTAGACAGTTCATGGAGCGCTATCCCACCTTCCTCGGGTTTTTGATCAACCTATAAGGTGATTTGTGAGGTGTTTAAACCTTATCCTTTCGAGTTTTTGCTAGCTTGTGAAGCACCATCCCACCTTGCTTAGTTTTTTTTATCAATCTGTAGGGTACTTAACCTTTGATAGAGCCTTAGCCAACTCATAGAGCATTACCCCATCTTCCTCAGGTTTCTAATCAACCTATAAGGTACTTAACCTTTGATAATGCCTTAGCTAGCTTGTGGAGTGCTATCTCGCCTTCTTCAGGTTTTTTATCAACTTATAGGGTACTTAACCTTTGTTTTCTCTTTTGATAAAACCTTAACTAGCTCTTAAGGCACTTACCCTTTATTCATGTTTCTCTTTTAGGGTTTTAGCTAGCTCATGGAGCAATGTCTTAATCCATGTTTCCTTTAAGGTTTTAGCTAACTCATTAAGCGCTATCCTAATCATGTTTCTCATTTAAGGTTGCTAGTCCTTAGAGATGCTTCTGCTTAGGTTAGATAGTTCAAAGGAGCATGACTAGGTTTCATATTGATTTTTTAATTAGGTTTGCTAGTCCCTTAGTGATGCTTTCACCTAAGTCAGTCAGCTCAAAGGAGCATGGCTAGGTCTCATATCGATCTTTCAATTAGGGTTGATAGTCCCTAAAGACTCTCTTGTTTAAGTTAGTTAGCTCAAAAGAGTATGATTATGTTTCATATCGATTTTAAAATTAGGGTTGCTTATCCCCTAGAGACACTCTTGCTTAGGTCAATTAGCTTAAAGGAGTATAACTAGCTCTCATATTAATCTTTCAGTTAGAGTGCTAGTCCCTTAGAGATGCTTTTTCCTAGATCAATCAGCATGTAGAAGCATGACTAGGTTTTAAATCAACTTCTCATTTAAGGTTGCTAATCCCTTAGAGATACTTTTGCCTAAGTTAGTTAGCATAAAGGAGCATGACTAGGTTTTAAATCAACTTCTCGTTTAAGGTTGCTAGTCCCTTAGAGATGCTTTTGCCTAAGTTAGTTAGCATAAAGGATCATGACTAAGTCTCATATTGATCTTTTAGTTAGGGTTGCTAATCCCTTAATGACACTCCTACCTAGGTTAGTTAGTGCAAATGAGCATAATTAGGTCTCATATCATTCTTTTAGTTAGGGTGCTAGTCCCTTAACGACGCCTCTACTTTGGTTAGTCAATTCAAAGGAGCATGACTAAGTTTTATATTGATCTTTCAGTTTAGGTTACTAATCTTTTAGAGACACTCTTGCTTAGGTTAGTCAGTTTAGAAGAGTGTAACCAGGTTCTAAATTGATTGTCATTTTAGGGTTCTTGCTAGCTTATATGGGCATTACCTTCTTTTTAGTATCTTTTAAGGTTTTTGCTAGCCTATAGGGGCGTTATCCTTGTTTTAGTATCTTTTAGCATCTTTAGTGTTCTAGCCAGCTCCAAGGTTGCTATACCCTTTTAGAAAACTCACTCTCATGTTCAAAACATTTGTCACCAAATCCCCAGTGGATCTAAACTATGATAACTAGCTAGTAGTAGTGCTTCTTAAAGTAATTTTATTCCTAAGGAAAAAACGATGTTTTTTTTCGTTTTTATGGTAAAGTTTTTCCTAAATTTCATCACAAAGAGGGACAGTTATAGATACCCCATTTTTGCCTCCTATAATTACAGTTTTTGTTTTTTGTTTTAAGGAAAAAATGGTCCTTTATAAAAATTTAATAAAAAAAAAGAAAAAAAAAAAGAGAAAAGAAGAACAAAGAAAAAAAATTTAGCTATAAGTCATTTTTCAAGGAACTTGATTTAGGGTTATGGAATATATTTAGACCTCATTTAAGTTGAAATTAACTTATCAATGAACTTCCAACTAGGCAAGCACTTGGGAAATTTGTTTCCAACTGGTACATAGGTCACATGCATTGCACATAACCCACATCATATCCTTCCTCAAGTAATGTGGATGATTTGAACAAAAAAAAAAAAATAATCTGGGTTTTTAGAACCCTAATCCAAAAGCAAATTTGATTGAATTGTTATTATTTTTAAATGGATTTAATAGAATCATGGCTAAATAATTATTGGAAATCACAAATCTAAGATTGATAATGTTAAATCCAAAAAAATAAATATATATAGAGATTCAAATCTAGATTGACTTTTATCAAGAGGGATTTGAAATGATTTGAAATTAGTTAGAAGATTTGATCTCAAATTCTATATCTATGGATTATAATACACTATAACCTCGACCTACTAGTTTTCAAGTAGTTTATATCCCTTATAGAATTATGTGATCTTGTAAGCTAAGTTAATGAGTATAAAGCGAAAACTACACTACACTAGCTATACTAAATATGTTATGGTAAAAAAAATTTAATTGTAAAAGATTCTTATGGAAAAGGAATAAAACAAAATATTAAATTGGGATCACAATATCAACTCATCGAAACCTAAGCATATTAATTAAAAGTTTCACTCACACACCAAATAAATAGGCTCTAAAAAATTTTACAATTAAAATGCAATATTAATTCAATGAAACTTACAATGAGGTTGCAAAAACAAAACAAAAACTCCATATAGTTTGTTTTGTAAAACAAAATTTATAAGAATTTTAAATTGATATAAACTTTAGTTGATCTGGATCGACCCTATTTATCAAAAGCTCAACATCAAGCTCTTGAGAAATAATAAGATGAGAGAGGTAGCCTAACCTACTCACAAACTCTATATTAGTATTTATGTACTATAAAATAGAATTTACAAAGTCGTAACATACAAAGTCAAAGTGTCAAAACTGCTTCTACACACTCGAAAGTCGGAATACTCGCTGATGCGTGTGTACTTCGTTGATATTAATGAGAATAGGTAAAATGCAAAATTCTTTTCAATGATTTCGCACATTTAATATTTAGATAATTGATGCTCCCAATATCTTATCAGGAATAATCGGTGGCATTAGGAACTTAAAATTTAGATATAACATACCAAATATTATTATTATAATAATCATGGCATGAAATACATGAATCCACCAAGAGTTGAATTCACAGAATACCACGTAGACTTTTTAGCAGGCTTCCACTGGACCGAGAATCGTCTTGTATACTTGGAAGCTTGGAGTTAAATTGTAGCAAATGATCAATAAAGATTAATTTTTAGCCATAAATTTTAAATTATTCATAGTACTAATAATTGTTAAAACCCTTAAATTTGAGATATAATAAGGTGCTAAAGATAGATTATTTAAACTATAAAATAAATAATATAGTATAAAACAATCATATATATGCTATATAAGTATACATAATATATAATGAATATAGCCATGAATTAACCTAAAACCCTTGAGTGTGAGAACATTAGAGTTTAAATTCTAAAATTTCCAAAGAAAATATACACAAAAAGACAATGATATGGATAAAACATTATATACATACATATTAACCTAAGAATCCATTTTTGTAATTATTCCATATTGTTTATTTGCACAAATTTAATGAGCAAGGAAAAAAAAAGAAAAAAAAAAGAATAATATCATTGCTTTAAGTAAGGCGGTAAAGGACAATATGCCTATAAATATGGCTATCAAGCCATCCGGAGGAAACATACATCGTAATTAAGAGAGGGAGAAGGGGAAATAGATTTCGAGAGAAAGGAAAAAAAAAAGGGAGAAATGATAAGAGAGAGTGAGAGTGATAGAAAAAAAAAGGGGAAAGAAAATAAAATATATATATATATATATAAGAAAAAATAGGAAGAAGATAAAAAGGAAAAGATGAAGAAGAAAGGAAGACTAAAAGATTTAATTTTTTGGTATTCGATACTTTTAGATAATATTGTTTCTATAATTATAAGTGTTTTCTTTTTATTGATATTTAATAGTTATAGGAAAGATATATTTAGAATCTCATGATTTTTCTAAATGGAGTATTTTATCCATATGATTTTATAAATTTATTTTTTTAGAATATTAATAGTTGTAGGACTTACATATTATTAGTATCAATTCTCAAAATGAGTAGATCTCTAGTAATAATCACTTATTAGAATTATTAAAAATTGAACTTTATATTTTTATAAACTTAATACCATTACTTCCATAAAATTTGACTATATATGATTTATTGCAAAATTGTGTGAAAATATATTTTTCATTACATAATAAAATATCAAAATAATATTAGTTGCTATACAGCTTTATTTGTAGACTAGAATTTAAAATACACTTTAAAGATAATCCTTTAAATGAAATATGTAGCACGTAGAGTCACATTCATACAAACTCTATAATATCAAATTTGCGAAAATTGAATCAGTTTAGGAAATAAAACAGATGTTTTCTACAATATTACCAAAAAAATATCTTCCTATAGCAATCTTTCTGTAATTAAAATGTAATATAAATATTAGTAAGTATGTTTTGATATAATCAAAATGATATAATATAGTTAGTAGTAAAACTATGTATATTAGATATTATTAAGTAAATTTCTATAACCTATATGATAAAATAAAATACTTAAAATATATATGTGTATATATATAATGTGTATGTATATTAATATATACATACAGAACTCTACTAAATAATTATATAAATAATCTCTTAACTAAATATAAGATAAAACCTTAACGTTTTTGTAAATCTTATGAAAACTGAATATGACATTTAGTATGTATAAGACTTCTAAATGAGTAAAGTCATGCCATTCCAGATTTGTCAAAGTGAGCTTAAATACATATAAGTGAGATCAATGCTTCACAGTATTTTAGAGTATTATTTTAGAATATTTGAAAACTTCGATATATATTTGTTTGTGATTGTAGTTAGTTGTTTGTGCATATGTAGTACTTACGGTTGAGTTTCGATTGGTTGTGATAGGAGATGAGCTCCCTGTTATGATTGTTCTATAAATATTATTATTCTTGAATTTTTTGAGCTTGGTTGATCACTCTAAAAATGAACTAACTTAAACTCAGCTTAATATCTAACCTGATATGCATCACAACCTAATAAGGGTAGCGATTAAGATTCTCGGGCCAAATATGGACTTCCTTCATTGAGAATAGCTGAAATGGTCTTTTCTTTATTCTTAACCAAACTAAGTGATAGGAGAGAAGGTTATGGTAAGGTTAAGGCTGTAGTTCGAAAGTGGTCATGAGAGGAGGGTATTCTTTATTGCATAAGCTCTAGTTTGGTTTTGATTCACGAGTTCGCAATGTTAAGCTCCTTAACCCTTATTAGAGTGGGCATAAGTTTTCTAACCTCACAACGGATTAGACAGCGTCGTATGATGGCATTTTCTTATATATGCTCTCCATTTAACTAACTTAGTTGAAAACCCTATTTATGATGCATTGAATGCATACTTTTGTCTCCACTTTACTTATTGAGCAAGTAATTACTCATTCCCTTATAGTTTGTTTTGTAGGTTTCGAATGGATTATAAATACCTATCCAAAACTAGAGCACCAACAAACTGGGATAGGATATGAGGTGCAATAAGAAATGGCTAGTTATTGTCCTTAGTGTTGACTTTCTCATCTTTTAAGGAAAACTACACAAGACTCCTCAAGAGACTTGGTAGTTTTCAATATTCTAGTATATATATAAAATGATAGGTACTTGTGAGATTTACTACCGCTCTTTTAGAAAATCAAATTTTAAGTTTATTTTTAAATATTAATCCATATGTTTATATCAAACGGGTATCAAATTGAATGCTTTAAAAGGGAAAAGTTGAGTATGCTTGGTGTGAACTAGGTTTAAGATAGTAACTGTAAGGTCAATTTCTATCTTATGATAGCTCATATGGTGGTACTATTACAACTCCACCTTTTTAGGGCGTGACATGGATCGCATCATAAAGAAAAACAGTTCTAATCATCTTCACCACACAATCCCACATATGACTATCCCTCACTTAAATACATAATCCATGTCCATGGCGAATCATCGTCAAACCCTACTCTCTCTTGCAACTATACAACACTATGCCTCAAATCCTCACTTATTATGTAGTGAACACAAACACAACTACACACTCATATACAAACCAACCGCCCCTATCACAATTTCACCATCCAACAAACTAAACGCCTTCTCTCTTAGTAGCCCCCTATTGACTACAACCACCATACAACTTAACATACAGTCCTACTTACGCTCCATCTCTCTTGATACCATAACCCTACTCTCTTTCATGTGACAACAACAAAAGCATAACCCTATCCATATGTGCCCAACAACTAGCCTATCCTCCTTCGATTACAGTCATAATAACACATATCATATCCACTGACGACCCCCCAAGCATTCCAACCTCACTACTCTATTGTTGTATGGCAATAGCCTAAGCACTCGGCTACTCACCACAACTCAACAGTATCCTACACACACTCTCTCAACCTAAATCCTAAGCTAGTACAACAACTTCATAACTACGTAACCCCTTATTGGATCAACACCATTCGACCCCTTATTGAATCAATATTACTGTTCACCTCAATATAAAGCTAACCACTCCGATATACTCATCATAACCTGTAACTACTACGATAACCACTTATATACGTGCAACACTCTCTACTACTGTAGCTCCCTTATATCACCACTTCTTCATCTCCAAACACCTTTGAGCCACCGCCAATTGCCATGGCACTATGTTTATCGCCCTTAAGTCTAATAGAAAATGTATGAAAGTTTTTTTTCTTTATTGTTTTGGTGAGGATTTGGCTCAGAATCTGCCTTTCTGACGTTGGAGCACACCTTTCTTTACAATCTAAATTCATTGCTTGACCTAATTTGGAACCAAAGATCTAATTTGGAAATCGATTTGGATCTAAACTAAATCCGATCACCTAAACCTTTTACGTTATCAATCTAGGTATGGCTCTATTCATTTTTTTTTTAAATTTATTTAAATGAAAGAAAGAAAAAAAAAAGACAGGTTAATATATATATATATATGAATGTATGTGTGAAATTTTTCTTGAGTTTGAACGTTTAAAAGTTATGGTACTTAGAAACTACATTTTCAAATAAAATATATATACATAATAAACCTTTTTTTAAAATTAAAGTTTCTTTCTTTTTATTTATTTATTAACATAAGGGCATAAAAAGGTAGGACCCTTTATAGTATTTTTCTTGAATGAAATAAATGAATTAAGGACGTAAACCCAATGAATTTTCAAAATTGAAACAAACTAATACACTAAAATTTGTTTGGAATGAATTACAAACAATTTATCCCAATTAGCGGTTATGTAGACACCTCTAGGGTAATGTAAAACCTATAAAAATTTTATTTTCCACTTTTGTAAACCATATCTTAAATTCTCCGTCTTTTGTAAAATAAATAAAACTTTTATTGATTTATTTGTGAAAGAGCTATGTAAAAGTTTTATTGACTTTTTTGAAAGTTAAACCTAATTTTAAAAAATTAATGGTAGTACCCATTAAGGTTTAATAGACAGCTCTCGAATTTGAAAATCTCTAGTTTTACTAAAGTCAATTTTTTCAAAAATCGGTAGTTAAGTTGTAATTAATCCACGTAATTCATTATAATTTAACTCTTTTCCCGATCATGGTCGGGTGGTGACTCTAAATGATTTTCAATTTACAATGAAAACCACAATTTTTTGTTTCCTTAATCAATGGTTAATATTAATTGGGTTAAGGTTTAGTATTAATGGGAATGAGGAAAATAAATTTTAAATAAAAAACCAAAAATCAAGCTCCACAGTATTCTTTGTTTTTGCTTTTTTTTTTTTTTCCATAAGAACTTCATGATTTTTTTCAAGTTTTAAATTTTCTTTTTGTTGACTAGGTAAAGATGCCTTCCTTCTTTTTTCCTTTTATTCTAGAAGTTGTTCCCCTCCCAAAGGTCACTAGTGAAGATAGTAGTCACTTTTATGAGCAATGTTAGTTTATGAGGCTTATGGGTGGTGTTGGGAATATCCACTAGGCTAGAAGTTTGTCTTGAGCAATGAGAGTAAGTTGATAGAGTGCATAGTGGAACGGGTTTAAGTCAATAGGTTGCATGGTTAACTTGGGCTTGATGAGTGAGTAGAAGTAATAGGTTAGAGTGCTATTGAAGTTGCTTGCTTTTGTAGTTGTTTAGGTTTTCCTTCTTATGCTGTTCATAGATGGTTTAGATGTGTGTCTTGGTGTTGATCCTAGTTTGTTAAGATACAAATTGTGAAAGGGGCTATGTAAGATGGCATTTGGGGAAAACATTTAGATCTACGACATTGTATCATCTAGCTTCTAATATTGACCCTTACTTTATTTTATAGAGATGGCTCCTAAAATGCTAAAAATAAGGAGAAGTCTTACATTTTGTTGATAAGAAAAGGTAACACGGGTCACTGTAGCAGACAAGAATTTACTATTCACCAAGCTAGTTTAAGTAAACCTTTCAATTGTTTTGCTTTCGAGGCTAAGCTATCTGTTTGTCCTTCAATGTAAGGGGGAAAATGAAGAGTCTCTAATTTCAAGGTGGCAAGTGCTAGTAAAGTGGCTTGCCTTAGAGAAGTTGGAGATGTCAATAAGCTATAAAGGGTAAGAGCTAGCTAGAGGATTCTGCCTTCTATTACTAGGTTTAGCAAGCAAATGAAAGTAGTAGAGGTAGTTGAGATTATTGAAGATTGTGTTATTGTATACACTCCTATTACTGCAATTAAGCAGTAGAGAGGGAAGGGGAAAGAGCTTATGTCTTCTTCTTTTAAGCTTGGTTTGGATGAGAAATATGTCCCTCATTGGGATGTACATCGCTTAGACATAGCTTATGAGGATATACGTATAAGCGCTTACCTATATAATATGGCCTATATGATTGTCATCTTTTACTTATTGTGTTATCAATTCAAAGGATGTTATAAGTGGAAAAAATGATAAAAGGATGAATATTAAAGGTAAGACTTATGGAAAAACAAATAGAAAAAATGGATCGATGATTATACATTAGAAATGAATGTTACAATAAAGCTAATAAGTAATAAGATCCAGTATTTCTTCATAAAGATAATAGATATTCATAATGTTGAAAATATTAGTCACTAAGAATATTTTAACATAATATCTATTTTATAAAGAAAGCATGCTTGTCATTCTTGTTAATTAACTAATAGTTGTTGTTCTTAATGCTAATTTGAAGATTTATTATTATTGTATTTTATGAAGAATATTAAGTTGACAACCGAACAAATTGAAAAGAAAAAATGATGAGACTACCATGGTGAGCTAATGTAATTCGATAAGCAAAGAAATTAGAAACAAATGATAAATAAGCAAATTGAAAGTAGGATAAAAAAAATCAAACAAATAGAAATTAGTTAAATAGAATAAACAAAAACTAAATTATCTAGTCACAAAGGATTTTAATAGGGTAAAAGACCAAGGGAAAGAAAGTGATTGATTAGTGAATAAGTTTTAGCGATGATGGTGAGACTATAGAATGATGGAGTAGTAATATGACTTGAAGAATTTAGTTTATAAGTTCAAGTATTCATATCATTGCTGAAAACTTCGTAATTTTACTTATTTTATATAATTATATATCTTTGTCATTCCTAAAATCACTTTCATAATCATAATCTTACTCATAAGATATTAATTTTCCTTTAGTTCATAAGTTTTATTAAATTATGTAAATAGAAAACTTTTTTCTTAATATGTTAAAATATTTCACATATCTTCATATAGTTTGTCAACTATCTCATGAAAATTGACTTTTACTATAATGTTTATTAATTCTAAATAACTTTAATATCTTTGTAATGTTCATAAAAGTGCCATAAAAATGGAATATTACTTGAACAATTATAAATATACTATTATTATGAACCTTTATTACATTGTTACCATAAAACCCAATGGAGAAGGAGGGGGTCTTGGGTTGGGTATTTTGGGTAAAAGTGAGGAAAAAACAATGGTAAGAAAGTCCTTTGACCATTCTGAAGCCCTTCCCCACATTCCAAAAGTCATGCAAAATCCCTACATATAATTGTTTTCATTTTTACCCCCTTCTTCCCATAAAGCAATTTCTCCCCTTCATGACAACCATCATCAAGAAGAGATCTTTTTCCTCGAGTTCATCAAGAAAACTCACAAGAAGATCTTTCCATTCTTGTTTGCAAGTAAGTTCCCTTTCTATTCTTTATTCTCTTTGAAAAGTTTTCATCTTTATGGTTTTGGTTTGGGTTTAGGTTAGTAAGATTGTAGTAGTGAATGGCAGTGTTGTATGATGTGTTGCTACTATGTTTTTGAGTGTTATGGTAGTGTAATGGTGGTGGTGTAGCTGTGAGTAATTGCTACGAGTGTGTACATGTGAGTGTTGCATTGTATGTGCATGACCTATGAGGGTGTGTACTCGTCATTTGTGTTTGTATGTATGATCATGATTTGTATGTATGTAAGTATATATTGTGTTCAGAGTATGCTAATAGTTTTTGTGTGTGTGATTGTATGTTGTGTACTTTTGTATGTGTTAGAGTGTGCAGATGGTGAGTGTTTATATTAATATCATTAGGGGTATATGTGTGTGTTTGATCTTTGTGTCTATATACGTATGTGATCTTTATGTATGTGCATGTGTGTGATTTTTGTGTGTGTATGTATTAGTGTTGTATGAGCGTGTATACTTTTTATTAGGTGTGTATTGTGTATATCATGCCCCAATATGGTAGCTAGACATAGCATAACACCATGCATTACTAAGAAGTTAAAAGGGTAACACCATTGTTGCTTGGAAACTTTCCAGTAATGCATAAGGCTTCTATCACTCAAGTTACATTGAAGGGATGCATGATGTGCTTAATGATACAAGCAAAGGAATATATATATATATAGTATAACTTCATAATCTATCACCTATCAAACATAGTCTATGTAGGACATCTCATAGGTATACATTTACTAATGCAAGGGCTTTATAAGCCTCAACTCATAACTGCAATCTAAATAAGTCCAAATAATATACAGCCATATTCAAATTTTAATCATATCTATTAGTCATAAGATTCATTTTTCCATTCCACCTCTTAATCTTAGCCCAACTACTATTTGATTCTTACTTACCCATGGCATGGATTTGCTAAGAGATATCTAGTATGAGCCTCACACAGTACTATAAGGTGTAAGCTACATTTAGCTTAGTAAGTAATCTACTCATATAACCAACAAACAAATATAAGAAAGTTATCAAACATATTGGTAACTGCGTAAAGTTTAGGGTTTGTGCCCCCTTTGACCTAAGGTTAAGGATTTATGTAGTTCTACTATTGTCTGGGATAATCCAATCACCATAGTCACTTAGATTACATCGTTAGCTATGAAATTTAAGACATCATAGAAGTTTCATTCCTGGCTACTATATGATGATGCCTTAAGGAAAGATAAATATATTCCCTTAGCTACTAATAGCTTTAGATGTATGGAAGCCCATAATAAAATATTGAACTCCCTTAAACAATCATATGACCCCCTTCAAAGTCATTTACTTTGTAGTTGAAAAAGAAGAAACCCGACTCAAGACTTTCTTTCCATTATCTATGTAACAACGAGGGTAACTATTGTAATAATGTAAGGATGCAATGCATGATATATTTCGTTTTAGTCTTAATATGCTTATGATCTATCTTTTTAGGTGACCAATCAATTCCAATAGGTGCTTAACAACAAGAACAAAACTATATGTAGGTTTGTAAATGAGCTAAGTTGAACCAAGCTAAACTAAGCGAAGCCAAGCGGTGCTTTAGAAGGCTCAAACTTGGCTTGTTGAAAAATTATTGAGCTTCAACTAAGCTATGCTTTTATTGATTGAGTTCATTAAGAAATCTAAAGCTTGAGCTTGACTCATTTAGATAAGCAAACCTAAGCTCATTTATCTTAACAAGGCTAAGCTTGAGATAGTTTGAGTAAATAAGCTTAAATGAGCCTAAGCTTGAGCTTGAGATTTAATAAAAACTCAAAATTAATTTAAAAATTTCAAAATATACTTTTTCCAATAATTTTTTAATTATATTATTTTTATTTTTATGTTCTTATATTATATATTTTTTTAATGTAATATGATCTTCAATATTATTGGTTAGCAAGCCTATTCATGAGTTCTCTCATAAGCCTAAAAAATGAGTTTTATTTTGAGATTAAGCTTGGCTCGTTTTTGAATCAACCAATCAAGCATACACCGATTCCCAATCCTTATATACAATCAATTCAACATAAAATTTAGTTGCCACTATCACTACAAACATAAATGAAAATGATAAACATTATGAACACTCACTCATCCATAAAAGCTAATCAATGTAATCCTCGACATAAGTACATATAGATTACTACTTCTATCTATATACTAGTTCTTCCTATTTAAAGTAATTTAGTTCCTAAAGAGCTATACACTTAAGATACATTCAAACCCTCTCCTAGGTGTGGCACAAGCAGTATATATTTCTAAATGTTCATATTTTTTATCATAACTAAATTTTTACTAATTTCATGATCTTAGTGTTACAATTCCTTAATTGGTTTCAATTACACTTCAAATCTTCCTCTTGTAAATTTATTTACACTTCTAAACTAACTCCGACTTGAAGAAACCTTGTAGCTTCTAATGGAGTCTTCAATTAACCAAATCCTTTTCCTTTTCTATTTTGATCCATCATTATACATAATTGTAAACCTTAAAGCTCCTATAACTTCCATGCTACGATCATCAATACTTTTAGGGAAATGAAATCATCTCAACTAGTATTGATAATTTGATTCATTAACTTTAATTGTTTTCAAAGAACATGACACTTTCCAATTTCCCTTATACATGGAGCAAACATAATGCACGAGAGGGATTTTAAAGTTTGATCACCCCTAAACACTATTAGAGTAATTCTAATACTAACCCTAATTCAAACGTATCACATTCCTTTAGGAACTCCCAATATAGAAACATCAATGAGTTAGATGTTATAGATCTTAACTATTCCACTTGATAACCACTTTCAACTTGAAATCTAAAGCTTACACTTAGATTGATCCTTGAGCTTCTCAAATTAATGTAAGGAATACACATGTAAGATTGATGATGTGGATGTTGATTTCAAAAATGGAAATTGAGATGAGGTGGAAGTGTAGTATGGAGGTAGTGTCACACTAGAAAGAGGAAGAGGGACTACTTTATTTCTTATGTCCTTTCTTAGAAGCTAACTTAAGCAAATGAGGTAAAAGAGATTGCGGTAAGTAAGGGTCATCTATTTGTATAATAATACTTACTAGGTAAACTAATGCAACTATTAGTTAAGGCTTACTTCGTAAGCCTCATTACTTCTCTTGAAAGTTAGATGGATATATGACAATGAATTTTACCTAAAAACTAAGGGGACGAAAGAAAAAAAAAATTGATGATATCCCCATGTGTGCGGTGGTACCAAGTGAATGTGTGCGTTGTGTAAATGTGTGAGAATATATTGTATATGAAGCATGTGTAGGCATATGTTGATGTATCCTATGTGTGTGCATGACCTGTTAGGTTTGTATGGATGTTATCATATATGGGTGTAAAGTTGCTGATGTGGGTATGTTGTGAGTATATTTGGTTCTAGAACTAGGAGGATAACTTAAGAAATAAGCTAGAGGATGTTTAAAACAAGTAAAGTGTTGGTTTGGAGTTTAAAGGTTAAGGAAGAGTAAGAGTGTTGAGTTGAGTTAGAAGGTGTTGAATGGAGTTCTAAATCTAGTATTTATGTTTGTGATCAGGTTCTAGGAGCTATATGGTAACATATATTGTTTAAATAGGTGCTCTAAGTATGGGATACTTTCGTATGTGATCAAATGTACTAGATTAGTGAACCATATGGACTGAATGATTCTTTTGCCTTAACTAATGATACGTTGCATGTGCATGGGATTGACCAAAATCCCTAGAGGACCAATATGTTGGTAAGGCATGTATTGATCTGTGCCTAATGCTATCTTATGTGGAGTCTTGCATGGACATGATATAAGTAGATTTAGGTAGTTACTTTGATGCTTAGGTGTTAAAGAGGACCTATACCAATATTATATGGTACTTGTATATTTGCTTTTATCGAGGTTATGAGTTACCTTTGTTGAGCTTGATTTTTTTCTTGGCTTAGTGTTAAACCCTAACCCATTCAATATTAACCCTCGACTAGAGTTAAGAAAAATTTGGTTTTTAAATATGTTTTGAAAACCCTTAGAGTAGCCAACCCAATCGGGGTCAAGAATTAGTTTAGGTCAAAACCAAATGGGTGGATTTGGTTTTGATCTAGACATTGGTTTATGTAGAAAAATCGATTTTTTGAAAAAAGAAAAAAGGGTTTTGAAGAAACCAAAGTACTAGTCTAATGGTTAGATTTTTTAAACCTTTACAGATAGTACAACTTTCCAAATTTAGATTTAAATTCCTAAAATCACCTATTTTGAACAATAACTTAAAAACTACTTTTAATTGAATAATTTTAAACTAAAAGAAAGGAAAAACTAATTTTTTCATTTCTTAAGTTGCTCTATAGCTTCTTAAGTACTCACTATTTAGGATTAGACGTATATAGTTCTTTTTTTGTAAAAACTTGAATATATTGGTTGGTTTTAATTTTTGAAAAAGAATTGGATTTGCATTTCAATTCGGTTTAAGTTATTTAGGGAAATTATCTAAAAGGGGTCTTAAATTGGAAATTTATTTTTGGAAAATTTTAAAAGTGCCTTAATTTTGAAAATGGGTTGATTTATTTTTATTTATTTAGAAAATAGGTTTTTTCTAAGTCATAAAAATATTTTATTGTTTTTCCTTATTTCACTTCATTTTATCTAATTTTTTGTTCTTTCCATTATTTTTCTCATTTAAATCAAGAAAGTAAATAAATAAAAACTAAAAAAAAAACTACTCGACTTTTACTTTTTCTCTTCCTTTTCTTTTTGTTTTTCAATTTTCTTCTTTTTCTTTTTTATTTACAATTACATTGTAATTACAAGAATAAAATAAAAATTAAAAAAAAATGATGACAATAAAAAAAAAAAGATAGATGATCAAACCAGACTCGGGCGCTTAGGTCAAAGTGGTTTAGATTGGTCGATTTAGGTGATGAAGTCGGTTTGGTCGCCCTAGAATGGATTTGGTTGTTGGGTGGAACTTAAGTTTGGAGCAGGTTGAGAGAGAGGAGACAATAACAGCTTGTAAGGGATGGTTCAAGATATTCTTATCACCGAATCAAGCGAGTGAAGGCTTTTTCATGCGTATTGGATTGGAATATGGGGTGAGGGTAGGCTAAGTGCTTCAGCTAAACGATAGCATTTGGGTAGTCATTCAAGTAGCAGCCGATGTTGGTTTTAGGGTCTCATAGGTAGCAACTACTAGAGGCATGGTGGAGGTTAGGGGAGTTGGGTTAGAGAGTTTAAGTCTAAGGAGGCTTGATGGTGGTAGCAATGTAGCTTGACAGCGGTCGAAGAGAGAGGGAGAGTTTAAGAGTTGAGATTGGAAATGAGGATTGATTTTTTTTCCTCAATGGCTCCTTAGCATCCCTTTTTATAGTTTTTTAGCACGAATCAAACATGGGAAGCTTCAAAACGCATTGAATTTTGAAAATGAAAAACGAAGTAAGTAGGCTTGATTTAATTTTCGAAAAAAATGAGATTTGAATCAAATTAATAGTCAAAATGTATCCCTAAGACTTCATTCTTGCTAAAATAAATGATTAGAAGCTTCAATTTTTATCAAATGGCATGAATCAAGCTAGATAAATTAGAAGTAAAATCTGATCCACTCAAGCTTCTATCAATTTTTGTTTTCAATTTTGACCATCTTAACTCATGATTTCGGATGAGTTCTTCCATTAAGTTCGAAGTATCTTGTATAGGCTTTGAAATCCCTTCATTATTTAAGTCAAACTGCATAGAAAAGGGGCTAAAATCAATCTTGAAATTGAGCTTACTAAAGAGGATGACTATGGGAAAGCTAGGAAAAAAGAAGGAAAGAGAAGGAAAGCGACGCTATCGTAGTGCCACATCAATCATATCATTTAGTGAGAAAGTGCTATGTATCCTAAAAAACACATGGTTGATGATGTGTTACGTACGTAGTTAACACATATGTGATGAGTGTTATGCCATGTGGCAACACATGACCATACGGTATATGTATACAATAGTGCCACGTGTCTTATAGTGGACATATGGAGCGATGATACTCCAACATGTGGTGAAGTGCTCTATAGTGAAAAATAAAAGGCATTTTCGTGCTTTTGGTGGGATTCAAACCTAGAGCCTCAAGCTAGATGCAAAGTTAAGTTGGAGTGCTGAACCATTAGGTTACTAGCCTATACCTTATCCATATGAGCAATCATATGGATTATAGTAGCTTGGGCATAGATTTAAATCTAAGCCTAGGCCTAAGGATCTAATCTTATTCTATTAAGACCTAAATACTAAATTAAAAAACCTATCTTATTCACAAAATTTATTTCTAAATTTTTTCCATTTTTTGTATTTTTCTATTTTTTTGTGCTTTTGTCTAAATTTGGGGGGGGGGGGGGGGGGGGGGGGTTGGGTTGTGGGGAAATGATGTGTTTATAGTTGTGTCTTTTTGTGATGAAGTTTGAGCAAACCTTTGCCACAAAGATAAAAGAGACGCTATTTTTGTCCCAATGGTGGAATTTATCCTAAGAAGTGCTATAACTTACTAGCTAACCTAAGTTTAGTCTATTGAAGATTTTGGTGAAAGGTGAAAGAGAAAGGAAGCGCTCTAAGAGCTGGCTGAGAAACTGAAAGAGAAAATGAAACCTGGTCATGCCCTTATGAGCTAACTAACTTAGGTGGAAGTGTCTCTTAGGGACTAGCAACTCTAAACTGGAATTGATTTTTGGGGAACCCAATCGTACTACTTCGAGCTAATTAACTTAGGTAAGAGCGTCTCTAAGGGACTAGCAATCCTAAATTGTAATCGATTTTGGAAAACCTAATTGTACTACTTAGGCAGAAGCATCTCTTGGGGACTAGCAACCCTAAATTGGAATTGATTTGGAAGAACTTGGTCATGCTCTTTTAATCTCACTAACCTAGGTGGGAGCATCTCTAAGGGACTAGTAACCCTATATTGGAATCAATTTTGAAAACCTAATCATACTACTCTAAGCTAATTAACCTAAGCGAGAGCATCTCTAAGGGACTAGCAATCCTAAATTGGAATTGATTTGGAAAAGCTAGCCGTGCTATTTTGAGCTAACTAACCTAGGCAGGAGCATCTCTAAAGGATTAACAACCCCAAATTAGAGTTGATTTGGAAAACTTGGTCGTGCTATTCTAAGTTAAGTAACCTAGGTGGGAGCATCTCGAGGGGACTAGTAACCCTTAGTTGTCTTAGAAGAAGTGCTCTACGGGCTTGCTAAACGGAATTAATGATGAGCTGGTCTTGCAGATGGCACCCGAACTATCAAAACTTTTCTTTGAAAAGTCCTATAAAAACTAACTAACTCGTTCCTTAAAATGAGCTCAACCTAAAACCCCTATCATCAACCTAATGGATCTTGTCATGGAGCCTTTGAGGCTTCACTAGCCCTATAGAGAAGTCTTGGAAATCAACTTAATATAAAATGCCACCTACTATTTTTGTCCATCAATTGATTGTCTTTTTATGAACTAAAACCTTTATCCCTGGTTAGTAAATATCTATTGTGAGGTAATTGCCTACCTAGATTTCACTTTTCCTTGAAAAATGGACAATAAAACTCCCCTTCAAGGAGGATTAATCCATAATAAAGTATTTTAAAGGGTTTTGTTAATTACCAATGTTCTATATCTCACTTTTCAACTTCTCTCGTGTTTTCAGTATATGGGTTCAATTAAATGGAGTAAGGGAAGTGGACCTCTTGATGGAGTAGGAAAAATGAATGGTGATGATTCAAATGTCGATAACTACTAAAGATACCAAGTTTGCTTATAGAGGATGAAAGTTAGACTGCAATAACATTCTAGATGACTGGCATTTTCATGTTCTAAGTAAAAATTTCCATTGATTTTCATGGGTAGTACAATATTATAGAGTCAACATTTACAGGGTCTCTCATTTTTGAACCATTCATTTGAGGCAAAATTGAAGCCTCTCCTAGTAACACGCATGTCAAGATATAAGGGCCTCTGTAATTAGGAGCGAATTTTCCTCTTAAATCTTGTACATTGGGGAGAACCTTTCTTAATACCATATCACCTTGTTTGAAGTTTCGGGGCTACACCCTTTTATTGAAAGCTCGAGCTATTTTTTGTTGGTAACACTAATTATGACATAGGGCTGTCAATCTTTTCTCATCAATCAAATTTAGCTGCTCAATGTGTTTCTTGACTCAATTGGCTTCATCTAACAAGGTTTTTGATAACATCTTGAGAGATAGGATCTTAACCTCTAATGGTATTACTACCTCAGTACCATACACTAAGGAGTAAGGCATTGCCCCTATTGATATTTTTATGGAAGTTTGATAGGCTATGAGTGCAAACGGCAACATCTTATGCCAATTCTTATATGTAACAACAATTTTTTCAATTATCCTGTTGAGATTTTTATTAGCAGCTTCAACGACTTCATTCATTTAGGGTCGATAAGTGGTGGAATTCCTATGGATGATCTTGAATTGTTGACATAACTTTGACATAAGCTTATTGTTGAGATTAGTGCCATTGTTTGTGATGATCATTTCTGGGTCCTGTATCACGCTAAGATATCTCTCTCAATGAACGTGACTACTACCCCTTTAATAGCACTTGAATAAGATGAGGCTTCAACCTACTTATTGAAGTAGTCAATGGTGATTAGTTTGAAGCAATGCCCATCAAATGCCTTTAGAGTGATCGAGCCAATGATGTTTATACCCCACATTGAAATGGTTACCGTATAGAGAGTATATGTAATTCTTGAGGTAGGGAGTTTATCTTATTTGCATGAACTTAGCATAAGTAACAATGCCTAACGTGTTTGATGCAACCGCCTTTCATTGTTGACCAGTAATATTCTAACCTCATAATCTTCTTAGTGAGCATGTAATCATTTACTTGGGGGCTACATATTCCTTCGTGCACGTCTTTCATCAAAACCTCAACCTCTTTGTCTTCCATACACCTTAGAAGTGTAGTCAAAAGATCACTAATACAAAGTGAACTCGCTTACTAAGAATTGGGCAACCAATCTCCTAATCACCTTTCTATCCTTTTTCTTAACTTCTTCAGGGTTGGTGCCTTGTTGTAGGAACATTTTAATATCATGGTACCAAGGCTTTAAATCATTTATACCTTCAATTTGCTAGATAGAAGGTAGGCTTTTTTGCAATTTTAATGTTGAGGGGTTGAATCTTGACTCTTTTGGATATTTTGACCATAGATGGTAGAGTGGCTAATGCATCAGCAAATTGAGTCTATGTTCTCGGTACATGAGTGAAAGTAATTTCTTTGAATTTCACCATTAATTTAGTTAAGTGTCGATGATAACGTACTAGTTTAAGATCTTCCATCTTGTATTCTCCTTGGACTTAGCCGACAATGAGTTAAGAATCCCTATACACTTCTAATTCAAGAATGTCTTTATCGAAGGCCATTTTGAGTCCCATGATGCATGCCTTATATTTAATGATATTGTTAGTGTATGGGAAAACGAGCCTTACAGTTACCTTCATGAGATATCAATATTATCCCAATTCCATACCCAAACATGTTAATAGCTCCATCAAAGAACATCTTCCACTTTGGGGGTTCATCATCTTTTTCTTCATCAAAACTTCCTTCAGCTACTAAGATATCTTCATCAAGGAATCTAACTTTTACCTCTTCGAGGCTATCAATAGAGGGATTTTCTAGTAACTAATTTGCTAAGGCTTGCCTTTTGATTGACTTTCAGTTTATATACGTAATGTCGATCTCTGATAGTAATATTTTCCACTTTGAGATTCTATCGATTAGGGTCGGCTTATCGGCCAAGTACTTCAAGGGATCATGCTGAGTTAGCAATTTAATCTGCTAATAGAGCATGTATTGCCTAAGACAATGCATTACCTAAAGCAAAGCACATCACATTCTTTCAATTTTTGAATAATTCTATTACCCTTTAGTAAACTTTTTACTCAAGTTGTATATAGCCCGTTCTTTTCCTTCCCCATCCTTCTAACCGAGCATATACCCTATGGATTCTAGCAATATTGTAAGGTATAGAAATAAGGGTCTTCCAAGTTTAGGAGCTACTAAAATTGGAGGGTTTATAGGGTATTCCTTGATTGTTGTGAAGGCTTTCTCACATTCTTCACCTCAATCTATCTTAGTGATCTTTTTCTATAATTTAAACAAAGGATGGCATTTATCTATAAGTTAAGATATGAACCGGGCTATGTGGTTCAAATGGCCCAATAAAACTTTGATATCTTTAAGTGTGCGTGGAGTGGGCAAGTTGACTATTACTTTTACTTTATCAGCATCTACTTCAATGTCCCTTTAGCTAATTATAAAACCTAATAATTTTCCTAAAGTTACTCTAAAGGTGCACTTCTTTGGGTTAAGCTTCAATTGAAATTTTCTCAATCTATTAAACAATCTCCTTAAGTTTTGTTCATGATTTTCTCCTTCTTTGGATTTTACAATCATATCATCTACATACACTTCAATTTCTTTGTGCATCATGTCATGAAAAATTATAACCATGGCTCATTAGTAAGTTACCCTAGCATTTTTGAGTTTGAAAGGCATTACTTTGTAGCAAAATGTGCATCAAGTTGTCATGAATGTTGTCTTGGCTTTATCTTCTTCATATAAACAGATCTGATTATATATAAAGAATCCATCCATGAAGGAGAAGAGATGGTTCCCAGTTGTATTATCCACCAAGACATCAATATAGGGCAAAAGGAAATTATCTTTAGGGTTTGCCTGGTTGAAGTCTCGAAAGCCCATGTATACTCTAACTTTTTTGTTTTTCTTCATCACTGGTACATTGTTGGCTACCCCTTTAAAATAATCAGACACTTTGATGAAACTAACCTCTAGTAACTTCTTAACTTCTTCTCTAATTTTCAACAAGATATTTAGTTGGAATCTCCTTAGCTTTTGTTTCTTAGTTTTGATATCTTTTCACGTAGGTAAGCGATGGACCACAATTGATGGATCTAACCCGGGCATATCTTCATAAGACCATGTAAACATATCTTGACACTCAAATAGGAGTACGGTCATTTCTGCCTTCTGTTCTTTTTTCAAATTCCCTCCAATCTTCAAAACTTTGCAGTTGCCATCAGTCCCAACATTAACTATCTTGGTTGGCTCATCAATGGAAATTCTACTCATTTCATGTATTTGCTAGCTCTCTTACACATCACTATGGTCATTGACATCATTCCTAATGACTAACCCAATAGGGCTGGAAGTAATAGCAATATTTTTATCACCTATTTGTGTGAGGTGTACCTAGCTTTTATTGAAAGCATTAGATTTAGGCCAAAAGTATGCAAAGAAATGAGTGTAAGTAAAGAAAGAGTGAAGAGAATGAAGACTAATCTTTTATTATATTAAAAGAAATTCTTTCAAGTATAGTATTGTAGAGCAAAGGTAACTATTACAAAACTCAACAAAATACTAAACGATAGTTCATCCTTTACCCTAAAGAAGACTTATTACTATTCACAAGGATAGAGAACCAATTATTCAGGTGCTGGAGCTTATAGGATGGGCTCGTTATTTCATTCTTGCTAAAGGCAGATTCTAAGCTTTGAACATCAACTCAAATGAAAGTCTTTGTTAGTAGTAGAAAGGTCATCGAGGCATGATAAAATCTGTCACCTCTGTTGCCCCTTGCTTGCTTATTTCGCAACTCTTCCATCAGATTTGGGATGAAACTGAGCCCAGAGGTACCAACTTGGCCTTCTTTGAATTTTAGCCTCTCATCCTTCTTTTGATCGATAATCATATTTACTTCTTCAAACATTTGGAGCCCAAAGTCCTCTTACTCTAAAATGCCAATGTAAGGTATGGTTGTTTTTTTATATATTTCATAATCTTAGTCACATAGAATTGTTATTGTCACGAATTAAGGATAGTCTAGTCATGGTAGATACCGTATACTGTATGAAGAACCCCTGATTCGTTACCCTTCCAATCAAGAACTCTTCACACAATATACAAGGCTCTACAATATACCAGCTTCCTAGAAATACATAGATTCTAAAGATATCATCACAAAACATATTTATATAACATTTAATTACAAAGCTTACAGTAAGCAGTAATTTAGTACATCTAGGTCTATATTACTAACAAAACAAAAATACATAAGTAAACGTCTGCATAGTCAGTTCTCTCATCACACTGAATGACCTGCTCTTGTTTAGGTCCCTAAGTTAACCTCTGGCATTCCCTGACCAGCCTCAATGAATAAGCCATCCTACAGTAAAAGTTTAAGGGGGTGTAAGCCTAAACTTAGTGAGTAAAACCCTCAGCCACACTACAAGCAAGTTATAAATACATTATATTTATGCATATGAATGAATGATCAAATAGAATGCCAAACAATATGTATAGTTAACTAGTCAATATATACAACTCAAATTTAATACCCTCCGAAGTCAAGGTTAGAGTACACACGACACCAATCAGATCTAGGTAATATACTAGAACTTACTTTACTACAGAACTCCACGTTACGTACTTAAATCAAACAAGTCCTTAATTAACCAAGCTCTAGTATAATCGTGAGTAGGCCCTCACAGTTTACATTCACCCCTAAAAGGAGACCTCTAAACTTGACCCTTAGCTATACGGTTGGCACCTCCAATGCTTAGTATTCTCGCAGGCTAGGGTAAGGTCATTTTGTATAAGTGCACTGTACCGACCTAATAAATTTATAATAACAACCCTTGAATGGCCTCTTTCTACCTCTGTGTGATGTGATGACCAAAATTATGTCTGTACAATGCATGTATTAGTTTCTTCTTATAAGCCAAGTATAGTTAAGTCCAATTATGATGTGACCATTCAATAGTATACACAATCATTATCTATAACATATACAAGCATTTCTCGACCCCACACAACAATCAATTAACAATATCATTAAGTCCACTATCTGCAATCATATACAAGTATGGAATCATAGGGTAAATACTCACTCAGCTATGACAACTCGCTTTAGTTGTAGTAATTGATCGGAAGATCCCCACCTGCATCGAGATCACCTGATCATTATGATATAATAACGATAGTAAGCAATTGAATTAACTAATGATTCTACATATCTATTTACTTAATTCTACCTAGATTACTATCAATTTTTATCTTATTAGACTTTATCACTAATTGTATGTAACTTTTTCATTCTATTTCTGATATTTATGAATTTATAGTCGTTTTTCATCGTTTTCGAATGCACATTCACACGATGATATCTGTTTTGGATGTTAAAACTCGTGTTTTACCATATAGACTAAATTTATTGAAATTCTAACTATTGAAGCTTAATTATTTTTATTAGCTAATTTTATGTTATATTTTAGTAGTTAATAATTTCATTAGCCATTAATTCTTACACTTAAATGATCTTATGGTTTATTATTTTAGAGGCTTATGTCATCGATTATGTCATCATTTACTTATGTCATCATTTGATTAGGTCATTGCTTACATCATCTATTACATATGTATTCTTATCCTTATGTATTCATACACTTTACACATATGTTATATATATACTTATATTTCTAACATATTCTTGTGTACTCATATGTATACTAGTACATATACCCGTATATAGATATGGTGACATACGTATTTTTATATATATTTTCGTAAGCCTAATGTTCCCTCTTAAGAAAGCTTTACAAATTTCATATTTTTGCACTTTAAGGGCATATTTAGCAAGGTATATGTATGTATAGTTAGTATATACCTCATTTTAGGTCATGTACGTAATGGGTACTTATGTACAAGGGTCTTCATACATGTATTGATCAAGTGTACTCTTATATACACATACTTAAGCATATGTACATGTGTTCTTCTTCCATTTACTAAAGATTTTGTACACTTCTAAGCATAAAAAAAATGGAACTTTCTTCCTTTAACAACATATATGTACATATTACTCCAAGTTTCTAAACTAACCTAACCTATACATCTAACTGTTAAATAAGATGGAAAAAGACATAATAACATACCTTTTTCTCCTTATAATATGAATAGAAAGACAAGAATGTATGTGATGTTAGTTTGGTTTGGTAGTTAGAATTATGAAAATGAAGTGTTGAAAAAGTATAGGAATAAGGAGCAAGGGGGGTTTATAGTTTGGTAAGGGGGAAAAGGAGAGTGTTTTATTGTCTCATTTTGTGTTTTATAAAAGGAATGAGTGGAGTCTAGATGGGAGGGGAAGCGGATGGCAAGAAGGGGGTGAAAATGGAAAAAAAAAAGTGTAGAATGTTAAGGAAAAGGAGAGAAAACTCTAGATGACAATGACATGTTTGTTAACTTTTTAACATGTGTTGACTTAGTCAACCTTTGACTTGGTCAATATTTTAAAATTACATGTAATATAAGTGTACATAATGAAGTAATTATGGAAAATTAGGAAAAAAATTAAGGAAATGAAAGGAAATATGGGGTTTATTGAATTGATTAGTAAGAATAGGTAATGAGATATTCCTTTAGGTATTTATATCCTATATAAATCATTTGGTAATCTACTTAATGTAATTATCATGAAAAGTGTCATTTAATGTATTAATACTTACTATATGTAACATAAGCATCAACTAAACTCTTAACTCTATATAATACTAACCTAGTTATATAATTGGAAGATGGATGTGATTTATAATGCAATATCCTAGTTCCTAAAGGATTACTTTAGTATTATAAGTATTTATGAATGATTGAATGTTATCTTTAATTTTTTACTAATGATTTGACAAGATATTAAAGATATATTATCAATTAGGGTTTTATAGTAACTTATGATGAATTAATACTTTTATATCCTTAAAGTTATAGTTTTAGGGTTTTTATCACTTTCGAATGAAATCTTTAGTGTTTAGTTACATTTAGGGTATAAAAGTTTTATACTCAATTAAATCTTCGGTTATTATCTTAGGGTTTTTATCTTAACTAGCCTTGTCAACTCTTAGGAATACCTAACATACTTAAGTCTACTTTAGATGTTAGGTTAAAAAATTTAGGGTTTTACAATTATGACCTAGCCATTTAAGATAAACTTAACCTTTTGATGTAAACTTAAACGTATGGCTCTTGCTGTTTATGGGCTAATATCAACCGATAAGTCGATCTTACCAATAGTTTCCCCTTTGGATCTGTGAAAAGCTCTAACTGTTATTGAACTTGACTTAATTGTGGTTGCATTGATGCCTAATAGATCTAGGGTAACACGAGGGCAAACATTTAGTGATGACTCATTGTTAATGAGGACTCTGGCTAAGGTAATGTTGTTTAACTTCACTATTATGAAGAGAGGCTTAGTATGTTGATAACTTTCCTCACCCAACTCTTTAGTAGAGAAAGAAATCTAATCCATAGTAAGGATGGAGAGTTAGTGACTGATCCTATCTTTTCAGTGGATATTTCATGAGGGACTTTGACTTCCCTTAGAGTTTAGAATAGAGCTTCTCTATCTAGTTTAGAAGCCATCAGCAAACTCATAAGAGATATTTATGCTAGAGTCTTAGTGAACTGATCCATTATCTTATACTCACTAGACTTGATCATTTTAGTGAAGGTAGACAATACTTTCTCATATTCAATTGGTTTGTTGCTTGGCCTTTATAGTATAGTCTTCTTTTTCACGTCTTCTTTCGAGTCATAAATTCTATTGGAATCCCTCTTACAAGTGAATTTGATTGCCCTTTATTTACTACCTGGTAGTTGAGAGGGGTAGTTTTGTAACTTTCAAGGGCTTTAGGTACATGGAAGTGTACCTTTTGGTCATTGGGGCTTACTTCTCCTCTTGTTGTAAAATTTGTAAACCTTAGGCTCTCAGTTGGAACCAATCATGTTGGTGGTGGGATTTGAGTGGTCAAATATCATGTTGATGATGTCGCCATGGTTAGGTAGGGGGTTGTTGCTGACATTTGGGGCTGGAGCCTCCACAAAGTCTAATTGGATTGTACCTTCATTGATCAAGTCGTGAATCTTTTTTTTTCAATCTCCAGCATGAGTCAATTGAATGGCTTACCTACCCTAAGTGATATTGACACTTTGCATTGGGATAAAAAAACTCTTGGCTTCTACCTTTCATTTGGAGGCTCAAAATGGAGCAGATTGTCTTTTCTTAATTTTTCAAGGATTTGGTTGAGTGGAACTTGTATCTTAGTGAATTGCCTTGAAGGCCCTATTAACATGTAGTTGACTTCTAAATTGTTGTTGAATTAGTGGAGGATTTGTTCTGACAGAGACCCAGGCATTAGGCCTAGTGTTTGAATTGACCATACTAATAGTAACTTATTTCATCTTATTGGTGGTAGGTTTATCAAAGGGTGGTCCTTTGTTTGATGGTTCTCGTAACTTATCAGAGGAGACGACACTTTCAATCTAGCACCCTATTGCTACCACCTCTACAAAATTAGAGGAGGCCTACCTAATCAGTTGAGAAAAGTAGGGTCTCTCAAGAGTGTTGATGAAAGTTGAAGTTAGTTCTTTCTCGATTATTGGGGTGGATACCCTTGCAGCTCAGGATCTCTACCTCTAATTATATTCCTTGAATGATTCATTGTTCCTCTTTTGCAAGGCAACGAAGTCCATCATGTTTAATGCCACTTTAACATTAAATTTGTATTGCTCATAGAATGCCCTAGCCAGTTTCTCCTATGTTTTTGCCTAACTTAGATCCAATTGGGCTTACCAGGTCAAAGTAGGGTCCATTAAGCTATCTTGAAAAGTCTGTATCATGAGCTTGTTGTATTGTACATACTTACCTATCTCTCATACGTATAATCTAGTGTGTAGTTTAAGGTAACCAATGCCATTTTACTTCTTAAAGTCAGGTACCTTAAAATTTTCAAGGAATCTTCCATAGTTATAAGCTAAGAAGTCTATGATATTAGCTTGCTCGAAACCATCATAACCTTCCAGCATCTTCATCTTTTCAATGATCTATTGGGTTAACCTCTTTTCTAGTTGTTTTAATCACTCTTAGTTAAGTTTTGGGCTTTAGGTTGTTTGGAAATGAATAAGTGTTTGGCTCAAAAGTCAATTTAACCCTTGGATAGACCCCTTTTATCTTGAAAATTTCAAAGGCTGGGTTGACTTTAGAATAGCCCTCTTCTGCTTCAAGGGGTAAGGCTTCAACTTAGTAGGATCAACAACTTCTAGGTTCACATTGCTATTGTCATTTTTGTTGTTGACATTGTCATTTCCTTAATTTGCCATCTTGGTCTATGGGCGGGTTCGAATAAGACCTCTCTAAAAGGTTTGGCATTTAGGATCTATCTTTGCAACTTGGTTCAAGATTAATTCTCAATAAGTAAGCACATAAATATTTTTAAGGAATGAGATGAATGAAAAGAAAATAAATAAATAAATAAATGTACAAGAATGCAAAGATGCATGGTACATGAATGTAGAGAAATAGAACCAACAATTAGTTGACAAGATGGTAATTTTTATTCATTAGTTTGTAGCTTTCAGAGTTCCCTTTTACATCATTTGAAAAAAGGAAAGTACGTTGTTTCGAAAAAGAAAAGTACTCTTATTTCTAAACATTCTTCTAACGTTAGGCTCATCTGCTTCTTCAAGTTCTTTGAGCCTTTTCTAGGTCATTCTTAATTGATTTTTTAAGGCTTGAGATTGCTATCTGGATTCCTAGAAGAGATCTTCCCACATGTCATACTTTTCATAGATAACTTCTACACATGGCTTATACTTGGTTCACGTAGGTCTTGATTTTAGAGTCTAGTCCAATTGGTGTTGGTTGTAAGACCTTTAGTACTCAATACTTGATCTCTACTGCTGCATGGAGTTGATCGTACGCATATTCTTTGGTGACCCTATGCTTGTCCACATCTTCCAGCCATTCTCCTAAATCGATGTTAAGGCTGATAGTCCTTGTTTCCCATAGTTACTTGATACCTTGTAGTTTGGACATCTTTTATGGCATTGGAACTTGAAGGTTCTCATAATCTAAGATCGTGATATCTAGTGGGGGCCTGTAGAATATATGTTAAATTCCCCCAAATTGTTTAATCATATTGTTAGGGTAATAGCTTGTGCACCATTTTATCTCGATTTGAGGTATTGCTTGATAATTTTTATAGACTAAGATTACCTTCTTAAAGTTGCTCCATCTTGCTATCTATAAGATATTATCGACTTGGACATTTCCTAACACTTCCACCCAACAATAAGTAGACTTTTCTTTTGGGAGATGGACTTTGTTGACAAAAGAATCAATCAAATCAATACTATGGGAAAAATTCTCTTCAAATTAGATCAAGCCCAAATCACTTCATATAGCTCACAAACCAAACTATTAGTAATTCCATGTTAGTCTTTAGTATGCCATAGTTTTTCTTTTTCAAAATATTAAGGCTTCTAATTTGTTCTACAAGGATGGCTAGGATGTATGATTTACCTTCAAGAAACTGGCCCACTAATTCAGCAACCTTAAAATGGATGAGGAACTTTCCATTAGGGAATAAGAGAGTCCCGAATGCAACTAAGATAAAATCTTTTATTTCATTGTATCCCCAATCTTTGGGATTACCATTGAATATGCCCCATTTGTTAGATCTAGGCTTAGTGGTGAACTGAGCCTTCAAGTTTTCTAACTTAGTGTAGTTTCCATTATAGCTTTTTAGGGCCTTGTTTATTTTAGTTTTTCTAACCCCAAGGAATTTTGAAAATGCATTCGTTGGGTCAGTCAATTTTCAAATTTGAAGTGTATAGATCTTCTAAGGAAGGGGCTTGAAGTAGTTAGATATGCTCTTCAAGTGTTGGACTAATTAGGTGAGACCTAACTTGAAAAGCTACATCCCTGAGTTCTTAAAAGTTGGTTACAGCCCTAACTAGATTTATCGTAATCTTTACCTTAGGAAGTGACATAATGGGATGATTTCTTGTTCCCTTAAGTTGAAGTGTTGAAGCCACTGGTCTAGAGTAGGCTTAAGGTTGATAGGCTTATTGACGAACCTTTGTTTGAAATGGATGGAGTTGGATGAGTAGGCCATCTCTTTAGGTTGAATTACAAAGAAAATGCTTGTTACAAGATTGAAGAATTGCTATTTATAATAAAGTATAAGACAAAGACAAAAACCTATTTTCATCAACTCTAAATTTACAACATAGAGAAATTACAAGGGAAATTAAAGAAACTTCGAGCTATTACTTTTCTTTTCTTTTCATCTTGCTTGGTTATTTGTTAGTTCCAGATGTCGTGAATGCATAAAGGTTAGGTTCTAAAGGTTTTTAAGCTTATGTAGCCTCACTTGTTAAAAAAAAAAAAATATGTTTATTGGTTACATTAAGCTTAAATGGGGGTAGCCTAATTAACCTCGAGTGGTGATTACACCATAGTACCTAGAGCCTATATAATCACCCCCTCCCCTTCATCTTATGGTTCTCATACGGTTTAGGTTTGACCATTTTTATCAAACATTTATGGTGCACAAAGTAAATTCCCCAACGCACCACCCCCCCACCCCCCTGCCACGTAATTTAAATAATTAAAGCTAAATTTGCATAACTACCTGTACAATTATGAACAAATAATAATGAATGAATAAATAAATTGTACTCAAAAAGGTGATTTTTAGAGATTGATTCTAATGTTGGAAAGTTGAATGGCTAATCCTCTTGATGGCCCTAGTAAAGTTGCTAAGCTAACGAGTTTGATTTTTTTCCCGGTCTTTATAATTTTCCTTAATCCAATTAGTATTAAACCCTAACTTATTTAATACTAAACCTTAACTAGGAGTTAAGAAAAATTCAGTTCTTAAACATATTTTGAAAATCCTTAGAGTCATCATTGGGCCAAAGTTGGGAATTGGTTTAGGTCAAAACCAAATGAATGGATTTGGTTTTGATCTAGAAACTATTTTATGTAGGAAAATAGATTTTTCAAAAAAAAAAGGGGGGGGGGGGGGGGGGGGG
>JAMXBB010000001.1:51771971-51977478 GCA_024138015.1 Lumnitzera littorea
CATTATTATTCGTTCATAGGTGTACAGGTAGTTATGCAAATTTAGCTTTAATTAATTAAATTACGTGGCAGGGGGGTGGGGGGGGGTTTGAAGAAACAAGAGATGAGTCCAACGGTTAGACTTTTTAAACCCTTACAAGTATTACAACTTTCTAAATTTAGACTTAAATTCCTAAAATCACATTTTTTTGAATAACAGCTTAAAAACTACTTAAAAACTATTTTTAATTTAATAATTTTAAAATAAAAGAAGGGAAAAACTATTTTCTTTTTTCATTTTTTAAGTTGCTCCAAAAGTATCAATGTACTCGCTATTCGAAATCAAACATAAATAATTCTTTTTTTGTAAAAACGTTAATGGGTTGGTTGATTATAATTTTTGAAAAAGAATTGGATTTATGTTTTGACCCAATTTAAGTTATATAAGGAAATTTTCAAAAAGGGTCCTGAATCAGCAATTTTATTTTTAGAAAATGCTAAAAATGCCTTAATTTTGAAAATGAGTTGATTTATTTTTATTTAATTGGAAAATAGGTTTTTCCTAAGTCATAAAAATATTTTATTGTTTTTCCTTATTTCACTTCATTTCATCTAACTTTTTCTCTTTTCATCATTTTTTTTTGTTTAAATTGAGAAAGTAAATAAATAAAAATCTAAAAAAAAAAAACCACTCTACTTTTACTTTTTCTTTTCCTTCTTCTTTTTTTCTTTTCGTTTTCTTCCTTTTCTTTTTCTTTTTTTTTTTTGGTTTTCTTCTTTTTCTTTTTTCTTTTTAATTTATAGTTACACTACAATTACAAGAATAAAATAAAAATTTGAAAAGAAAAATACAACAACCATCAAAACAAAAGACAAATGATTGGACTAAACTTAAGTGCACAAGTCAAAGCAGTTTAGATTAGTTAGTTCAGTTGGCTAGATTAGATTAGGTCATCAGGTTGAACTCATGTCTAGAGCGAGTTGAGAGAGAGGAGACTGCAATGGCTCATAGGGGATGGTTTAAGATGTTCTAATCACCAAATCAAATGGGTAAAGGCTTTTTTATACGTGTTGGACTAGAATATGGGGGGTAAGCCGAGTGCCTTAGCTAAATGAGCAATTGGGTGGTGGTTGAAGTGGTAACCAATAGTGGTTTTAGGGTATTGTGGGTAGCGATTGCTGTAAGTACAACAAAGGTTGGGGGAGCTGGGAAGAAGAGTTTAGGTTTAGGGGGGCTCAATGGTGGTGGTGGTGTAGCTTGATGGCAGTTAGAGAGAGAAGGAAATGTAAAGAGAGAGAGAGAGAGAGAGAGAGCTTTGATGGTGATAGATGGAGAGATAGTTTAAGAGTCAATATTGGAAGTGAGGAATGATTTTTTTTCCTGAATGGCTTCTTGGGGTCCTTTTTTATAATTTTACAATAGGAATCAAACATGGGAAGCTTCAAAATGCATTGAATTTTGAAAAAAACGAAGCAAGTAAGTTTGATTTAATTCTAAAAAGCAATTTAAATCAAATTAATAGTCAAAATGTACCCTTAACACTTTGTTCTTGCTAAAAGAAACGATTAGAAGCTTTGATTTTTATCAAATGGCATGAATCAAGCTTGATAAATTCAAAGTACAATCCACCCCACTCAAGCTTTTGTCGATTTTGTATTCAATTTTGACCATCTTAACTCATGAATTCGAATGAGTTTTTGCATCAAGTTCGAAGTATCTTATGTAGGCTTTGAAATCCCTTCATTATTTTGGTCAAACTGCATAGAAAAGGGGCTTAAATCAATTCCAAAACTGAGCTAACTAGAGAGGATGACAACAAGAAAACTGGGAAAAAGAAGGAAAGTAAAGGAAAGAGAAAGAAAGTGGTGTTGACATGGTACCATGTTAGCCACATCATCTAATGAGAAAGTACCATATGTCCTAAAAGACATGTAGCTGATGAGGTGTCACATACGTAGTTGACACATGTATGACATGTGTTATGCCATGTGGCAACACGTAACCATGTGGTGCGTATATGTAGTAGTGTCATATGTCCCATAGTGGATACGTAGTGCGATGATACTCTAACATGTGGTGAAGTGTTTTATGGTGAAAAATAAAAGGCATTTTTATGCCTTTAGTGAGATTCGAACCTAAGACCTTAAGTTAGATATAAAGTTAAGTTAGAATGCTGAACTATTAGACCGTTGGCTTATGTCTTGTCCATATGTGCAATCAAATTGCACATATGGATTAAGTTGACTTGGGCTTAGATTTAAATATAAGCTTAGCCCTAAGAATCCAATTTTATTCTATTAAGACCTAAATACTAAATTAAAAAACCTATCCTGCTCTCAAAATTTATTACTTTACTTTATTTCTAAATTTTTTCTATTTTTTGCATTTTTTTTCTCTCTTTCTATTTCTTTTTTATTTTTGTATTTTTCTATTTTTTTGTGCTTATGTTTAAATTTAGGCCCCTTACCCCATATAAAAATAAAAGGGGACAAAAATAGGGGGTCCACAACCTAAAGTCTTTGAACACCAAGATTATGGTATTGCTAGACTTGACAAAGATAGTGAACTAGTATATGATGCATTTATTATTACTTGTGATGCTTGTAAATTTATTTATGCTTGTTTATGCATAATGTGTTTGTCTATTCTTTCTTAGGCCTAATTTAACCTTGGGAGACTCTTTGTTTTTTAGTTGCACATATAGGTACTTTTGATTGACTTAAGGGTTATGAGGATTTTGCATATGATTACTATTATTATGACTAGGAGGTAGACTATTATTATTTTGATGGTAAGAGGGGTTATGTACAGTTTGAGAGCTTTGGTTATATTAGGAAATGAGACTCCATTTATGATCTAGTTGTTTATTAGTGATGAGGGTACATGTTATGGTTAGTGAGCCATTTAAAGCACACACTGGTTTAGTTTATTTTAGTAATTGTGGAGCAATTGAGACTCCTTGGTTGGTTGGTTTTTTCAGTTCTATTTACTTAGAGTAAAAATCTTTAGTGACTATGTTTATCTTTAATGGACTTCAAATTGCTTATGTATTCATTGAATAGGGTAGCAAGTATATTGACACATTTTTATGATGTATTTGTGGAGATCCTTTATGTAAGTTGGTAGATTTATATTAAATTATGGCTTTTAGATAGGTTATAGGTTAATTAACGTCTTAAATTGTCAACATCTAAGGTTGATATGTCAAAGGGTTATAGCATCCTAAGTTTTGGGGCATTACAGCTTTTAGTCATATTGAAGTCTTGGTAAAAGAATCCTTACTATACTTATCTTGCAACCTATAAGGTAGGGAGACATAAATTGTGTAAGTAGTCAAAGGGTTAGGATTGAAACTGAGAGTTGAGTTAGTCAAAGGTTGATGGTGGTAGTAGTTGTTCTAGTGAGTCAGTTAAAGGTCGATGGTGGTAGTAGTTGTTCCGGTTGTTTTACCTATTTTCTTTTATTATGCTTCCTTATATGTTTTATGCATTAAACAATTTTATGTATTTGTTTCCCCATTTTTCAGTGTTTTGTTAATCTCTTGTGTTTTGTTTTCCTTTCTTTTAGTATGCTTAGATGATGAATAGGTTCTAACACTACCTTTAGACCTTAGGATAACCTTATTGACAACTAGGGTACACATAAGCAAGCTCAGCAGGGGTAGGGATATAGGAATGTTAACCCTGCTCAATTAGCTAACATAGTTAATAACATAGTTAGAGCCTTAATGTACCAACAGCTTTAGTAGAACATCTAACTTATTTAGGCTAATGTAGAGGTATAGAGGTAGGAGAGAAAGGTTGTCGAAGAGGGAGTTGGACAAAGTGGAGTTATTAGTATGGATAGATTTGTTAACTTGGCTAAAGAGTTTGACCTGAAGCTAAATTATACAATGGTAACCAAGGCATGGAAAAAGGAGATAGAGAAAGCCTCTTTTTTGTGGTAGAAATACTATAAAATAAGAAGGTGGATCTTGTTATGTATATGTTGAAGGGGACACAACATAATGGTAGGAGAGCATTCTCCATGCTAAAGTAACAGCCAATCCCATGAATTAGGACAAAATCAAATAGCTTTTCTTTAACTATTTCTTCCCTAATGACATTCATCAGTAGATGGAGGCAATTTATCAAACCTTACAATAAGGAAACATGTTAATGGCTAAGTATAAGGTAGAGTTGAACTGCTTGGCTTAGGTTTTGCCTAAGGCTATGAGATAGGATAAGAGATCCAAGGCGAGGAGATTTGTATTTAAGTTAGATCTATAGTCGCAAGAGAGGATGTTAGGTGTTTAGCTAACTACCTATGCTAAGGTGGTGGATAAAGCTAAATGTTTGGAGCATGGTATAAAGGGGAGAGAAGCATGCTTAGCATGTTGAGATAAGGTAGCCTTTGGAAAGAGGCCAATGTCAAGTTTTATAGTGTCAAATTGGATGAAGAGGCTAGCACTTGGTATAGTGATCAAGGAAGGAGGAGATGTGCCAACTTTGTTATGGCCCAAACCTATGGTGCTAACATTTGCCACCTAGACTAAGGCGATAATGCTAGTAGTGGGATGCACTTGGTGTTTCAGCGAGATGAGGTAACTCTTTAAAAATGGACTCTAAGGGCATGTCTCTTATGCAGCAAAATGGGGCATACCAGTAAGGACTACAAGGAGCCTACTATTCTTTACTAAGGCTTCTATTTTAGATGTGGTTAGAGGGACCATATGATGACTGATTGTAGGGATGTACGGAGTTAGGCAGCTTAAGGGGCATCGATTGTAAGACTCTAAGCAATTCTCCATGTGGTATATCCTTAGTACATGGGACCTTGCGAAAAAAGCCCAATTAGGATATTAGTCTCTTCTTTGGTGATTGTACAACTTTGGTGATTGTAGGGATGTTAGTTTCTTCTTCTTCTTACTAGAACTACTAGTAGTACCTAAATAAGATTGCTTGAATTAAAGGCTTGATAAAAAAACCTCTACTAAGCTTTTGGCTCCATTGATCTTGCATCCTCAAAAGATTATTTTCCAAATGACGTGCCTTATTTAGTACTTCATAATAAAATCATAATCTTCTAACTTATAGTGCATAACTAGGTCAAATCTAATAGGAAACAAATCTTTCTTTAACTTAGGATTATCTTTACAAGAGGTTAGCACATATTGCAGAAATCTATTAAACTCATCTCATATTCAATCACATTTATGCTACCTATCTTTAGCTCAAACAAATCTTGCACCATCTTTATCTAAACACAATTAGGAAAAAACTCCTTTCTAAATTCTTCCCTAAATACTTGCTAAGTGATATTATCTCTTAGCCTTTAGCTTTCGATTCTAACCAAACTCGTGCCACTAACTTAAGCATAAGCATACCATAAGCCAACTTTTAATGCTTCAGGATTCTAAAAGCTTTCAAACTTCTTTCAATTTGAGCTAACCAATCATTAATCAAAGCAAGCTTACCCATCTTACCCTTAAAGGATAGTGTTGCCTTAATGAATTTAGGAAGCATACCAGTATCTTAAGGCTTATTTGTCCTCTATTTTGTCTCTTAAAGCCTTATATTTCTTACATTTCCACCTATAACAAGATATTGAATTAATGTACCTTATTGTCTTACCATAGTATGCAAGTCTTAAAGTAATTGCCTAATAAGAATAGCTTCATGTGGAGGTGAGGGTATATCTTGTCTGGGCTGCTCCCATGGTGGTGAAGGGGCTCATGCTAGAGGAACTTGATTCTCTTCAGACCTTCCATTACAACATCCATTTCCACTATTAGCTGTTGCTTACTTAATGTTTATAATTTATGAAACCTCTATGTAATCATAATTCCATCTAATATCTCAATCTCATTCATGTAATCAATTTAAGAGTTGTGAATCCCTAAAGCTTATCATACTTATAATATAATGATGACATTTCATCCATCATACATGATATACATAAAGTTCCACTATTCATTTGTATTTTCTTTACATCATTTATGTTGTTGGTGAATTATGGGATCAAGAAAATGCTATAAAAGAGAATGAAATGCTTGGTACTAGGGCTAGTCTGGTGCGGCCACTCCAATGCCTAAGTTAGTAGGGTGACTTTGTATAAAATGTATATGAGTAAAGTGTTTAAGAGCTCTTATGGAGTTTCTTTCCCATATTTATAGGTGGTTATAATGTTTAAAGCAATTGTTGGAATAATTGTTAAGATACGTGGAAACTTCTTGATTTGATATCTCTCTTGATATGTAGGGAAAGCAGGCAGTTATGTAATATAACCATACTTATGATAATTGTTCATATCATGGCTTGAATTCAAACTAGGAATGATTTTAAGATACTCGGCAGAAATGTCGTGTGTTATCTTTCCAAAGGTATGCTGAAAGATTTGAATATTTGGCATATTGGTAGCCTAATGAACGAGTATGTCAAATGAGCGAAAATTGACTATCAACATTTATCTCTCAACTCCCGTGTTCGAGTAGTTGATAAAGGGAGTGACATATATATTACACCGGAGGTCGAGTAGAGGACTGATTATTTAGATTGATGTCGAGCAAGATGGGAAGTGGGATGGATTACATCTAAGTCGAAATGTTGCAATTTCTAAACTCCCACCTGTTTGAGAAACCAAGAAATTGGAGGCATGACATATGTCGCCTAAGTCATCATTTTGCTGTAGGCTTAATAACTACCAAAAAGTCGTCAATTGTTAGATTTTTGTCACTAAACACACGTCAGCAATTTGTGCCATTACCAAATTAACCAATCATTACTATTAGAAGTAGACTTGCAGTTATGAAGACAGATCGTCCATATATAAGGTACTATTCACAATTAGATTTCATTTCTTTGGTTGCATCTTAAACTTTCATTTGCTTTCTCATCTTCAACCTCACATCCTTCGACTTATGTTTTTCCATTTCGTACAACCATTCAGATATGGTTCGTAATGTTGCTCATAGACTTATCCTATTTGATTATGAGGCAACGGAAACTGAGGCCACTTTCCCACCTACCCCCCCAAACAAATAAGGAGCCGGGCGATATGTCCTTTAGGCAATTTGGCCAATAGTATGGAGGTAAGGTAGGATAAACTTGCTCGGATTAATAAGCTTCCTATAGATAATTATCCTGAGGATAAGGAAGGAAGGTTCTTAACAAGATATTTGTACAACACAATAGCCTATTCTCGCGACTCTCCAGATGGAACCACCAATTCCATCGACATAGTTCTTGTCACAAAATACAATCAGTATTGGTGAGATCTTCCCAGAACATGGAACTTGAGGAGGTCGAGAGATAGGGAAAGGGTATGCTTCCTAAGGGAGTGCGAGTTCCATATATACCTAAAATATTTGGATTTTGCGTTATGCTTCCCTTTTACAGCTTTTGTGAAGGGCTTCTTTAACTATTTCAAAGTTATGCTGAGTATGTTCTCGCCTAACACATACCAGCTTCTAGCGGTTTTTGAGATAGTCTACAAAGAAGTCGAAGTCAGAGTTATACCTCAACTGTTTCAATTTTTCTTCATTATTCGGAGGCAGCTTAATGGGTGGTACTTTGTTACTGTAAGGCATGTGCATAAGTTCATAGATGGGTTAGAATCCAAGAATCACAAGTAGCATGACAAGTTTGTATCAATAGTATCTAACGAGGACTTGGACATCTAAACCAAATGTATTGAGCTGATACATACAAAAGATATAGATACGATGTAGCAGCAGTGAAGAAAATTCAAGAAAGGAGGAGGAATAAAATGTTCTTCTAGGACATCGAGAGAATTATACGGTGATAAAGGCATATTTTTCATATTTTAAAGTCCAAATTAAGATAGAATTATTATTGATTTTATAAAAATCATTAAGAAATGGTACTTAATTATTTTTATTTGGATATTTTAGGAATTAGAGGATTTAAGAGTGGAATTACGGATGATTTTGATGAGTTTTACACAAAGGAATGAAGTTCAAATCAACACGTGCAAGTTGCAATTGAAGGTAGCCGGCTTAGATTGTACAGTGCCGACCCTTGATGTCTATGCCACCGGCCTTACACTTATACCATCGGCCTTCATGAAAAAGAAGATTCATGCGAGTCAACCTTAATTTTTCTTATAAATAGCTTTATGTTTCATCATTTGAGAGCCTTTTAACACACTTTCCTTAGACTTAGAGAGTCGTAGAATAGTCTTTAGATAGTTTCTTGACAAATTCTTTGGGAGAATCGCTTGGATCAGTGAGAAGAATTTGCTTTTGCTGTAGAAACCAAGTTAAAGTTGCAATTAAATATTATCTTTTCTAATACAAAATTGGTGACATCTATTTCAATTATTCTTATGCAATTTTGTGAATTACTTATGCTTTCAATTATGAATTTCCCTGTAATTTCAATTAGTATTTGTGTTTTCGTTTCCGAATCTATGGCTGGCTAAATTTATTTGTGAGAATTGATGAAACCCTAGATAGCTAAGATAATGATTGTGTTCATGTTATAGGATTAAGAGATATATGGATGATTCATGATAGAAATTGCTATGATTTCAATTATAATTGTTCAGTTGATTCTAATTGTTAGAAATCCTATTGATATGAGAGTTGATATAAGGATGTTAGAAATTCTTAGTTGATTTGATTAATCAATGTGGAAGCAAAGTTAATTAAATTAATTAGAAATTATCTAGAAATTAATGTAATGTTCGGCGATTGATTATTTACTATGACATTAGGGATTATTGATTTAGGACATTAGACAATCATAGTATCGGGAGATATATGATTGTAATTTAGAGTCTACTGATAATTAGAAGATGCAGAAGCTAACTAATTAATTAGGAGTTTAAATTTTTAAGTTTTAAGGTATAATAATTTCACTTAAATGACTATATAACTATTAATCTATATAACATGATAATAATTTGATTGGCATAATTTAGGGTGGATTCTGTTTTCCCATAATTCTTAATTGATTGCTTAATTTTAGATTTTTCATAGTTATTTTCTTTCCAATAGTTTTAGAGTAATTATTAGATTAATGAATTTAATTTTGACTACTTGAACATTAATAAGAACTACCATAGGATCAGTAATTTCTTTATCCTCAAGGGATCGATAACTTTACTTTCTCTATATTATTTGATTCCGACCCAGTATACTTGCTAGAGTATTCGTGATATATATATATTTTAAGCAAATCACGTTTTTGCTACCGTTACTAAGGATTGGAAATATTAAACCTTTTAGTTCTGTCGGTAGTTTAGGCACACTTGATGACGTGTGTTATTTTTGCTCTTCTTGTAGGTATTTTGTGCAAAGGAGTAGAAGTATTGAAATTCTATCACTAGATTCAGAAATGGAGTACACTTTAGATCAATTGAGGCGAGAGAACAGAAGAAGGATAAAAGAGATGGTAGGTAACGAAGGTACGAATTAAATACAAGGAATTCTATAAGCACTACAAGATTATAGAGTACCTACGGTGATGGGTTCAACTATAAGGAGGCTCACTATTCAGGCTAACAACTTTGAGTTGAAGCCATCCCTTATTCAGATGGTTTAAATGATTCAGTTTAGAGGATATTCAAATGAAAGTCCTGACGAGCATATTGTAGGATTCCTTCAATACTGCAATACAGTGAAGATGAACAATATAATAGACGAGGTTATTAAATTATAGCTCTTTCCCTTTTCACCAAGGGATAAAACTAGAGCTTAGTTTCATTCACTACTACAAGAGTCTATTACCACCTGAGCTGATCTTTCATTAAAGTTATTAAGGAGATTTTTCCTACCAGCTAGGATTGCAAAATTAAGGAACAACATCACTAACTTTACTAAGTTTAGTTGTGAGTCACTTTATGAAGCATGGGAGAGATTCAAGGAGGAAATTAGAAAATGCCCACATCATGGCTTGCCAAATAGTCTCCTGATTGAGATCTTCTATCTTAGTTTGGACGAGACATTAAGGTCCTTAATTGATGCTACAGTTAGAGGTGCTTTGATGGGTAACATATATAATGAAGCAAGTGCATTGATAGAAAAGATGACCTCCAATGCATATAACTAGCAAAATGAGAGAAGCAAGTTAGGAGTGACAGCAACCAATGACAATAGCACTGTATCTTAAATAAGGGCTCAAATTACAGCTCTCACTACTCAAGTATGTAAACTTACCTCAATACAGTCTTTTAATGCTAACTCGATTGTTTTTTATGAGTTATGTTCAAGACCACATTCAACTCTCGAGTGCTTAACTGGGAATCACTCAACTCCAACTAGTAGAGAACAGGAGAATTTTTTCAACAATTTTCAACGCAGCAATCAAGGGCTATATTTAAATACATATAATCTTTGGTGGTGTAATCATCTCAATTTTTCATGGAGAAATGAGAATAATGCATTCTAACCACCACCTGGATTCTAGAAGTAAGGGCTTTCTTAGAATGCTCCACCTCAGCAAAATTAGTCTAGAATAGAAGAGCTCATGTTGTGCTATATGCAAAAGACTGACACCGTGCTATAGAATCAACAAGCAACTATTCGAAACCTAGAGAATCAGATTAGTTAGATTTCTTAACAATTGAGTAATAAACCATTAGGGTCTTTACTTAGCAATACTAAAGGGAATCCCAAAGGTGTCAATGCTATTATGCTGAGGAGTAGAAAAGCATTAGATACAGTTAACAGATGAGTTGAAGAAAAGGTAGAGATTCCAAAGGTAGAAAAAAGGAAAGAGGTGGAAGAGGAACCAATGCAGAAGTCACCAAAAGTGAAACCGTATGTTCCTCCAATCCCCTTTCTAGGAAGATTGAGGCAACAGTAGCTAGATGCTCAATTTGCTAAATTCCTATATATCTTCAGGAAGCTGCAAATCAACATTCCTTTTGCAAAAGCACTTCAACATATGCCTTCATATGCCAAATTCATGTAGGATTTGCTCACTAAGAAGAGAAAGATTGATGGGAACAAATTGATAATGCTTATAGGGAAGTGCTCCATGATCTTAAAAAAAATTTATCCACCCTACTTAGAAAACAAAGAAATTAAGGGAGTTTTACTATTCCTTATACTATAGGAAATTTTCACTTTGATAAGGTTCTTATTGATTTAAGTGTAAGTATAAATTTAATGCCCTTATGTATTTTCAGGAAGTTGAGACATGGAGATTGCAAGGAGACTCATGTCACCTTGCAACTTATTGACAAGAGTATCAAATACTTAAAGGGTATTGTTGAGAATGTCCTAGTGAAGGTAGATAAATTTATATTCCCAGTCGACTTTATAGTCTTAGAGATGGAAGAAGATAGAGAGGTACCCATGATCCTAGGCAGATTGTTTCTTGCAATAGGTAAGGCGTTGACAGATGTGGAACAAGGTAAGCTGACTTTAAGAGTTATGGATGATTAGATAATGTTTAATGTTTACGAAGCCATAAAGCATTTTGATGATTGCAAATCCTGTTACACTATTGACATTTTTTATGAGATTACCCATGAGTTTATAGAAGAGAAAGCAGGATTAGATACCATGGAATTAGTTCTTAAGGATTTGGATGATTGGAGCGATGATGACGAGCCTAAAGAAGAAGGTAGGGAATAAGTGTTAGAAATCAAAGCTCAATACTATGAAGAACTAGGCACCAGTAAGTAAAAGCCAATCCTATCATTGATACAACCCTTGGTGCTTGAACTTAAAACTTTACCTAGTCATTTAAAATATGCTTATCTTGGAACAAATGATACTTTGCCAATAATTATCTCCTCCTCTTTGAAATGTGACCTAGAGAAACAATTTCTAGGAGTTCTGAGAGAGCATCAAGAAGCCATCGGATGGACCATTGCCAATATAAAGGGGATTAGTCCCTTAATTTGCACTCACAAGATATTGCTTGAGGCTAAGTACAAACCCACAGTACAACTACAGAGATGATTCAACCTAACTCTCAAGGAGATAGTGAAGAAAGAGGTATTTACATTGTTGGATGTAGGTATTATCTACCTTATCTCAGATAGTAAGTGGTTTAGTCCTATTCAAGTAATGCCAAAAATAGGTGGTATGACCATAGTGAAAAATGAGGATAATGAGCTAATCTCTACTCGCATTGTGATTGGGTGGAAAGTTTGCATAGATTATAGAAAATTGAATAATGTCACTCGTAAAAACCACTTCCTATACCCTTTCATAGATCAGATGTTAGAAAAACTTTCAGGGCATGATTATTATTGTTTTTTAGATAGATATTTTGGTTACAATCAAATTCATATTGCACCCAAGGATCAGGAGAAAACCACTTTTACATGTCCTTATGGCACTTTTGTCTTTAGGAGAATGCCCTTTAGTCTTTGTAATGCACCCGCAACTTTTTAAAGATGCATGATGTCTATATTTTCTGACATATTGGAAGATTTTATTAAAATTTTTATAGATGACTTCTCTATCTTTAGGAAGTCATTTGATTCATGTCTAACTAATTTAAGATATGTGCTCAAAAGGTGCAAGGAGACTAATTTACTTCTGAACTGGAAAAAATGCCATTTTATGGTAAGAGAGGGAATAGTCTTAGGTCATAAGATGTCAAAAAAGGGGATTGAAATTGATAGAGCCATAGTGGAGAGAGTAGAGAAGCTACCACCACCCACTTTAGTCAAAGAAGTCAAGAGCTTCCTAAGGCATGATGGCTTCTATAGGAGATTTATTAGGAACTTCTCTAAAATCTTTAGAACTCTTTGTAATTTACTTGAAAAATATTCTACCTATGTTTTTTTTATGATAGTTGTTTGTAGGCATTTAATCTATTAAGGAGAAGCTTACTTCAGCACCAATGATCAATGCACCAGATTGGGAGCTTCCTTTCAAGATGATGTGTGATGATAGCGACTATGTTGTAGGAGTAGTACTTAGGTAGAGAAGAGGTAAGTTATTTCATATTATATACTATGTGAGTAGAACTTTGAATGAAGTACAGAGAAACTATACCACGACAGTGAAAGAACTTTTAGCGGTTATATTTGCTTATGACAAGTTTAGGCCTTATCTCATAGGTTCTAACATCATAGTATACACAGACCATGTTGCTCTAATATATTTGCTTGCTAAAGCTGATGATAAGCTTAGGTTAATTCAATGGATCTTATTACTACAAGAATTTGACCTTGAAATTAAAGATAAAAAGAGAACTGAAAATGTAATTGCTGATAATTTATCTTGATTACAATTGAAGTGTTTAAAGCCACCCATTAATGAAAAGTTCCTTGATGAATAATTGTATGCCATAGAGATTCAAGGATTACCTTAGTATGTTGATACAGTCAATTACCTAGTTAGTAAAATCATACCATATGGTTTCTCATTTCAAAAGAAAAAGAAGTTTTTACATAATGTGAAATTTTATTTATGGAATGAATCGTATCTTTTTAAAAGTTGTGCTGACTAAGTAATTAGATGTTGCGTACCTTAAACAGAACAACTTAGTATAATTTAGCACTATCATTCTAAAGAAGTAGGGGGCTACTTTGGTGTAAAAAGAACTACAGCTAAAATTTTATCTTATGGATTTTACTAGCCTAGTTTGTTTAATGATTGCAAGAATTATGTTAAGTCTTGTGCTCGATGCCGAAGGACCGGGAATATTTCTAAGAGACATGAATTACCACAAAAGAGTATTTTGGTAATTGAGCTTTTTGATGTATAGGGAATAGACTTCATGGGTCCTTTCCCTTTATCTTTTTCAAACAAAAATATACTTCTAGTAATAGATTATGTGTCGAAATGGGTAAAAGCAGTAGCTCTATGAACTAATGATGCTAGAGTGGTAATTAAATTTTTGAAAAAGAACATTTTTTCTAGGTTTAAGGTAACCAGTGCTATTATAAGTGATAGGGGGTTACATTTTTGCAATCGGTAATTTCAAAAATTGTTAATAAAATATGAAATCACTCATAAACTTGCTACCCCGTATCATCCACAAACTTGTAGACAAGTTAACGTCCAATAGGGCAATAAAGCGTATCCTAGAAAAGACTGTCAATGCATCTAGGAATGACTGGTCTCTAAAACTCGATGATGCATTGTGGGCTTATAGGATTGCTTTTAAAATCCCTATAGGAATATCCCTATACAAAATTGTTTATGGTAAATCATGTCACCTACCTGTAGAGTTCAAGCACAAGGCCTATTGGGCCATAAAATACCTTAATTTTGATTTACAAGTTGTAAGTGAAAAGCGATGGCTCGAATTAAACCAACTAGATGAGATCAAAGAAGAAGCTTATGAAAACACTAGGATCTATAAGGAGAGAGCCAAGTGATGGCATGATAAGAGCATTTAACAGCGGGAGTTCGTACTTGGCTAGAAAGTGTTATTATACAACTCTTGACTGAAATTGTTATCAAGTAAGTTAAAATCTTGATGGTTTGGACCATTTGAAATAACTAATGTTTTTCCTTATGGTACAGTTGAGTTAAAGGCAAGAGACAATCACACTTTCAAGGTAAATGGTCATCTCCTCAAATACTATTTTAAAGGAGAAAACATGGATAGTGATGCCATTATGGTAGTGAGCGAGAATTTACAATAAGATAAAAAAAGTCGGGTTTGTGACTATAAAATAAGCACTTCATGGGAGGTAACCTATGTTTAACCAAACTAATTTTTTCTTCGTTATTATTTAATTATTTTTATTTATTAATTAAAAAAAATTAGGCTGGTCATTGGCATGAAGGCTACCAGCCTAAGGAAAAAAAAGGAGAGAAGCGTGAAATTTGAAATTAAGGTCGGTACTCAAAGCCACCGACCTATCAACCAACTTACCCATATATGCTGACAATGTATGTTGCCAACATACAGTAGGAAAAGCTAGTGTGTAGTGCTTTTAAAAGCACGTCTGTCGGTTTTCTCTCTCTCCTTACTCATTTTTTTCCTCCCGAATTCTTTCTTTAGTTTTCTCTTTAAATCTCTCTTTCTCTCCATCACTCTAACTCCCCCTTATACTTAATCCATCACTCCATCTCACATTCACTCACTATTTCACTTTTTCCATACCCATTTTCACTTTATAGTTCTGATTTGTGCATAATGCTACCTAAGAAGATGCAATGGAGAAAGTAATGGAATACAATAGTTGCTTTGACTTCCAAAAGTTTGGGCAGTGATCTACTCTCACATCAGGAGTATGCTAGGGAGAGAAGGATGAAGTTACAATGAATAACATTCATGAATCAATAACATCTAGATTGGACTATTTTGCAAGAGTATAGAATGGATGATAGAATCCAGCAGATGGTTCATGATAAAACATGGTTTCGGTTATTCAAGGTAAAAGAACCTACTTTTAGAAATACAGCCATTGATTTTTTGTCCACTTTATAGCTGGAGAGAAGTAGGCAAATGTCCACTTTCACATTTCAGGTTTATAAAGAAATTCATGTAGTTGAATTAAGTCAAATTGGCTATTTTCTAAGTTTATATGAGGAGGAGGAAGTCAATTTACCCAACTCTTGGCCTAGTTATATGACTGCGGAGAGATTTTGGTTTTAGTTGATTCATCCCAAGCGGGATGATTTTATACGTTCAAAGTCGCTCACCACAACTTTCTCAATAGTAGAGTATAGGCTACTTTACCATATTCTTGCTCATACTCACAACTATAAGAAGATTAGTCATAGCAAGGTAACTAGTTTTGATATGTTTTATCTATACAGTATAATTTTTGGGTATTAGAGAGATCTAGGAACAGAAATAGCAAATTTTATGTATAGACAGATAGATGATACTAGGATACAAATTATCTTTTATGGTAGGTATATTATAACATTATTGAAGGGTATAGGGCTTTTTCAAGAATTGGAGGGGGATAATGGTATCCCATGTAAACCTATTTTTGCTGCACCCTTTAGGGGTTAGGGATTGGTCAAGATAAATAATAGGCCCCATCCTATTGATAAGGTAGATATTCTTGAAAATCCTCCTCCTGTTGCTAGAGCATCTATTTCATCTCATCCTCCAAATAGCAGTTATAAACAATTGAGTGCTGAAATTAGAGAAGTTTGGAACGAAATTAGGAAAGAAAGGAAGAAGAATAAGAAGTTCTAGACTACTATGTTCAATATGTCAAAGTTTGCTATCTCATGTTTTTAGCCAACAGCTGTAGAGCAATTCCATTATGAGACTTCTAGTGTAGAGAGTAGCAGTACCGATGGAGATAGTTAGAACTCCTTATAATATTTTGTGTTTCTAAGTGTGTATTTAGTATAGTATAGGTATGTATAGTTACGTTTTATCTTAATTTAGGTTATGTACATGGTAAATACCCATGTACAAAGGTTCCCATACAAGTATTCTTTTGGTATTTCCTTATGTACACATACTTAAGAGCACATACACATGCATTCCTTTCCTCTTCTTCATGGTTCCTCACTTTCTACACTTAAAAATGGGAACTTTATGCCCTCTTTTTCAAGATCACACATAACACATGTCTACTCATCTAATCTACCTAATTACCTAACTAATGAATAATATAAAGCAACATAAAATAACTTAATTACATACCTTAGTTTGTGTTGGAATTAAGGAGACACAAAGAAAAGTGATGAAAGTGAAATGGAAGATGGAAGCTCACGGCAATGGAGGTGAGGTTTTTCTTTGTTTCTTTTTGTTTTGTTTTGTTTTTGGAATGAAGAAGAAGGTGGGGTTTAGTAGGAAAGAAGTGGACGACAATTTAAGAGAAGAAGGAAAAAGAAATGCTAAAGGAAAAGAAAAGAAAGGAAATCATGAGAAGGAAGATATTTTCTTCAAATTAAAAAGACACTTTTGTTGACTTTGGTCAACATGTGTTGACTTGGTCAACTTTCCTTAAGCATATGTAATTTTGTACACATAATGTAATAATTAAGGGAAAAATTAAGAAAATAAGAGGAAATGAGGTATTTGGTAAATTGATTAGTAAAAATAGTTGATTAGGTCTTACTTTGGATATTTATAACCTATAAACATCATTTGGTAAACTACTTTGTATAACTAATGCAAAAAGTACTAATTAGAGTATTAAGGTTCACTACATTTAACTTGATCTTCAACTATACCCCTAACTCTATGTAATATTATCTTAATCATACACTTAAGAAAGAAATGTAATCTATGATTCACTATCTTAGTTTCTAAAGGACTACTTGAGGATTCAAAACCTATATGCATGAATGAAAGTCGTCTCTAACCTTTTACTAATGATTTGGCAAAATACGAGGATTATATTCTCAATTATGGTTTTAGGGTATATCATGATGAATTAGTACACATATGTCTTTAAGATTATCATTTTAGGGTTTTTATCACTTTTGAATGAAATCTTTAACATTTAGATACATTTAGGGTAGAAAAGTTTCTTATGCGATTGATTAATTCTTTTAGGGTTTTCACTTTCATTAACCTTATCAACTCCTAAATTATCTAACATACTCGAGTCTATTTCAAAAGCTAGATCGAAAATTTTAGAGATTTACAATCTCCTTTTAAATCTACTTCTAGCTCCTCCTTTTTAGGTTCTTTTTCTTCTAGATCCTCCATTACATTATCCTCTAATTCCCCTTCAACTAACTCATGATTATTCTATATACCAAATTGAGCATCATCTTGGGGTTCTATGGGTTATTGGTCTCCTTATAGTACTTCAAGCACTACCAGTTTAGGTTGAGGTTTGTTTTGTTCTAAGGGTAACTTAACTCCTACTCCAATCAAGTTAGGAAAACATGGCAACTAGTCAATAATGCCTTGACTGTAACATTTAGGTATGTAAGGTACACCTGTAGGAATATGGGTAATACTTGTAGGATAGGTTCTCCATTCTTCCGATCTTATTGAAAACTACTATATTGGCATCATCAAAGCCATAATCCCTTCATTTTTTTAACCATTTCTATATAAAGGTAGCTATAATAGTATACCTATTATACCGAGGTCCCAAATTAGCTTCCATTAAAGCCCATGAATCTAGCTAACTACAATACATCCCATATGTGTCAACAATCTCATCTATAGTCTTAAACATGTTATAATCTACCATATCCAACAATAATCTCTATAGCTTAACTTTATACTGAATAGGTGATTCTTCTCTATTCCACTTAAATTGCAATGAACTAACTAACAATTCACCTCTATGGCCTTATAGATGGATTTAAAATTAATTGACATATATCCTAATTTAGTATTATACTTACTTTACATTACAATTCCTAATACAAGCTTTCACTACTTGCTTATTACCACCAACTCTCATTGTGTTCCTATGATTTGTACTTTCTTTTAATTCTAAATCTTCAATGTAAGTTCACAAGAACCACACTTTAATACCAATCAAAAACTATTACCCTTAAAAGTAGTAGAGTCATAACAGTCTTACCGTGTAAACCATTCTAATATAAAAGCTAACTTCACAACTACTATCATAGACTTGATTTATATAAGGCATCTACAACTCACTTTGAAAAAAACAATTCACATGATGTTAATAATTAACTTGTGGAAGTCTTTACAGCATATATTTATAGCCTAAATTATCATAGTGCTATTTACATAATTTAAACATATTTTACTTAGATAATTACATAGTTTAGGACCAAAAGTTCAAAAGATAAACACAAAAGCTTGAAAAGTCCAGCTGTTCTTTAGTTTTGAACCCTTATAACCCAGTTTCCAACAATAGCTGATCTTAAGGTAATTATATCGCAGCATCATAATTAGTACCTACAAAAAGTTCTATAAAGATGTGAGCAACCAAAGGTTTAGTAAGTAGGGACAATGACATAAAACTATACGACAAGCACAAATAGGTTTATCAAGCAATTAATTATGTGTAATGTAACAAAATAATTGCCATCACATGATGTTGTTTGGTTAATTATGAGATTAGAGAAATTAAGCCTACTCTAATCTTTGTTTAAGGAGTTTCAAGGTATATGCAATGGCTTATGACCAAACTTAGACTTATGTAATAGAGACATTCCTCTTCTAGCAACTTCCATCAAGCCAATGTCTTTAACCTTACCATGACTTCTCTTATTGCTTAGTTCAACTAAGGGTAGATAAGGAACCATTTCATTTATCCCTTTCAAAGGATGGTATTTAGTTAGAGAATCCTAATTGTCCCCTATTGGGTTACAATGCATAGCTGGTTAAGTTTGTAGGTCTAATATAAATAGGTTCTGATAAACTACCAACCAACGGTGCCATTACTCATACATGGCTCCAAGGACTCCAATCCCTCACACGGAGAATTCTCTTTCAGCAACCTACTGATGACGAGAAAGTTTATACCAAAGGAATATAGCTAAACTCCTTGAGGTCCCCTAATTGTCGTATGATGATCTGTACACTTAGTAGTGATGATGTCGACCATTCCCTTACCGAGGACCCTGTATCGAGTAATCCTACCTACACTGCCAAGAAGTTCCTACCGAGTGATGAGAGACTCACTTAAACAGTCGAATAGTTTTCTCTCGATACGACGCCATCTCTCTCTCTCTTCTCTGACCCTTTAATGCCACAACATTTTGACCCCTCTCACCTGCTGTGTTCAAAGAATATTCGTATCGGACCAATGTTGTATTGCTACCAATCCAGCTCATCTGACATTATACTATTTTTCTATTTTGGTCTTGTTCTTTTTACCCTTTTTGGTATGTACTAAGAATTCTCTTTTTATATATATATCTTGTCTTTTCATTATTTGTAATGCTACCCTAAGGACTTATTATAAATAGTCCTTTTCTCTTGTAAGCTGTAGACATAACCAACATTTTTACACTAAATATTTTGTTCTTGTGAGACAACCCTCTTCAAGTCCATATTTTCTACACTCTTATCTAATCTTGCTAAGTAGCTCAAGATTAGTAGCGAGTGGACCATGACATCAACTTATGCATCATATCAAGTATGGTGTCAAGTCGTGTTGTGTTCATTAGTAAGTTACATCCTTCGAGCAGCTTCACGTCAACTACTCTTGTTCGATTATGGATCATTTTCCTCTAATTTTCTTCGATATCTTGAAGGACCCATGTAGTTCAATTCCGTCATGGTAAATTGTAGTGATAACTAAGTTCCTAGGCACACCATATATTCTTGGTACCAGAGCGAGAGGTTGAGGTTGAGACCTAAAGCTATGTAGTAATAGTTAATCTAATGCTTGAGATACTGTATGTGATTATAGCCCTTCAAGTGAAGCATAGTTATTGAAATTTTATGATAGGAATGTCGAACCCTAGTGTATAGGGAGAGATTCATAATGTCGAAAGTGATGCTCATGGTCGTAATCGAGTTACCCAACAAACACTATGCACTACTGATAAGTAGATATAAGATCTTACTACAATTATGGCCAATTTAGCTATCTCAGTAAACAAGGTCTTAGATAATGGACCGTATAAGAGAGTTGTAGAGCAAGGCTGAGAAATGAGAGATAGGTTGAGGAGGTAAATGAACGAGTGAGCTCTTAAAGCCTTTCTAATGAACCATACCTCACCGTGACGTGCCAATAGAGTCGCGAGAAGAAGCTTAGAGTTAGATGAAGTGGAAGAGTACAAAGAAGAAGAAGACCGGGATATTGGGATTGATGAGTGAGAGTTTAGAGCGCCAAAGGGTGTTGAACATCTTAAGGTACAGATTCTGAACTTCAACGAGTCTGGTAATGCTGATAACTACCTAGACTGGGAAGAGAAGATCGAAAAAATATTTGACTTTTATGATTATGAAGATGCTGTTTGCAATAGGGTGGCTGTATTAGAATTTTTTGGACATGTGGCAATGTAGTGGAAGAAGCTACAAAATATTCACCTGAAGACCTAACACGAGGTCCAAACATGGAATGAGATGAATAGAGTTTTGAGGAATAGGTTCATTCCCAAGCACTATGAATAGGATACTTTCCGATGACTCCAAGACTTGAGGCAAGGTAATAGGTCCATAGATGACTATGTCCGAGAGTTTCAATTGCTCATGATACAATGTGATGTTAACAAGCTCGAGACCCGAACTATAGCACGATTCATCTCAAGACTCTAAGGTGAGATTAACCATGTCATGGAATTATAGAGCTTCCCAACTTTAGATGAAACCATCTTAGTAACCTAGAGAGTTGAAAGGCAACGATGGAGCTAGGCTAACCGAATGCTGAGTAATCGAACAATGGTACCGAATAAGATTGGCTTGCCGAAGAGACCAAGGAATAACAAGGCATCAAACATTTCCGAAATGGAACGCCGAGGTCATGTGCTGAGCCGATCAGACAAAGGCCAAGGTAAGAGCAAGATTGAGGAGCTTAAGATCCAAAGAGACTAGGATCAGAGTTTAGGGAAGAGAACCCAAGAAATTAAATGTTTTAAATGCCTTGGCTATGGACACGTAGCTAATCAATGTCTGAATCGTCAAGTCATGACAATGAAAGGAGAGAAGCCCCAGTTTGAGGTCTAAAGTGCGAGTGAAGGAGAGGAAGAAGTGATAGCCGATCAGATTAGAAGAATTTGACGAAGATCAGGAAGTCGAGATACCCCCTGAAGGCAGAACTGAATATTGCTTTATCATTCAGCAATCTCTCAGTACTTTTATAGGTAATGAGAATGAGTAAAGAAGGAACCTCTTTCATATGAATTGCCGGGTGAATGGTAAGCTATGCACCATGATCATTGATGGAGGGAGCTGTACCAATCTTATTACGCAAAGGGTAGTAAAGGCCATGAAATTGACAACTCTCCTACACCCCAAGCCGTATAAGATTCACTAGTTGAACGAGAAAGAGGGATTACACGTTTCTGAGCAAGTCAGAGTGCCGATTACTATTGGTGATAGGTACAGGGACGAGGTGGTGTATGATGTCCTTCCCATGTGTGCATCTCACATATTATTCGGCTGACCATGGCCATTTGACTTAAGAGTGTTATACGATGGTATAGAAATACCTACATGTTTCAAAAGGATGGGAAGAAAGTTATATTGACACCTATGAGTCCTAAGGAAGTGTAAGAAGCCTAGGAAAAGGTTGTTAGATCGCTGTAGAGGAAGTCATTGGTGATTTCCTGAGCATAGTTTACATGAGAGGTTAAGGTTGAGGACTACGTACTCCTCTTGGTTAGGAGACTCTTAGAGGTTAAAGAGGCCAAGAACTTACTTACCGAAGTGCAGTAGCTACTCTAAGAATTTGCTAACCTCTTCCCTACCGAGATGCTGAAAGGATTACCTCCTATGAAAGGGATTGAGCATTGCATCAATCTTCAACCTAGAGCAGCCCTATAGAATTAACCCACCTATAGGCTCAATCCTGAGTAGGTAGTCGAGCTGAAAAAATAAGTTGATGAGTTAGTAGATCACGGATATGTCTATGAGAGCATGAGCCCGTATGCCATCCCAACTGTACTAATACTAAAGAAAGATGGATCATAGAGGATATGCATTGACAGTCATACCATCAATAAGATTACTGTTAAGTACCAATACCCGATCCCGTGGTTGGATGATATGCTCGATGAATTGCATGGTATATGTATCTTTTCGAAGATAGATCTCAAGAGTGGGTACCATCAAATATGAATGAGATCGGGAGATGAATGGAAAACAACCTTTAAGACTCGAGATGGTCTATTTGAGTAGATGGTTATGTCATTTGGTTTAACTAACGTGCCGAGTATATTCATGAGGCTCATGAATCATGTACTTAGAACATTGATTGGCAAATGCATTGTGGTTTATTTTGACGATATTCTAGTTTATAGTGCTGACCTTCTCGCTCATGTTGAACATTTTTTATTGGTGTTTAACATACTCTACGCTGAGAAATTATTCTGTAACCTAAAGAAATGCGTTTTCTATCAAAGCAAGGTTATATTCCTTAAATATGTTGTTTCAAGGAGTGGAGTTTGAATTGATGAGAAAAAGGTTAAGGCTATTAATGGGTAGCTTACGCCGACAAATGCAGTTGAAGTCAGGAGCTTCCATGTCCTAACCTCATTCTATCGAAGATTTATCCGGAACTTCAACTTCATAACTATGTTGTTGACAAAATTAACCGAGAAGAATGTTGAGTTTAAATGGACAGAAAAGGCTTAGAGGAGTTTCAAAGATGTGAAGTGTAAGTTGACATCTACTCCAGTACTTGCCCTACCAGATTTTGAGAAGGTTTTTGAGGTTGAATGTGATGCGTTTGGTGTCAACATTAGTGCCATCCTTATGCATGAGTGCTAACCTATTGCTTACTTTAGCGAAAAACTCCAAGGTATTGCCTTGAATTACTTAACCTATGATAAGGAGTTCTATGCCCTTATCCATACACTTCAGAACTAGCAACATTATCTGTTACTGAGAGAATTCACCATATATTCGAATCATAAATCTCTCAAGCATCTTTGTAGGCAGCAAAAGGTTTCTCGGCATCACGTTAAGTAGGTCAAGTTCCTAGAAACCTTTAGCTATGTCATCATGTATAAGAAGGGAAGTACTAATAAAATGGCTGACACCTCTTCCTGCTGTCATACCCTACTTACGATACTACAAGCTAAAGTGCTTAGATTTGGCACTTTACCTGATCGATATAAGTATTACCTACATTTTGGGCCTTTAGCAGCCAAGTGCTATGATAGAGGAGTTATAGACAAATTCTACTTGAGTAAGAGGTTCTTAATGAAGGGAAAGTATATTTGCTTGCCAAATGTTTCTACAAGGGAACTATTGGTTCGAGAAGCTCATGATGGGGGTCTAGCTGGCCATTTTAAGAAAAAGAGGACGATTAAGATATTAAAGGAATAGTTTTATTGGCTTGGGATGATGAGGGATATGCATCGAATACTTGAGAGGTGCAAGGTATGTAAGTATGCAAAAAGGAGGAGAGAACCCTATGGAGAATATATACCCTACCAATTCCTGAGCGGCTATGGATCTATCTAAGCATAGATTTCATGCTCGGTCTTCCCCATACGTAGAGAAGGAATGATTCAATCATGGTGGTGGTCGATTGATTCAGTAAGATGGGCTACTTCATGCCCTACCATAGGACTAATGATGCTTTATTCATCGCTAACCTCTTTATGCAGGAAATTGTGCAACTGCATGGAGTGCTAAGAAGTATTGTGTTCGACCATGATTCTTAATTCATGAGCTTCTTTTAGAAGACCTTATGGAGGAAACTCGGCACAAGCTCTTGTTTACCTCTTGCTACGCCCAAACAAACGGCCAAACTGAAGTAATTAATAGAACCGTCGATAATCTCTTGCACGCTATTGTCGAAAAGAACTCTCGTAACTGAGATTTATGCCTACCCATCATTGAATTTGCCTATAATCACTCAACCTACAACTCCACTGGAACATCACCATTTGAGGTTGTTTATGGACTTAACCTAAACCTACCCTTGGACTTGGTTAGCAGTCCCACTACACAAAGGGGGAGTCAATCCGGCCTACAACATGCTAAAGAATTTCACAGGTTGCATCAAAGAATTACAGAGCAACTAGCCAAAACTATAGCCTGATAGAAGGAATTGGGAAGCCGTAGAAGAAAACGAATCGTTTATGCTCCTAGGGACCTTATCTGGATCCATCTTAGCAAGAAGCGTTTCCTTAGCAAGAGGATAAACAAACTATCTCCTAGAGCAGATTCCTCCTACAAGATCCTTAAGCACATTAATGATAATGCCTATGAGATTGAGCTACCCGAAGGTCTCGACATATCTACTACATTCAACATTGCCGACTTAACTCCATATGCGCCCAAAGATGATGAAGACCAAGATTTAAGGGAAAATCTTTAACAACTTCAAGGAACTGATGAATTACCGACTAATGGCCACATTACTTACGTATAGCTTTGAACTCCAATCCTTCACATGAAGAATTCTCTCTCAGTATCCTACTGATGACGAGAAAGTTTATGTCGAAGGAATGTGGCTAAACTCCTTGAGGTCCCCTAATTGTCCTACAATGATCTGTACACCCGGTAGTAATGATGCCGACTATTCCCTTATTGAGGACCCTGTACCGAGTAATCCCATCGACACTGCCGAGAAGTTCCTACCGATTTACGAAAGACTCACTTAAACGACCAAATAGTTTTCTCTCAATATGATGCCATCTCTCTCTCTTCCTGACCCCTTTAATGCTGCAACATTTTGACCCCTCTCGCCTACTATGCTCAGAGAATATTCGTATGGGACCAATGTTATACTATCACCTATCCACCTCATCTAACATTGTACTACTTTTCTGTTTTGGTCTTTTGTCCTTTTTACCCTTTTTGGTATGTATTAAGAATTCCCTTTTTGTATATACTTTCTTGTCATTTCATTATTTGTAATACTGCCCTAGAGACTTACTATAAATAGTCCTTTTCTCTTATAAGCTACAGATATAACCAATATTTTTACACTAAATATTTTGTTCTTATGTGACAGCCTTCTCTAAGTCCATATTTCCTATACTCTTATCTAATCTTGCCAAGTAGCTTAGGATTAGTGGCAAGTGAACCTTGACATAAACTTATACGTCATATCAAATGTGGTGTCAAGTCGTGTTATGTTTGTTGGTGAGTTACATCCTTCGAGCAGCTTCACATCAGTTACTCTTATTCGATTGTAGGCTCTTTCCCTCTAATTTTCTTTGATATCTTAAAGGACCCACTCAGTTTAATTCCGTCTTAGTAAGTCCTAGCAATAACTGAACTTCTAGGCACACCAAGTTCTAACTTAAGGGCAACCAATCAAATCCATGTTGTTCAACCAATTACAATCTAGTAAAATAATCAAGTGGTGTACTAATAAGATTAGAGAAACACAACCATACACACAAGCTAGCTACTTTATAGGCATGACTAAGTACAACCTTAAGCCTCAAGCACTATAAACCAATACTTCAAAATACAGTTATTTATTAATCCCAAACTTGCCTAAACTCCTCATTCGCTCACTTAGGTACAACTCACAATATATCTCCACTCCAATTTCCTATAATATAAATGACATTGTAGTGTTTACATAAATGTAATACATGTTATTATGATGTGTCTACATCCATTCACTTAAGTTTAAGGTTATGTTATACTTAAATATTCAGGTTTTTAAGTCACTTGTTATGAACTCGTAGCTAGCTATCCTCTAATTTATCCCCTAATTCATCCTTTGATTACAATTTATCTAAGAGTCTTAAGTATATCCTCTAACCTATCCCTTGAAGTCCACCTATCTACAATTCATGTATACAGTCTCCGATTTAGTTTTCGAACATCTTTCTAACATGACAATTAAAGATATCCTTTGATCTATCTTCTGACTTATCCTTTAATTCCACATGTGCTCCACATTTTAGTCCATGATTTCCATTCACGATAAAATCAAAATACTCTCCACAACCCAACTCAAGTTTAGTTCATATTAAATCGCACTCCACTATATTATTTAATTAGCCTTTACTTTAAGTATCATTAATATTTCAATATCAAATCTTCCATACTCAAATCTAATACTTCTAATGCTCAAAACACAATCTGATAACACTATTCATCATCCATTCATGATAGGAAGCTAACGAAATCAGCATCTTTGTAAAATACATAAAATTTTAATAGTTGAACTAGTTGAAAGTGGTATTTTAATACGATTTATAGGCCTAAAATTAGATAAAAATTTAGAAAATTGCTTTCACAAAAAACCTTTCATAGTAATTTCATATACGTTATAAGTACATTGCAGAAAAATTTTGGAGTGTAAGGATTTTTAAAACGAAAGTGAAATCAGTTTGAGTTTAGTGATTTTTTAAGGATTATATATTTTGACACTTAATTTCAACAAAATAACCTTTTTCTTAGAATCTACATATAAAATTTATTAGAATACATTTTTTCCATAATTTTTTGGTCAAAATTTACTATTTTTATGAAAATTGAGTCAGTTTAGGGAACTCACTAGAAGATGAGGTTTGTGACCATTGGTAGTGGTTGGGGGTATATCAGCGGCTATTGGTGGGTGGTCCCTTTTTAGGTGGTGGTGGTGGCTTTATGTCATGTTTTGTCTAGTAAACAATCTCTGATTTAGTGCTAATTACACTTATTTTTCTAAATTTTTTTTTCTAATTTCTCTCTAACTACCAAAACACTTTCAATATTTTTCTTAGACTCCAAAATGAGTTAAGGAGGTGTTGAACCAAATTTATGGATGTGCTGGTGGTACATCACTACTGTTGATGGATATATGAGCAATGGTACCTTACAAACTAAGGATAGGTTCGAATTGCAAGATAATTTGAAAGATAAATGGTAGTTTAAGGTTGAGCAAGGTTTCCATGCTCTGATGATGGATGTAATGCATCAACGCCTCACATAAGCTCAAGCTATACTTGATATGACATACAAATGTAACAAGAGGTTACTTACTACTAATCTACACTCATGATGAGCTAGATTAGAGTACTTCAAGGACTCAATTCTTCAGTAAGGAAAAACATAAGCTCAAGAATGGGAAATAAAGGAGTGTCTATTAGTGAATTTCATGAAACCCAAGATTCCTCAAATTACAAGAAAAAAAAAAAGATACCTACTTGAAATGGAAAGCAATTACTATTGAAAGGGCAAATCTAGAAAACAGAGAAAAGAAGATTCTAGCAAAAAGGATAGTATGGAGGTTAGAAGATAGGATACGTTTTAGTAGCTTAATCCATAGTCTTGGGTATGTATATGGTTCCAAGCTAAGTTGAAGAGGTCAACATCAAGGAGATAGCTTGATAGATTGGAATCTAGTGATTGCTTGTTTGGATTGTAAGAGTTTGGGAGATTAGAGTTAGGAGGTTGGCTCGACATCATGTTTGTTGCTTTAACAGAGTTTGCTATGAGAGAATATGGGAGAGAGAGAGAGAGAGAGAGAGAGAGAGAGAGAGATTGGAGCAAAAAACTCAGGAGGTCTAGCAAACTAAATTAGAGGAATTGTTGCTCTTCATTGTTCTACTCCCCTAAAATAGCTTGGCAAATTAAGTTGGAAAGTCCATGAGCTTGGAAGCAAATGGTTGGTCCCTAATCCTTGTCATCCCCTTTGAGCTGTTTGAGATTTCGAATCAAATTTTGCTCTAATCCAAATAGTTCTTCCTTAAGGACATATGGATGGAGGTTAGTAATGTTAAAAGAGTCCAAAGTTCCATATTTTTCGAGCAATTCGACTATATAAGCATTAATGTTGATCTTCTTAATCACTTTAAAAGGTCCATCAACCCTTGGAGATCATTTGCATTTCCTCGAGCTTAGGAACCAATCTTTACTAAGATGGAACCAAACCAAATCACTAGGTTAGAACTCTATGATCTTCTGGCCTTGACCTTGCCTTTCGAGCTTCAAAGCAACTCAGGTTAGATGCTCTGATGGGAATCAAGTTGTCGGACTTCTAACCCGTAGTCAAGCCTAAGGACTGGAGGGACTAGCATGACGAATCCTTTTGTTCCATCTAACCCCTACCAAGACCGATTACTTCCTTACCGAAACCGAGTACTTCCTTACCAAGTCACCTCTCATGTCGAGCTGTATGACTACCTATCTTTTTGTAGTGCACTGAATTGAAGATTAAACTCTTATACTTGAGCCAACCAATCACTCATCAACTTCCTTGCTGGGAGGCTAAGAAAGAGAGTGTCTGGACTAACTAAGCCATCCTTGCTTGGATAAGGCAACTGTTTGTACTTTTTATCTACATCTTCTAACAACCTCACCAATATAGCATCGCCACATGTACAGTATCATGTGTAGAATCCGCTGTACTAATGATTGTTTTTCTCGTATATTCATTTTTACCCTTATGTATCCTGATCTTTACTTCCTTAGGAAGTGCCCTTTTTCTCTTTCCCTTTTTTAGGCAAGTTGCCCTAACTTATGGGCATAACTACCATTGTACTTGTAACTGTGAGAATATAGATAATTTTGAATACACTTTTGAGTACTTCCTTTCTTGTGTAAACACTATTTACTCTCCGCATCACTCTTATCCTAACCCTTGAGCAAGGTTAGGTGGCGAGTAACCTCACCAGACCGATTTGTACATCATATCAAATTATGTTGTGAGTCCTCGGAAGTTCCATTAGTGCATCATATCATCTAGAGCTATTCATGGGTTTTTCTTACCATTTCATTCTTCATTTTGCCCTTTCACACTTTCCCCATTAATCCTTTTTCGAACTTTCTGCAAGCTTAGACCTATCCAATAACTAACCTTATCTGTTCTTAGTTACGATTCGCAATATCTTGGTATCAAAGAAGAGGTTTTGAATGAATTGTAGTAGTTCTTCTTGAAGTTCTATTATACTTTATTTTGTGTATGTGAAATAGTGCAAGTTACTGTGTTCAATTAACTACTATGTTGTTAACTATTAAATTCCTAAAGTGTTTGTTTAAGCTTTGAATCTATATGGAAAAAAAAATGATAAACCTAAGTATGAATATTGATACTAGTGATGATAGTAGAGTTATTCACCATGGACAATAGTCTCAAGGAACTCCCAGAAGCACTAACGAGAGACTTGATGAGATAGCTTACCTCTTAGTAGATCTAACTTAAGTTATTTATACATTATCTTGCTAACCTACTAATGCCACATAAAACACTCCACAAACTGCTCAACCTATTAGAGGTTAGAACCCAGCTCGACTCATTTGAGGTAAAGGAGTTGGCGGATGAGTAAGGCAAATGATAGACTTGAGAGAGCTTAATGAAGAGGAAGAAGAGTATTTTAAAGAAGAACATATACGAATTCCTAGAGCATTCGACCATGTGAAGCTTTGGCTTCCGAGTTTCAATAGATCTAGAAATGCTGATGGGTATCTGGATTAAGAAGAGATGGTGGAGCATGTGTTTGATTATTATCAATATGAGGATTATGAGAAGGTAAGAACTGCTACTATTAAATTCTCCTTATATGCCGCCATATAATGGAAGATTTTTTAGGTCATGAGAAGACGAAAGGGCTACCAAAAGATTAACACTTAGCCTGAGATGAAGAGAGTGCTCAGAAATAGGTTCATGTCGAAAACTTATCTCAAAGACACTTTCACTTACCATTAGGAGCTGAGACAAGGAGGCCAAAACATTAACGAGTATATTTAAGAGTTTCCAATGCTCATGATCCATTGTGAAATGGAGGAACCACTAGCTCGAATCATTTCAAGATTCATTACTAGGTTAAGAGGAGACATTCAAGACGTTGTAGAGCTCCAACAATTCGACACATTGTGGAGCTCTAATAATTCGACACATTGTGGAGCTCTAATAATTCGACACATTGTGGAGCTCTAATAATTCGACACAATGGATAAAGTTGTTAAGATTACCCAGTGAGTTGAAAGGCAAAGAAGGAGCCGAGTACTGATGAAGATGCCGACTAGTCGACCAGGACAGGCAAGTCACCAAGCTCACTCAAGTATAGAGCTGAGCAAAAAGGCCAACCTTATGGTGAAGTGCTGATCGCCTCTAAACAGAGCTTTCGAGTTATATAATTTATAAACCTATATTCTATTTTTAACTCGATTCGACAAGCAAGTGCACTTATCGTTTTATAGCATGGATGAGTATAGGGTTGTCTTTACTGGGAAAATAACTCAAACACTAGTACTTAATAATTTTTCCTATTATCTAGCAATCAATTTCATTAAGTGATCATTTATTAAGATTCTAAATGTTAACTAAACTACACTAAGCTACAATCTAGAGTGATTACTACAATGATTACAAGAACAATTACAAAAATACACTTAACATGCAGACTTGTTTCATCATTTAGTATAATGTTATCAAAATACTTTTCATCCTAACACTTGTTAATTGCGGGAAATTACAGTATATATGCATTCTTCTCGAAACTACTTCTAATCCTAATTGTGTTTATTGGAATCTATTCCTAATTAATAGCCAACTAAGATTGCATTAATGTCATGTTAATATATCGATTCCCTTATGGATGTAGCAACTTTCGTAATAATATCTCTATTATCGATTCCCTTAATAATATCTCTATTATCAGGGGTAAGTTGTTTCAATGAACTAGATCTATTCAATAGAATTGTCTGTCGACATATTCTATGGAAATTTGTCTTAAGTCAATGTCGTGCACTATACCGTACTTAGATTCATTAAATGTCATTCATCAAAATTAACAAACATCAGGAAATTACCTTTTTTTTTTTTCAAGCACTCAATGATACTAATTGATGTAGTAAGCCCTAATGAATTACTCGCATATCATAAAACAACAATACAAACTAATAGCAAACATAATTAAACAAAAATAAAATAGGGAATAGTTAAAGTAAAATCCCCTTTTTATTCCACTAAAGAAGTTTAATAAATACATGAACAACAAATTCCTGTCATCTCTCTCGAGTGATTCTAGGAAAAATGCAATATACACTTGGGAAATGATACAAGATACAAACTAGTACAAGGATGGGTAAAAATGGATGTATGTAGGTAGGTGATGTGCTATTTTAATGATGTCTACTCTCCTAAAATTTGATGTCTAAAAAAAAATTATCTCTCCTCTATAAGTTGTGGTAGCTTTTTATATTCTCCCCTTCAAAAGACTCAAATTTACCCCTTCACGGCATCACTTGACGTTTCCCATGTATTGGTTCGTGCGAAAAGGTTGAAAAGAATAGTTGTGCCCCTTCCTATCACGCCCATGACTCGGGGCATGATAGTCTCAAAAAGAATTATTCTTCACCAATTACAGCTATTATTGAGGCCATGAACTCCTTATTGCATTATTAGATCTCATCACGCCTATGACTATGGCCATGATCATCCTTCTACTATTCAATCACAACCGTGATTGACAAAACTTTCCTTGATCATGGTCATGATTGAGGGCATGACCAAGGTAAATTCTTCATTGCTTCATTATCATGCCTATGATTGATGCTTCTACACTTATTTCTTCTCCTTCACGGCTGTGATTAACTTGAAAGTTGTTATTCTTGTGTATACTTCCTTCCTTTGCTTTTGATTTACCTGAAATTATTATTTTATTCAATTAACTATTCAATCTAAGGAATTAAATCACATTTATGATCAATTCTATGCCTAAACATGCTTTAAAAGTATAAAGTAATTTACACTTATCAAGTGCTAACCCGAACTTATGAGAAGAGGCAAGGGTCTGGCAAGAAGACCAACTAGATTAAGTGCTTCAAGTGTCAAGGGTTTCGATACATGGTTGCTCAGTGCCCAAATCGAAGGACGATAGTCATCAAGGGAGACATCTCGAAGCTAAAAATAGAAAGTATGAATGAGGAACCTAAGGAGGAGGAAGAGGTTCCTACTAAGAAAGAAAATGCTGAGAAATAGCTAATTGAGGAGGATGTGTTTGTCGAGGACTTAGACAAGTTACACGTAGTTGTCTGATATACTATGAACATCGAGCCCTCATGAGAAGAGGAGTAGAGAGAGAACTTGTTCAATACCTCCTGTAAGGTAAATGATCATGTGTACGTCCTCATCGTGGATGGTAGAAACTACATCAACGTGGCATCCACCAATCTTGTTTCAAAACTGAAGTTGCCAATTGTCACGCATCTAAGGCTGTACAAGTTGCATTGGTTAAGTGAGAAAGGAGCATTACATGTCACTCAACAAATACTATTGCCAATCACTATAGGGAATTACTCTAACTAGATTCTCTTCAACATACTGCCCATATGCGCTTCCTACGTGTTGCTAGGTAGATCGTGGTTGTTTGATAGGAGAGTTTATACATGACAACTACAAGAATACGTATATGTTCGAGAAGGATGATTGGAAGATCACGTTAAATCCAATGCCGTCAAGAGAAGTTAATAAGTTGTAAATGAAACTTGCTTACGAATCGAAGAAGGCCCTAGTGATAAGTATAGCTAAGCTCTAAGAGGCCATCAATGCTAATGAGCCAACCTTTTTATTGGTCAAGCGACTATTGGAAATGAAGGAGTGAGGTGAGTTACCCTAAGAGATCAAGGAGTTATTAGATGAATATGCTGACTTGTTCCCCAAATAGTTACTTAAGGGGTTGCTCCCAACTCGAGGCATAAAGCACTATACTGACTTGGTACCCAGCACTACACTACCAAATAAACCAGCTTATTAGATGAATCCTAAGTAAGCTTTTAAGCTCCAACAACAAGTCAATGAGTTGTTGGAGAGAGGCTATGTAAGAGAAAGTCTCAGTCCTTATGCTGTATCAACACTTCTAATGCCAAAGAAGGATGGAACCTAGCCAATATGTATAGATAGTTGAGCTGTGAGTAAGATTATAATCAATTACCAGTATTCAATCCTAAGGCTAGAAGACATGTTAGATGAACTCAATGGAGCCAAGATTTTCAACAAGATTAATCTTAAATCTGACTATCATCAAATCTACATAAGGCTAGGAGACGAGTAGAAGACTACGTTCAAGACTCAACATGGACTTTATGAATGGATGGTCATACCCTTCGGCTTATCGAATTCCCCGAGCACTTTCATGAGACTAATGAACCATGTGTTGAGACATCTCATAGGAAAGTGTGCTGTGGTGTACTTTAACGACATCTCTGTCTATAGTGCCAACATATTGAGTCAATGTGAACATCTTAGAATAGTCCTAGATATTCTCCATGTTGAGAGACTATTCGATAATTTAAAGAAATGTTGCTTTTGCTAGGAGGAAGTGGTATTTTTGAGCTATATAGTTAGTGGAGGAGGCTTACAAGTCAATGACGAAAAGATCCGAGCAATTGTCAAGTGGCTGACTCCTACTACTTATACTGATGTGAGAAGTTTCCACAGACTGGCTTCGTTTTATAGAAGATTCATCAAGAATTTTAGTACCCTCGCTACACCACTTATTAAACTAACAAAGAAAAACACCAACTTTCGATGGAGAGAAAGGGAGGAAAGGATCTTTACTGAGGTAAAAGAAAGATTGACCTCTGCCCCTGTGTTTGTACTACCCAACTTTGACAAGATTTTTGAGCTGGAATGCGACGCATTAAGCATTGGAATAGGTGCTGTCCTAATGTAAGAAGGTTGACCAATTGCCTTCCCTAATGAGAAGCTTCAAGGATCCCAGTTGAATTACTCTGTATATGACAAAGAACTTTTGGCACTAATTTAAGCACTGCAAGTATGGCAACACTATTTATTGTCGAGAGAATTTATCATATATACTGACCATGAATAGTTGAGGTACCTCAAATGTTAGACTAAGTTGATGAAGTGATACGCAAGATGGGTTAGATTCCTTAAATGATTCAATTTTATGATAGAGTACAAGCAAAGAAAGAGCAACGTAGTTGCAGATACTCTTTCAAGGAGATATGCACTTTTATTAGAGCTATAGACCAGATTATTTAGGTTTGCAAATATTAGAGAACAGTACTCCAAGGATCTACACTTCGAACCTATAATTTCATGATACGTCGATGGGAAGATAGTGGACAAGTATCATGTAAAGGATGGCTACTTATTTCAAAGCGCAAAATTATGCATGCCGAATTGTTCACTAAGGGAGCTACTGATTAGAGAAGCTCACAGTGGAGACTCTCCAAACATTTTAGAGAAAGGAAGACTTGTGAATTGTTGAATGGTCACTTCTTTTAGCCAAGAATGAAGAGAGATGTATACTGAGTTGTCAAAAGTTGTACCATATGCAAGAAGGCCAATTGCCAAGCCGAGCTAAGCATGAGAAAGCAATGCCCCTACCTGTTTTAACAAAGCTATAGATTGAATTGAGTATGGACTTTATCCTTAGATTACTGGGAAATGCCTAAGACAAAGATTCTATAATGGTTGTTGTAGATAGGTTCAGCAAGATGGTACACTTCGTACCCTACACCAAGACTAACAACGCTTTGGCTATTGTTTCTCTTTTCTTGCAGTAGATTGTATAGATACATAGCGTACTGAAAAGTGTAGTCCCTAATAGAGACTCGAAGTTCTTAAGCCATTTCTAGAGAACCTTATAGCATCGACTAGGGACCAAATTACTCTTCAGTACCTCATGCTACCCCTAAACTGATGGCTAAATAGAGGTGGTTAATTACGCTTTGCAATCATTGCTCTAAGCTATAGTGGGCAAGAACTTGGTTAATTGGGACATCTACTTGCCAATGGTTGAGTTTGCCTACAACTGAACAATAAATGACACCACTAAGTAGACTCCTTTTGAAGTTGTCTATGGATTCAATCCTAAGGTGCCCTTCGACTATACCCCTATACCAGCACTTGTGCAAGAGTACCCTAATGCTTCGGCTAGAGTATAATCTCTTTAGCACATCTATGACAAGGTCACTTGATACATCGACCAAGCTACTAGAAGAATGAGAGAAAAGACCAAGGGTAGGACAGCTAAACAATTTCAGCTAGGAGACTTGGTGTGGTTATATCTCAACAAGGAATGGTTCTTGAATAAGAGGAGGAACAAATTATCTACAAGAGTGGAAGGACCATTTAGAATCCTCTAAAAGATAAATGATAATGCCTACATATTGGAATTGCTCGAGGACTATGGGGTTTTTGATGCCTTTAACATTTCCGACCTCACTCCATATCATCCTAATGGAGAATTGGGTGAAAACCACTCGAATTTGATCCTAAATCCAAAACAACTAGGAAGCGATGATGGGAATCAGGCTACCGAACCTGTAACTTACTGTTGTGCCAAAGAACTAGAGGAACTAGCACAACAAATCCTTCTATTCCAGCTGAACCCTATTGATGCCGAGTACTTCCTTATCAAGTTACCCTCATGTTAAGTTGTATAACTACTCATCTTTTTGTAGTACACCAAATTGAAGATTACTCTCTCACACCCAAGCCAACCAATCACTCGGCATCTTCCTTGCTAAGAAGCTGAGAAAGAGAGAATCCAAACTGACTAAGCCATCCCTATTCGGCTAAGTCAACTATCCATACTTTTTGTCTGCATCTTCTAACAACCTCGCCAATATAGCATCGCTACGTGTATAGTATCATGTGTAGAATTCGTTGCACTAATGATTGTTTTTCTTGTATATTTATTTTTATCCTTTTGTATCCTGATCTTTACTTCCTTAGGAAATTCCCTTATTGTTTTTTCCTTTTTTAGGCAAGTTGCCCTAACTTATGGGTATAAATACTCTTATACTTATAATTGTGACAATATAGATGATTATAAATACACTTTTGAGTACTTCCTTCCCTACATAAATACTCTGTTTACTCACGGCATCACTCTTATCCTGACCTTTGAGTAAGGCTAGGTGGCGAATAATCTCATTGGACCGATTCATACATCATATCAAATTGTGCCATGAGTTCTTGGAAGTTCCATTGGTGCATCATATCCTCTAAAGTTGTTTGTTGCTTACTATTTCATTCTTCATTTTACCCTTTTGCACTTTTCCCATTAATCCTTTTTCGAGCTTTCTACAAGCTTAGACCCATTCAGTATCCAACCTTGTCTATTCTTGGTCATAGTTCACAACATGCTCCACCACCTTCTAGTGCATTACTTTGACAACCTTTGATCTCTTAACAACTAGTTGGTCTTCATGCTGGCTTGGGAGCAACGTTTGGTTAAGTGGAAGTTTAGGGTTGAAGTCATAAGTGATCTCAAACAGTGACTTATTGATGACATTGTGTATAGTCCTATTATTGCGAACCATGACTAAGAACAAATAAGGCCAGTCACTAGATGGGTCCAAGCTTGCAGACAGCTTAAAAAAGGATTAATAGGGAAAGTGCGAAATGGCAAACAAGTAAAAATGAATATATAAGAAAAACAATCATTAGTGCAACAGATTCTACATATGATACTATATATGTGGCAATGCTATATCAGCGAGGTTGTTAGATGATGTGAACAAAAAGTACTGACAGTTGGCTTGTCTGAGCAGGGATGGCTTAGTCAATCTAGACTCTTTCTTTCTTAGCCTCTCGGTAAGGAAAATGTCGAGTGATTGGTCGACTCGGGCATGAGAGAGTAATCTTTAATCTAGCACACTATAGAAAGATGGGTAATCATAAGGCTTAACATGAGGGGTGACTTAACAAGGAAGTAGTCAGCCTCGGTAGGGATCAGTTAGAACAAAAGGATTTGTCGTGCTAGTCCCTTAAGTCCTTGAGCTCGACTGCGGGTTAGAGATCCGGTAGCCTGATTCCCATCACCTATTATAAGCAAACTTGATTATAGGTAGACATAAGTGCTAGTCGGTTTAATTCCATCCATTAGCAACTTAGAGTAAAGTCCCCAATGCCTAGTTGACAACCTTTGTCTAAATATCCATTTGAGGATGGTAGGATGTGCTAAACAACGACTTGGTGCCTAGTCACCTCCATAGTATCTTCCAAAAGTGACTTAAGAACTTGTGGTCCTAATCAAACACTATAGTTCGGGGTATTCCGTGTAGCTTGACCACTTCTTGCAAAAAGAGAACCGAAATAGCTGAAGCATCATTAGTTTGAGCATGTGGCACAAAGTGTACCATCTTGCTAAAACGATCCATGACCATCATGATGGAGTCCTTCCCTTTGGATGTCCTTAGTAAACCTAATATAAAATCCATACTTACCTTAGACCATGGTTTAGTTAGGATAGATAATAGCAAATATTGTCCTTGCTTAGCTCAATTCTTAACCTTTCTACATGTAGCATACCTCTCTAGCACAACTTGTACATCTCTCATCATTCTTAGCTAAAAGAATCTTGAAACCACTACTTCATGGGTTCTATGCTTGCCAAAATGACCAAATAGTCCTCCCCTATGTACCTCATGCACCAATAGTTCATGCATAGAATTGGTCAAGAAATACAACTTTCCTTTTTGGAATAAGTATCCATACTCCTTATAATATTCATCAATAGTTTGACCCTCTTTACATCTAACATAGATTAGACTAAAGTGTAGGTCCTCGACATATAAACCCTTAATCATTGAAAACCTAAGAAGTCTTGTTTAGAATTCAATCAAAAGGGTATGTCATTATGATAAGGCATCAGCTAGTGCACTATTCTTGTCGTTTTTATTCTTAATGACATAAGAAAATCCATCCATGAATTAAACCCATTTGGCTTATCTCTTAGATAACTTAGATTGGCTCTTTAGATACCTCAACAACCTATGGTCAGTGTAGATAAAAAAATTCTCTTAGTAGCATGTAATGTTGCAAGATAGTTAAAGCTTAGATTAAGGAATAGAATTTGTCATATACAGAGTAGTTAAGTATAGTTTTTTGAAGCTTTTCACAAAAATAGCAATGGGTTGTCTCTTGGCATCAGCATGACACCTATGCCTAATCTAGATGCATCACACTCTGCTTCAAACACCTTATCAAAGCTTAGGAGAGCTGGAAATGGGGCAGTAGTCAACCTTTTCTTTGCTTCTTCAAAGCTCTGCTGCTATTTCCCTCCCCATCTAAACTCAATGTTCTTCAACAACTTAGTAAGTAGGGCCACAATAGTATTGAAATTCTTGATGAAGTGGCAACAAGATGATGGTAAACCATGGAAGCTATAGATGTCAGTAGAATAGGTCGATACTAGCCATTTAATGATTGCCTTCACCTTCTCTTCATCAATCGTAATACCTCCTCCACTCACAACAAATCATAGAAGATTACTTCTAGTTAGCCAAAGTCATACTTCTTCATATTGACATATAGTTTTACAACTCGAACCTTAGAAAAAACAACATGAAGATGCTCATAGTACATCTCTAGGTCGAGGCTATAGACAAGAATGTCATCAAAGTATACAACAAACTTTCTGATCAACTCTCGGTGCGTATGGTTCATTAATTGCATATAAGTACTTGGAGTGTTTGGTAATCCAAATGGCATCACGTGCCACTTATATAGTCCATGATGTGTCTTAAATGTGGTCTTTTACTCATCTCCTTCTCGCTTCCTGTTCTAATGATATCTGGGAATAAGATCAATCTTAAAGAATATTCTTGCTCCATGTAACTCATCACGCATGTTGTCAAGCCTAGGTATGGGGTACCTATACTTGACAATGATACGGTTAATAGCTCAACTATCTACATACATTTGCTAGGTACCATCATTCTTTGGCACCAACAAAGCTAGTACCATACGTAAGCTTAGGGATTCTTGCACATATCCTCTTTTTGTTAGCTCATCAACCTACCTTTAAAGCTCAGTAGCTTGCTTGGGATTTAATCGATATGCTAGTTTATTTGGTAAGGTAGCTCTAGGCTGCTGCATGCTTAATTCCTTATATCAAGGGTAATCCCTTAGGTAGCTCTTCAAGGAATAAATCAAATAGCTCTTCAAATGACCCTTCACCCTGATTGGTAGTTCAATAATTATAGCCTTCAATTTGAGTAGCCTTCTAACCAATAAGAAGGTTAGTTCTTTAGATCATACTTCCCTCGCCAGTTTGGTATGTGCCATATTAAGGCCTCCCTCTTCATAGCTCGACTAAGCTAAGCTTACATAGTCTTTACTTGCTCGGAGGATGCAAGACTTAACGTGACTCTTCGTCTTTCATTTTCAAACAAATAGGTATTCTTTTTCCCATCATAGATTACATGTCAATCAAACATTAATGGTCTACTAAAGAGAATGTAGAAAGCGCCTATAGGCAGCACGTCATAGAGAATCTCATCTTGAAACTTCTTAATGTAGATCAATACTGTAACTTGTTGGTCACTTGTAAGGCGCCTTTATTACTACACTTGTTGCGAATCGTGATTAAGAACAGACAAAGCTAGTCACTAAATGGGTTTAAGCTTGTAGAAAGCTCGGAAAAGGATTAACGGAGAAAGTACGAAAGGGTAAAATGAAGAATGAAACAGTAAGCAAAACCTACGAATAGCTCTAAAGGATATGACACATTAATTAAACTTCCGAAGACAATTTGATAAGAGTGATGCACGAATCAGTCCAATAAGATTACTTGCCTCCTAACATTGTTCTAGGGTTAGGATAAGAGTGATGCCAAGAGTAAATAGAGTATTTACCTAAAGAAGGAAGTACTCAAAAGTGGATTCAAAATTGTCTATATTATCACAGTTGTAAGTACAAGGGTATTTATACCCATAAGTTAGAGCAAATTGCCTAAAGAAGGAAAAGACAAAAAGGGCATTTCTTAAGGAAGTAAAGATCAAGATACAAAAGAGTAAAAATGAATATATCAAAAAATAATCATTGGTGCAATGGATTCTACACATAATACTGTATACATGGTGATGCTATATTAGCGAGGTTGTTAGAAGATGCGGACAAAAAGTATAGATAGCTAGCTTGTCCGAACAAGGATGGCTTAGTTAGTCTACACTCTCTTTCTTAGCCTCTCGATAAGGAAGATGTCGAGTGATTAGTTTGTTCGAGCGTGAGAGAGTAATCTTTAGTTTGGCGTACTATAGAAAGATAGGTAGTCATATGACTTGGCATGAGGGATGACTTGGTAAGGAAGTTCTAGACTTCGACAGGGGTCAGCTAGAATAGAAGGATTCATCGTACCAATCCCTCTAGTCCTCGAGCTTGGCTATAGGTTAGAGGTCCAGAAGCTTGATTCCCATCATTCTCTCCTAGTTGTTTTGGATTTGGGATCAAATCTAAATGGTTTTTACTCAGTTCTCCATTAAGGTGATATAGACTGAGGTCAGTAATGTTGAAGGTTTTAGAAACCCCATAGTCCTCGAGCAATTCTAATCTATAGGCATTATCACTGTTCTTTTGGAGGATTTTGAAAGGTCCTTCTGCTCTTACAAATAATTTGTTCCTCTTCTTGTTTGGAAATAGTTCCTTATTGAGATATAGCCACACCAAGTCTCTTGGTTGAAATTTTTTAGCCGTTCTACCTTGGTCTTTTCTCACATTCTTCTAATAGCATGGTCAATATGCCGAGTGACCTTGTCATAGATATGTTAAAGGGATTATGCTCTATCTAAGTTGTTAGGGTGCTCTTACGCATATGCTAGTACAAAGGTATAGTCGAGGGACAACTCGGGATTGAATCCATAGACAACTTCAAAAGGAGTCTACTTAATGGTGTCATGTACTATTCGGTTGTAGGCGAATTCGACTATTGGCAAGCAGACATCCCAATCAGCCAAGTTCTTACCCACTACAGCTCGAAGTAATGATCCTAAAGTGCGATTAGCTAACTTTATTTGGTCGTCAGTTTGGAGGTAGCATGAGGTATTGAATAGTAATTTAGTCCCCAACCAATGCTAAAAGGTTCTCTAGAAATGGCTCAAGAATTTCGAGTCTCTGTTGGAGACTACATTTCTAGGCACACCGTGTATCCATATAATCTCCTATAAGAAAAGAGAAGCAATAGCCAAAGCGTCGTTAGTCTTAGTGTAGGGCATGAAGTATGCCATCTTATTGAACCTATCCACAATAACCAATACAAAATCTTTGCCTTAGGTAGTTCACGGTAGTTCGAAGATAGAGTCCATGCTCAATTCTGTCCATGACGTCATTAGAACAGGTAGGGTCATTGCTCTCCCATGCTCGGCTTAACATTTGGCTTTCTTGCATACGGTACAGCTTTCGACAACTCGATGCACATCTCTCGTCATTTTCGGCTAAAAGAAGTGGCAATTTAATAGTTCATAGGTCTTCCTTTCTCTAAAATGTCGAGAGAGTCCTCTACTGTGAGCTTTCTTGATTAGTAGCTCCCTCAGTGAACAATTCGACATGCATAATTTTTTACATCGGAACAAGTACCATCCTTCACATGATACTCATCCACTATCCTCCCATCGATGCATTACAAAATTATAGGTCCAAAGTGTGGATCCTCGAAGTACTGTTCTTTGATACTTGTAAACCCAAATAGTCTGATCTACAGCTTTGATAAAAGCACATATCTCTTCGAAAGAGCATCTGTAACTATGTTGGTCTTTCCTTACTTATACTTTACCACAAAATTGAATCCTTCAAGGAATTTAACCCATCTTGCTTACCGCTTTGACAACTTAGTTTGATTTGGAGGTACCACATTGATTCATGGTTAGTATTTATGACAAATTCTCCCAATAGTAAATAGTACTGCCATACTTGTAGTGCTTGGATTAATGCCAAAAGTTCTTTATCATATATAGAGTAATTCAACTGGGGTCCTCAAAGCTTCTCACCATGGAAGGCATTTGGTTAGCCTTCTTGCATTTGGTTAGCACCATTCTATTGCTTGATGTATCGCATTTTAGCTCAAAAATCTTGTCAAAGTTAGGTAATACTAACACCGAGGCGAAGGTCAATCTTTTTTTTACATCAGCAAAGCTCCTTTCCTCCCTTTCTCTCCATCAGAAGTTGGTGTCTTTCTTTATTAGTTCAATAAGTGGCATAGCAAAGGTTTTGAAATTCCTAATAAATCTTCTATGAAATGAAGCCAGTTCGTGGAAACTTCTCATGTTAGCATAAGTAGTAGGAGTTAGCTACTCGAAAATTACTCGGATCTTTTCATCATTGACTTACAAGCCTCTTCCACTAACTACATAGCCCAAGAATACTACTTCCTCTTGGCAAAAGCAACATTTCTTTAGATTGCCAAATAATCTCTCGATACGGAGGATATCTAGGACTACTCTGAGATGTTTACAGTGACTCAACATATTGGCATCATAGACATGGATGTCGTCAAAGTACACCACGATACACTTCCCTATGAGATGTCTCAACACATGGTTCATTATTCTCATGAAAGTTCTCGGGATATTCGATAACTATGAAGGCTTGACCATCCATTCGTAAAGTCCATGTCGAGTGTTAAATGTAGTCTTCTACTCGTCTCTTGGCCTCATGCGGATTTGGTGGTAGCTAGATTTAAGATCAATCTTGCTAAAAATCTTAGCTCCACTGAGTTCATCTAACATGACCTTTAGCCTCGGGATCAGATACTTGTATTTGATCATGATCTTGTTCACAACCCAACTATCTATACAGATTTGCTAGGTTCCATCCTTCTTTGGCACTAAAAGCACCAATACATTGCAAGGATTAAGACTTTCTCTTACATAGCCTCTCTCCAACAACTCATTGACTTGTTGTTGGAGCTTAGAAGCCTATTCAAGATTCATCCAATAAGTTGGCTTATTCAGTAATGCAGTGCCGAGTACTAAGTCAATGCAGTGCTCTATGCTTCGAGTTGGGGGCAACCTTTTAGGTAACCATTGGGGGAATAGGTCGGCATATTCATCTAATAACTCCTTGATCTCTTAGGGTAACTCACCTTACTCCTTCATTTCCAATAGCTGCCTGACCAACAAAAGGGTCAGCTCATTAACATTGATGGCCTCTCGAAGCTCGACTCTACTCATCACTAGAGCTTTCTTCGATTCGCCAGCAAGTTTCATTTGCAACTTATTAATTTCTCTCAACATCATCAGATTTAGCATGATCTTCCAGTCATCCTTCTCAAAAATATACGTATTCCTGTAACCATCATGTATAACTCTCCTACCAAACAACCATGGCTTACCCGGCAACATGTGGGAAGTGTACATAGGCTGTACATCACAAAGAATTTGGTCAAAGTAATTCCCTATGGTGATTGGCAGTAGTATTTACCGAGTGACATGTAATGCTTCTTTCTCACTCAACTAGTGCCATATGTATGGCCTCGGATGCATAACAATCGATAATTTTGGTTTTGAAACAAGATCAGCGAATGTCACGTTAGTACAGCTTCCACTATCTACAATGAGGGCATATACTTGATCATTCACCTTACAAGTGGTATGGAACAAGTTCTCTCTCTACTCCTCCTCTTACGAGGGCTAGATGTTCATAATATGTCGAACAACTACGAGTAACTTATTTAAGTCCTTAGCAACTATGTCCTCCTTAATCAGCTCTTTCTCGGCATTTTCTTTCTCGATAGGAACCCTATCCTCCGGTTCCTCATCCGTACTTTCTACTTTTAGCTTTGAGATGTTTACCTTAATGACCATCATCCTTCGATTCGAGCACTAAGCAGCCATTTGTCCAAACCCTTGATACTTAAAGCACTTGATCTAGCTAGTCTTCCTACCAAACTCTTACCCCTCCTTATAAGTTTGGGTTTGCAATTCACCATCAGGTCGGCCTTTCTATTTGGCTCTTGCATTAACCTTTCTAGTTGGCTTTATACTCGACTGAGCTCGGTAACTTTCCTATCTTGGTCGTCTAGTCGACATCCTCGTCGATACTCGACTCCTTCTTTACCTCTCTACTCGTTGAGCAATCCTAATAGCTTCATCTATTGTATTGAATTGTTAGAGCTCCAGAACATCTCGAATGTCTCCTCTTAACCTAGTAATGAATCTTAAAATGATTTAAGCTAATGATTCCTCTACTTCGCAACGGATCATGAGCATTTGAAACTCTTAAACATACTCATCAATAGTTCAACCTCCTTGTCTCAACTCCTGAAGTAGAGTGAAAGTGTCTTGGAGAAAAGTTTCTAATACGAACCTATTTTTGAGCACTCTTTTCATCTCGGGCTAAGTTTTAATCTCTTGATAGCCCTCTCATCTTCTTATAGCCTGAAAATTCTTCCACCATATGGTGACATATCCTAATAATTCAACAGTAGTAGTTCTCACCATCTCATAATCCTCATATTGATAGTCATCAAACACACGCTCTACCTTCTCTTCCCAATCCAAATACTCATCAACATTTCTAAATCCATTAAAACTCAGAATCCAAAGCTTCACATGGTCAGATGCTTAGGGGATTCGTACACACTCTTCTTCAAAATACTCTTCTTCCTCTTCATTAAACTCTCTTAGGTCTATCATTCACCTTACTTATTTGCCAACTCCTCCACCTTGAACGAGTTAAGCTAGGTTTTGACCTCTAACAAGTTGAGCAGCTTAGAGACTATTTTGTACAACCTTAGTAGGCCAACAAGACAACGCATGAACAGCTTGGGTCAAATTTACTAAGAGATTAGCTACATTTGTCAAGCTTCTCATTAGTGCTTTTAGGTGTTCCCTAAGACTGTTGTCCATGGTAGACAACTCTACTGTCATTACTAGTACCAACATTCGTACTTAGGTCTATCATTTTTTTTTCCTTATAGATTTTAAGCTCAAACAAACACTTCAAGAAATTAACAATTAACACATAGCAGTTAATTGAACATAGTAACTTACTCGGTTTCATATACGTAAAACAGAGTATAAGAGAACTTTAAGAAGAACTACTACAGCTCATACAAAACCTTCACTCTAATACCAAGATATTGTGAATCGTGACTAAGAATAAACAAGGCCAGTCGCTGGATGGGTCAAAGCTTGTAGAAAGCTCGAAAAAGCATTAATGGGGAAAGTGCTAAAGGGAAAAATGAAGAATGAAACAGAGTAACCAAAACCTATGAACAGCTTTAGAGGATACGATGCACCAATGGAACTTCTGAGGACTCACGATACAAATTGATATAATGTACGAATCAATTCGATAAGGTTACTCGCCACCTAGCCTAACTTAAGGGTTAGGCTAAAAGTAATGCCTAAAGTAAATAGAGTATTTATGCAAGGAAGGAAGTACTCAAAAGTGTATTCAAAATTATCTATATTCTCACATTTACAAGTATAAGGGTATTTATACCCATAAGTTAGGGAAACTTGCCTAAAAAAGGAAAAGACAAAAAGGGCATTTCTTAAGGAAATGAAGCTTAAGATATAAAAAGGTAAAAATGAATATATAAGAAAAATAATCATGGATGCAACAGATTCTACACATGATATTGTAAACATGGCGATGCTATATTAGCGAGGTTGTTAGAAGATGCGAACAAAAAGTATAGACAATTGGCTTATCCAAACAGGGATGGCTTAGTCAGTTTGGACTCTTTCTTTCTCAGCCTTTTAGCAAGGAAGATGCTGAGTGATTGGTCAGCTTGGGCATAAGAGAGTAATCTTCAATTTGGCACATTATAGAAAGATGGGTAGCCATACGACTCGACATGAGGGATGACTCGGTAAGGAAGTACTTGGCCTTGGCAAGGGTTGGTAAGAATAGAAGGATTTGTCAACTACAGGTTAGAGGTTCGGTAGCTTGATTCTCATCACAACCTACCTAAAATGGAAAAGACTAAAAATATAATGCCAAAAAGAAGTAATGTATGAGGAAGTACAAAAGGGTATAAATAAAATAAACAATAATTAGTATAGTAGAGCCCTTTTCACGTAGGATTAGATACGTAATAGTAGCTTTTTAGAGGTACTCCTAGTGGGAATAGACGAATGGTACTATCGGGATGGATATTTGGTGAGCACAACTGCCAAGCAGATTTAGAGATCCTTCTATGAAGACGTGGCTATGGACTTATGCCAGAGCTCTTGGCTTCTTAAAAACAATGTTACCGAGCTAGAGGTCAACTCGATCATGGTTAAGTAGGTGTATAAGGGGTTGAGCTATCAGCAAAGCATACAATTGGTCGATACTTAACTATCGAGAGATGTGTAGTTACTTAGCTCAACATAAGGAGTTGGTCGGTAGTGAGGATCAATTTAGCCTTGGAAAGAGTTGGTTAAAATAGAAAAATGTATTACATTAACACCTCAAGGCCTTGGCTTCGAGCTTGGGTTAAGTTCTGGTAGTCCAATTCCTATCACAACACCAATACTATATGATACTTATATATTTGTTTGTAGCGAGGTCATGAGTTAACCTAAGCCATAAGATGTCAAGATTGTACTATTTGCTTGACTTAATAAAGATGATAAACCAGTATGTAATGTAAGTGAATTTATTTATGCCTATTCATGTGGATTAGCTTATATATTCTATCCTAAGCCTACCTTACCCTTTAGGGACTCTTTATCTTTTTAATTGCAAGTATAAATACTTTTGATGGACTTGAGGGTTATGAGGATTTTGAATGTGATTACTATTATTATGACGAAGAGATAAGCAATTACTATTTTAATGATGGGAGTAGTTATACGTAGTCTAAGAGTTTTGACTATACAAGGATTTGACCTCATTTTATGATCCAATTGTTGTATAGTGTTACATGTTTACTAGTGATAAGGGTACTTGTTTATATGGTCAGGGAGCCATCTAAGACCTTCATTGGTTTAGTTTGACTTAGTCACTGTAGAGCAGTTGAGACTCTTAGGTTAGTTGGTTTATTAAGTACTATTTGTTTGGAGTGGTAAGCTTTAGAGACTATGTTTATGTTTACTAAACTTTAGATCACTTATGTGTTCAGTAAACCGAGTGGCAATTATATTGCTACTCTTTTATGATGTATTTATGGAGATTATTTATGTGAGTTAGTGGATTCACATTAAATTGTGTATTCTAGATAGATTATAGGTTACTAGATGCTTTATTCTATTAACATCTATGATTGACATGTGGTAGGGCTTTAGTATCTTAGGTTCTAAGCTTTGTAGTTACAATCTTAGCTACTCATATATCCATACATTTTTCCTAATATTGGTCAATGTTCTTAAGATGACTTTAAGTTTATTGTTTTGTTCATAGTTTGTATCTTAATTATTGTTTTTAATAAGTCTATCATATTTCTCAAATCGCTTTCTTAATTCATAAATTCACTTCAAAAGTTTGAATAACATTTATAATGTTCATGTCAAAGGTGCCAGATGCTTAATAATCTTTAGGTAGTTCCAACCTATAGGTATTGTCATTAATCTTTCAGAGTATTCTAAAGGGTTTTTTGGCTCGAGTAGATAACTTATTCTTCCTTTTGCTAAGGAACCTCTCCATGATCAAATGCAGCTACACTAAATCTCTAGGCTAAAACTATGTTGACTTCCTTCCTTTACTCCTTTATTGCATTTTCTTAGCAGCTTGTCAATCTACCTAGTAACCTTTTCATAGATCTGTTGTAGAGACTATGCACAAGATCTTGCATCAAGGTCTTCTTACTCGAACAAAGGTATAGGGGTATAATCAAAGGGTAGCTCGAGGTTGAAGCCATAGATGATTTCAAAGGGTATCTACTTAGTGGTGTTGTGTACAATACAGTGATAAGTGAATTCTACTACAAGCAAACAATCATCCCAATCGGCCAAGTTCTTCCTCCATTGTAGCTCAAAGTAGTGATCCTAAAGTATGATCGACTACCTTTACTTGGCCACCTGTTTGTGGGTAACAAGAGATGCTAAACATTAGTTTAGTCCTAATGCAATGCTATAGAGTCCTCTAGGAATGGATCAAAAACTTTGGATGTTTGTTTATGACTATACTTCTTAGCATGCTATGTAACCAAATAATTTCCTGCAAAAAGAGAGAAGCAATAACTGAAGTATCGTTAGTTTTAGAGTAGGCCACATAGTATACCATCTTACTATATCTATCCATGATGACCATCACAAAATCTCTACCTCGAGAAGTTTTTGGTAATTTGAGAGCAAAGTCTGCTCAACTTAGTCCAAGGTCAGGTCGAGACATGTAAAGGCATTACTTTCCCTTGTTTGGCTTGGCACTTAGCCCTTTGTAAGTAGTACAAACCTTAATAACTCAGTGCACATCTCATCCCATTTTTGACCAAAAGAACCATCCACATAACAACTCATACATTCTTTTCTCTCTAAAATTGTTGGAGAGTCCTCTATTATAAGCTTCTCTCACTGGCAGCTCTTTAATCAAATAGGTCGGCACATATAACTTGCTACCTCAAAATAGATAACCATCCTCCACATGATACTCATCCACTATTCTTCCATCAGCACAATGCCCAAATATAAGACCAAAATGGTAGTCCTTAAGATATTGATCTTTGATACTCGCAAATGCTAACAGTCTAGTCTATAGTTTAGTTAAGAGAACATGTCTTCTTGACAAAGCATCGACAACGATATTGTTCTTGCCCTGTTTATACTTTATCACAAAGTTGAATCCTTTTAGGAATTTAACCCATTGTACTTGTCACTTTGATAGGTTGGTTTGACTTTTGAGGTACCTCAAAGATTCATGATTTGCATGGATGACAAACTCCCTCGGTAATAGATATTATTGTCACACTTGGAGCATTCAAATAATGGTTAAGAGTTCTTTGTCATATACAAAGTAGTGCAATTGAGATCCTCTAAGCTTATAGCTATGGTAGGCAATTGGTTGGCTCTCTTGCATTAAGATAGTACCTATACCAATGCTTGATGTGTCACATTCCAGTTCAAAAATCATCTTGAAGTCAAGTAAGGCTAATCTAGGTGTGAAAGTTAATCTTTCCTTTACTTCAACAAAACTTCTCTCCTCTCTTTTTTCCCACTCGAATTCAACGTTCTTCTTCATCAACTTAGTAAGGGATGCAACAATGGTATTGAAATTTCTATTAAATCTTCGATAAAAGGATGCTAGTCCGTAGAAACTTCTCACCTTAGCATAAGTGGTTAGGTTTGACCACTCAATAATAGCTTGAATTTTCCCATTGACTCACAAGCCTTCTTTACCAACTACATAACCTAGAAATATCATTTCCTCCTGGTAAAAGCAATACTTCTTTAAATTACTAAATAACCTTTCAACCCATAGTACATCTAGCACGACACAGAGATGTGTTGAGTGACTTAGTAGGTTGATATTGTATACAAGGATTTTATCAAAGTACACTACTATACATCTCCCAATAAAACTCCTCAAAGCATGGTTCATTAGTCTCATGAAGGTGCTTAAGACATTTGACAAGCCAAAAGGCATAACCATCTAATCGTAAAGTCCATGTCGAGTTTTGAATGTGGTTTTCCACTCATCTACCAATCTCATATGGATTTATTGATAACTAGATTTCAAATCAATTTTACTAAAGAACTTAGCTCCACTCAATTCATCCAACTTGTCATCTAATCTAAGGATAGGATACCTGTACTTAATTGTGGTCTTGTTTACGACTTTGCTATCTACGTATATGTACCATGTTCCATCCTTTTTTGGTACAAGGAATACTAGCATAACACATGGGCTAAAACTCTCCCTTACATATCCCTTTTTTAGTAATTCATTGACTTGTCTTTGAAGCTTAACAACTTAATCGGGATTCATCCAATATGTTGGCCTATTCGGTAGGGAAGCATCAGGTATCAAGTCAATGTAGTGCTCAATGCCTTGGAAAGGGGATAATTCCTCAGACAACTATTCAAAAAACGGGTTGGTATATTCATCCAATAGCTCTCTCACCTCAAGGGGTAGCTCAATATGCTCCTTCGGCTCTAGTAGTCACCTGATCAACATAAAGTTCAGCATGTCAACCTTATAGCCTTTCGTAGCTTGGCTTTACTCAAAATCAAAGTCTTCTTAGATCTTTGAGCAAGTTTAGCTTACAACTTACTAACTTGCCTCAGCGTCACAGGGTTCAACGTAATCTTCCTCCCATCTTTCTCGAATACATAGGTATTCCTAAATCCACCATACATAACTCTTTAGTCAAAAAGCCATGGTTGGCCTAGCAGCACATAAGATGCGTACATGAGTAACACATCACAAAGAATTTCATCAAAATAATTTCCAATAGAGATTAGCAATAGGACTTTCTAGGCGACATATAGTGCTCCCTTCTCATTTAACCAATGCAACTTATATACCTTTGACTATGTAATAGTTAGCAACTTGAGCTTCTTAGTCAGGTCGGCGGACATCATATTAGTATAGCTCCCATTATCTACTATGAGTACACAAACTTGCTCATTCACCTTGTAAGTAATATGGAGCAAATTCTCTCTCTACTCATGTTTGGCAAATGGTTCTATACTCATCAAATGTTAGACAACTAAGGTTAGCTTATCCATTTCCTCGGCAAACATATCTTCCTCAACTAATTCATTCTCCTAAGTGGTTTCCTTCTTAAGGGCAACCTCCTCTTTGGGTTCCTCATCAATACTATATACTTTAAGCTTGGGGATATCTCCTTTGATAATCATAATTCGTCGATTTGGACACTAAGCAGCCATTGGCATAAACCCTAGGCACTTGAAGCACTTGATCTGGCTTATCTTTCTCCTAAATCCTTGTCTCTTCTCGTAAGTTCTCGAGAGTACTTCACCATCATTTGGTCGGCTCTTTTGTTCAACTCTAACATCTATTTATCTACTTAGCTCGAAAATTAGCTAAGCTTGGACACTTCCCTAAAGGGGTTAGTTTGGTTATACCAGTCGGCTCATTAGAGGTCAATTTAGCCTGTTGCTCCTCTACCTTTCTACTCACTTAGCTATTCCAATAGCCTCATCCCATGTGGTGAATTATTGAAGCTCCACAATATCTCAAATGTTAACTCCTAATCCAGTAAAAGATTTGGATATTGTTTGAGCTCATGGCTCATCCACTTCACAATGAATCATGAGTATCTAGAATTCTTGAATATATTCATCAACGGTTCAACCTCCTTGTCTTAACTCTTGAAGTAGAGCAAAAGGATCTTACAAATAGGTATCCAACACAAATCTGTTTCTAAGTATCCTCTTCATTTCAAGCTAAGTATTTACCTCTTTATATCCTTCTTGTCTTCTCATGACTTGGAAGTTCTTCAACCATAGCATGGCATATCCTAAGAATTCAACAGTAGTAATCCTCACCTTCTCTCGATCTTTGTACTAGTGATAATAAAAAACACACTCAAACTTCTCTTCCCAATCTACATAATCATATGCACTCTTAGCGCCATTGAAGCTCATAATCTGAAGCTTCACATGGTCAGCAACTCAAGGTGCTCGAGCTCACTCCTCTTCTTCCCGTTCATCATCCATATCACCTAAGTCAATCCTTCTTCGAACTCATCCGTCTACTGCTCCACTTTGAATTGGTTGAGCTAGGATTTGTCCTCTAACAAGTCAAGCGGCTTGTAAAGTGTTGTACATAGCCTCAGCAGGTCGATAGGCCATTACATGAACAACTCTAGTTAGATTAGCCAACAAGTTAGCCACTTCATTAAGTCATTCATTTATACTCCTAGGGGTGTCTTAGGGTTATCATCCATGGTGGACAACACTACTATTGTCATCTCCAATATTGGCATTCACACTAAGATCTGTTGTTCTTTTATCAAAACATAGTTATAAACTTTGAATATGGGAAACGATAAATACTATTTCTCTAAACTCAACAACACAAACATAAATGCCTAATTATTCCACGAACATAACACTACACCAATGAACAATAAAATCAGCCGAAACTTGCTCTATTTTTATATGTTCAAAATAAGCTAAAATAAAGTATACAATCAAATGAACTACTATTCTTATTACTTACTCCAAAAATAAACAACTAACCCTCAAGCAACTACAACACACTACCACAAAAATTACTACTCACAAGAAAGTTCAAATATAACTTACTTAAACAAAACCTCCGCTTTGATACCAAAGATGATACACCGCACTAACAGCTAACAAGGGTAACCATATCGGCGTAAGTCTAAGCTTGTAGAAAGATTAAAGAAAGCAATGGGAATAGCGTGAAAACAGGAAAAATAAAATAAGCAAACCTGCAATTAGCTCCAAGGATATGATGTATTAGGAAACTTCTAAGAACTCATAGCTCAACTTGATATAATGCATAAGTTGGTCTGTTGAGAGTACTTGCCACCTAACCTTGCTTAAGGGATAGGATAAGGGTGAAATAAGCAATGGAGGATAATGCTCATGAAAAAGAGAAGTGTATGTTCAATATTTTGAGATATGATGATTGTTGCGGCTATATGAACAGTAGGTATTTATACTCGAAAAACTAAGGCAACTTATTTAAAATGGAAAAGACTAAAAGGGAAATGTCCAAAAGAATTAATGTATAAGGAAATACAAAAGGTTATAAATGAAAATTCAAAGAAAACAATAGTTAGTACAGTAGAGTCCTTTTCACATGGGACTGGATACGTAGTAGCAGCTTTCTAGAGGTGCTTCTAGTGGGAATAGACAAATGGTATGACCAAGATGAGTATTTGCCAAGCAGACCTAGAGATCCTTATGCGAAGATGTAGTTGTGGACATGTGCTAAAGCCTTCAACTTCTTTGCACTAATGTTATCGAGTTGGAGGTCAGCTTTGTTATAGCGAGCAGGTGTGTACGGGGTCAATTTGTCAACAAAGCATATGATTGGTAGGCATTCGACTATCGAGAGATGCATAGTTACTCAGCTCAACATAGGGAGTTAGTCATCAATGGGGATCGATTTAGCCTCAATAGGAGTTGGTTAGAGCAAGAGAATTCATCGCATCAGCACATCAATGCCTTGGGCTCGATCTTTGATTAAGGGTTCAATAGTTCGATTTCTATCACAACTCTAACACTATATGATACTTATATGTTTGTTTGTAGCGAGGTCATGAGTTACCCCTAATCTTGAGATGTTAAGAGTGTACTATTCACTAGACTTAATAAAGATGATAAGGTAGTGCATAATGCATGTGAATTTGTTTATGCTTGTTCATGTGGATGTGCTTGTATATTCTATCCTAAGCTTACCTCATCCTTTGGGGACTCTTTGTCTTTTCAACTACAACTACTTTTGATAGACTTAGGGGTTATGAGGATTTTGGATATGATTACTATTATTATGACAAAGTGATAACCGATTATTATTTTAATGATGGGACTGGTTATGCGTAGTCTAAGAGTTTTGGCTATATTAGGATTTAAACTTATTTTGTGATCCAATTATTGTATAGTGTTACATGTTTACTAGTGATGAGGGTACTTGTTTATATGGTTAAGGAACCATCTAAGACTCTCATTGGTTTGATTTGAGTTAGTAGTTATAAAGCAATTGAGACTCTTAGGTTGGTTGGTTTATTAAGTTCTATTTGTTTGGAGTGGTAAGCTTTAGAGACAATGTTTATGTTTAGCATACTTTAGATCACTTATGTATTCAGTAAACCAAGTGGCAATCATATTGCTACTTTTTTGTGATGTATTTATGGAGATCATTTATGTGAATTAGTAGATTCGTATTAAATTGTAAATTCTAGATAGGTTACAGGTTAGTAGACATTTTAGTCTATTAACATATATGGTTGACATGTGGTAGGGCTTTGGTATCTTAGGTTCTAGGCTTTGTAGTTACAATCTTAGCTACTCATATATCCATACATTTTTCCCAATATTGGTCAATGTTCTCAAGACGACTTTAAGTTTATTGTTTTGTTCATAGTTTGTAAATTAATTATTGTTTAAGTCTATCATATTTCTCAATTTGCTTTCTTAATTCATAAATTCACTTCAAAAATTTGAATAACATTTATAATGTTTATGTGAGCTGGTAATTTCACGGAGTCATTTTGGGTGGGTAATTTAGGGCAGATATGAAAGTAGGTCAATTAGAGTAATATTTCACTTATTAGTCTTTGAAGTGAGACAGGAATACCTCATGGGTCTTGATTATCAAAATATAATAAAAATAATTAATTTTACTTAATTATATTATGTTGTAATTTACTCGTCGTAAACGTGCGATATAAGTAATAAAAATTTACTAAATTTTTTAAATAAAATATTTGAACAAGAAAATTAGAGAATGATATAAAATAATATATATAAGTAGTGTATACATCTCAACTATAATTATTATATATAAATATACACCCGAAATAACCTAAAATACCCAAAATTACATAAACTAACTAAAAATAATTAGGAAAAATAGCAAAAGTTAATAAAAAATGTTACAATCCATGGGAACCAATGTTCATGGCATCATAACACTAGGAAACAATTGTAGGAGGGTGGCTTTAGCAATTTGACACCTAAATACTTAATAAAAGGGGGGTATAAGTGCTTAAAGAGAGAATTAATCATATTACATATGTAGGCCTAGAAAAATCGTGAGGATGCTTCCTAGAGATTATTTGTAGTGTTAAGGGAACTGGGAAAAATCAAGATGAAAGAAGAAGAATAAAGGAAAATTCCAAAAAAATAGAAAATGAAACCACGTGAACCAAGTAATAATTTGGAGCGTAGGTCTTGGGCGTTTCTAGAAGTGAACCACCATCATCGGGTGACAGAGATTATCATAAACTAAGGACGATCTAGTCGTAAAAGATGCCATATACTATATGAAGAACCCTTGATTAGTTACCCTTCCAATCAAGAACTCTTCATACAATATATAAGGCTCTATAACATACTAGCTTCCTAGAAATACACAAATTCAAAGGATATCATCACATAACATATTTATATAACATTTAACTACAAAGTTTATAGTAAGTAGTAATTTAGTTCATCTGGGTCTATATTATTAATAAAACAAAAGCATATAAGTAAAAATCTGCATAGTTAGTTCTCTCATTACACTAAATGGCCCGCTCTTGCCTAGGTCCCCAAGCTAACCTTTGCTATTCCCTAGCCAACCTCGACGAATAAGCCATCCTACAGCAAAAGTCTAAGGAGGTGTAAGTCTAAGCTTAGTGAGCAAAACCCTCAATCACACCATAAGTAAGTTATAAATACATTATATTCACGTATATGAATGAATGATTAAATAGAATGCCAAACAATACGTATAGTTAACTAGTTAATATATGTAACTCAGATTTAACGCCCTTCGAAGTTAGGGTTAGAGTATATACGGCACCAATCAGATCCGGGTATTATACTAAAACTTACTTTACTACGAAACTCCACGTTCCCATTATGTACATATATGAGTTGGAGTCAGCGACTGTTGTATAGAACATGTATTAGGTCAGAGATCCTATTACTGTGAAGCCAATAAAGGAAAAAGTTGGTTCATATTTTGATGTAAATATTATGTTATACACATAAGTTGTAATAAAATATCCAGCTGAACTCGGATATAGCAACCCCTTTATTATGTAAACAAAGTTATCTTTTGATGAATAAGTAGGTCAAGTTAAGTTTTCAATAGGTATTCCTGTGTGATGGTACATTCTGTGCTATGCCGGGATGTGACACCCCTTAGGCTCTAAAGGCTCGTAGATATGGACATTTTTAAAAAGGACCTGTGTAAGAGAGAACCTAACCATTTTCTACAAAAAGGATGAAAAGAAAATTATATCAAAATTATCTTATTTACACGAAGATTACATCAATATTTTAAAGGAAGAAAACATTTATAAGGAAGAGATTAGGAAACTTCACGATGCATCTCTGGGGTCGGACATATAGAGAGGCACTACAATGAAGCTAACCAAAAAGAAACAAAAAAAGAAAAAGGCTAGCAAAGTTCGATCAGATATCAAATGGATATAACATAACACTCGATCCCACTCAGCCAACAATCTATTGGATTTAACATACCGGTCCGAATTGAAAGGTCACTTACCACTATTTTTTGTTAAAGAGAATAGATAAGAGTTAAATATTAACGAGAACACTATGGTTGCTTAAGATGAATAGTTCTGTATTGAAAGTTGAATAATGCTTGTATACAAGAAAGTGGGGGTTTATATATTGTTTTACATATATGAAAAAACAAAAGGGTATTCTATATTAAGTTACATAAGACATACTACAAGGGTAAAGGGTAAAAGAGACAAAGAATATTTAGTATAGAAAAAAAAGAATCATTCTAGAATATTATATCAAAAGACATATATCGCTTGGTGGTTGAACATTAAGGATATAATATAACGTAGGTGGAAGCAGGAATACATTACAGTCAGGAGCCGACCTGATTTGGATTCAGTCAAGAGCTAATCAGCCTAGCAAAAGGTCTGCTTTCTTGAAGTCAAACACCAATGGATCAAGTTGGGAGCTCGGCTCGACTAGTTTTAAGCTATTTTCTAGATTAGGACTTCGCTGTTAGGTAGAAGCATATTGGACATATGTGAGGATCTAACAGACAGGTCGGCTAGAGATTGGATTGGGATAGGAGTCCCCATTCTAACTATAGCTTAGAGCTAATATTTTCTTTATGAGTCTTTGAAGTCCTCGAGCTTGGCTTCTTGTGATCAGTCTAGGGGGTTGGTTCCTATCATCTACTTGGGGGTAAAGATTTATCCTCAAATCTGAAGTAATTTCTACTTGTTCTTCTAGGGCGCTCATAGGGTTTTCTTCTATTAGTTGATGAGAAATCAGATTGGACACATTGAAGGTAGAGAAGAGATCATAATCATTAGGCAACTCAATCTAATAAGGTGTTGCGGTTGATCTTTTTCAAGATTTTGAATGGGCCATCAGTTCGAGGAGATAGTTTGTTTTGTCATAAGTACATGAATGACTCTCGATTGAGATGAATTTATACTAAATCTCTTAGCTAAAAAGAAACTCAAATTATATTAATGATATAAAAACTTTGTGATGGCCATAAAAGATATATAAGAAATTCTGTAGAAAGTATTTCTATTAGGAGAATAAATTACTATTATATACTTTCTATATACATTAAATATATATAATTGATTAAAAGTTAGCATATTTTATTGTATTATTAAATAGCAAGAATGTAGGATGCATTTTATTTAATTTTCATATACACCGATAATTTTGACAAAGTCCCGACCAGCTTATGGATACTTTAGACAGTTAATAAGATCAATAATAAAAAATTATTTCCATCTTTTACAATAATGAAGGATATATTAGCGGGGCATGCAGGGAAGAAAACTATATGTATAATCTATTTATACGAAAAATAATATTAATTAGATATATGTAGGTTTATGTAAGAAAGGACGGATAAAATACTATCACAAGATTTAGCGCCAAAAATTAAACAGGGAGGGAGATGGATGAGTAGCTTAAGTTTTATTTGTATTTTACGATATTATTCCCTTGTTAAAACCTTTTTATTATGAAGATAAGTATTATAATAGTGAAACTGAAAGATAGAATTGCATCTTCTGTAATACTATTGATTAGATTAACCTTTATTTATACAACGTAAAATCAACTTTCAAGAAATTCTAAAATGTCTAAAATGTTTCCTTTTTATATAGTATTAAGTAATATTGAGAATACGGATTATGGAGATCCACTTGTCGGATAAGTTTAACGCACCAATACAAATCAAAATGAAAAACCAACGCCGAGGTATCCGAAATTGCGTCCAGGTTCATCCCCCCCAATTCATCACCCATTGCCTGGATATTTCCTATATATACCTAGCAGAAACACACACAGAACGTTTCATTCTCCCTCTCTCTCTCTCTCTCTCTCTCTGTCTTCCATACTTTTCTATCCCACTGAAATCAACTCCTAATTGAATTCTCTCCCCCTTTTCGAAATTTATTATCTCTCATTCATAGCACTACCATCTCCACTAATTATAGTTTATACTCTCTCTCTCTCTCTCTCTCTCTCTAAAGTTATTAAAACTTGGAACTATTAAATCTTCATTGTTGTCTCTAACATAATAATAAGCACTACTTGAAACAAAACCTCTCTCTCAATTCTTCTTCCTCTAACAATGGCTTCTCTCTCCACGCTTTTCACACCCCAAACCAGCACCTCGCACAAGACCGTAAAAACCCAAATCAAACCATCCTTCAGCCTCCCCACCCACATCAAAATCTCCACCAGAAACCCATCAAAGGTCCGAGCTTTAAGGGCCGAATTGATCGAGCCGGATGGTGGAAAGCTTGTGGACCTTGTGGTTGATGAGTCATTGACAGATTTGAAGAGGAGAGAGAGTGTTTCTCTTCCTAAAATCAAGCTCTCTGGGATTGATTGTCAATGGGTGCATGTATTAAGTGAAGGTTGGGCTAGTCCCTTATCTGGGTTCATGAGAGAATCCGAGTTCCTCCAAACACTTCATTTCAATTCCCTCCGACTCCAGAACGGGTCCATTGTGAATATGTCAGTCCCCATTGTTCTGGCTATTGATGATCACCAGAAAAATCGGGTTGGCGAGTCAAAAGATGTCGCACTTGTTGACTCTGATGATAACCCAGTAGCAATTCTTAGAGAGTAGGATGTTTATTTATTTAATATTTGTTTATGTTGTATTGTCTTATGTTATCGATTTTTTAGGTGCAGTTCATTTATTATATTTAGATTGTGTGTTACTCTTAGCTGTTTCTTTTTCAATGGTGATGCTGCCTATTCATATTTTTATGTACCAAGTATTTTTTTTCCCCCCTATCAATAATGTGGCAATTCTTTAAAATGAGAATTTCGGATTTTTGAGGACTACTGGGACAAATTGGAATATTAAAATTCATTTAATAAGGAAAATTTTAAGGAAAGGGAAATTTTTCTAATGCGCTTGATGCAAACAAATGGAAATGGCAGTTGGTGGGATTGTTCTATGAATTCATTTGATGTGAAATTTCTTGTGTAGTTCACATGTTAAACAGAAAGTTCATCATGTTGTGATCTGAGCTAATCTGACTGGTACTGTTCAAGAATGTCTCTGAGATGGCAGTTGAAGCTCTAGATGAATGCTGGAAATGATTTCCATAATATATGATATGTGGATATGAGTAAGCAAATAAATGAAGAGTAAACAAGAGGACCGTATGCTGATTGAAATTATAGAAAGATATTTTATGACTTTGACCTTTTTAGGTACTGACCTTATTTTCTAGGTGTAGGGCCAAATACCATAAATAGGAGGATATGTGGCTTGAATTTCCATGGAAGAATTTTGTGTTATCTGTTTTGATAATGTCACTCTTCTTTACTGATTATACTAGATAAGATATGTTTGTAATCCAGCAGACTGTTGTATCAGGTTGTTCTGAGTTGTGTGATAATAGAATTTTCTGCAGGTTTAATTTACATAAGAAAATAATCTAGAGATTGCGACGGTTGTTGAGTGCTAATTAAGCAGACAGTTGTAACAGGTTGTTTTAATTTATGTGGTGAGAATTTGCTGCATTTTGAATTTACATATGAAGGCAATCCAGTGATGGTGATAGTTTTTGATTTTGCTGATTAAGCAGACAGCCATAGCAGGTTGTTTTGAGTTGTGTAATGGTAGAATTTGCTGCAGTTTGAATATACGTGAGACCATAGCAACTTTTTCTGATGGTCGTACAACTGGTTTTTGTTTCCTTTCTATCTATTTTGAGGAACATTTTTGTTGAATGAACATTTCCATATAGAGCACTCTTTCATGCATTCTGATGCTATCAATATGTGATTTTAGTTTCTTTTCGGTATTTATCATGGAAATTAGCCAGAGTGACCTTATTTTCTTAGCCATTAAAAGACCCTTGTTATTCTGGCACTATACTGCATTTCTGTAAAATTTTTGCTGTATTACATATGATAGTAAAGGGCTGCATTGATAGTATATGACTTGTTAAGCTAAATTATTTTTCTCATCATGAAAGTGAATTCATTTCTCATAGCCTTTCACTGCTGCTACCCCAACCAAAAGCAAAGAAAGAATAATTCATGTCTCATGTCTAGTTATCTCTTAATTTCAGCATTGAGATCTACAAGCATCCTAAAGAAGAACGGATTGCCCGAACTTGGGGAACCACTGCTCCTGGTTTACCTTATGTTGAAGAAGCTATAACAAATGCTGGCAACTGGCTGATCGGGGGTGATCTTGAGGTGATCGAACCTATAAAGTATCATGATGGTCTTGATAGGTATCGACTCTCACCTGCAGAACTCCGTAGGGAGTTTACCAAGCGGAATGCTGATGCTGTGTTTGCCTTTCAGTTGAGGAATCCTGTCCACAATGGACATGCTTTGCTGATGATGGACACCCGTCGCCGTCTTCTTGAAATGGGTTACAAGAACCCCATCCTTCTACTTCATCCATTAGGAGGCTATACAAAGGCTGATGATGTCCCACTTAGCTGGCGGATGAAACAACATGAGGAGGTAGAATCACATTCCTAACAATGGTTTGTTACTTTGCAATAACCACATTGTGTAGATTATACTACACAGTGAGTCCACTCTGATCGAACTATTTCTCAAGACATCTTAAACTTCCTATTCTTGTGATGCTTAAGCATAATATTACCTCTATCTTCTCTTTTCTTTTTCTTAATTGATTAGGGTAAAAATACTAATATTATTATTCCTTGTGCATTCTCAGGTGCTAGAAGATGGAGTTCTTGATCCAGAGACAACTGTGGTCTCTATTTTCCCCTCTCCAATGCACTATGCTGGACCAACTGAGGTGCAGTGGCATGCAAAGGCTCGAATTAATGCAGGTGCTAACTTTTACATTGTTGGCCGGGACCCAGCAGGTATGGGTCATCCCGTTGAGAAACGAGACTTATATGATGCAGATCATGGAAAGAAAGTATTAAGCATGGCTCCTGGTCTGGAGCGGTTAAACATTCTTCCTTTCAAGGTATTTGATATTTGCATGGACGATGCTACTGTAGTTCTAAGTAATTGCTGATATCAATTTGATCTGTCACGAGATTATTACTTATGACAATTTACTTTATCCAATTCAGGTTGCTGCATATGACAAAACCCTGGGGAAAATGGCATTTTTTGATCCTGCAAGACCACAGGACTTCCTTTTCATATCAGGCACCAAGGTATATATTTGAGGACATTGCAATGTAATTAATTCAGTTTCCTGAAAAGGACTCATGAAATGTGTGTTTCTTTTTTTGTAAGAGAAAATCCTGATTTATTTGTGCATGGTTCTGTCTGATTAGATGCGAATGCTGGCTAAGAATAAAGAGAGCCCACCCGATGGCTTCATGTGTCCTGGTGGATGGAAGGTGTTGGTCGAGTACTATGGTAGCCTAGCACCAAAGGAAAATGGCACTGTCCCCACTGCTGTACCTGTTTAGTGTAATCTGCTATGATGTAATTTAATGGCGTGGTATCCACATGGTGAAATCTTGGAGATTATTTATGTGAAGGTGTGCTCAGTTCCTAGAATTGTATCTGTCCATATCTCCAATAAGTGAGTACGTTGTGCGTCCATGTAAAAAAGAAGCTTGGGAAAATGCTTGAATCTGTAATCTCAGCGCCCGTCATTTTTCATCAAGGACTATTGTGGGGTGCATTGTATCATATGTTGTTTTGTGCTGCTGTGATGTTAATGGACACGAATTGTGGGATGCATTTCTGGTGTTATAATTGTGGCTTGGGCCTGCATGGAATGCTTTAAAGATACTGTTAAGAGGATCAAAGACAAGCATAGCCAGTCATGTTCAAGTTTCTGGTCAAAAGGCTTAATTTTTTAGAAATATGTTAATGGAGCCTCAGACACTCGTTGTGAGATGAAGTAAGTATTAATTTGATCTTCATTTCATTAGAAAAGGCTTTTTCAAAAAGCACCTTGATAAAAAACAATAAAAAAATTGATTATTAAAATGACTCAAGAATAACGCAGGTCAGGTGAAGGTGAAAGATATGTTTCTACCCTGATGAGAATCGAAATTCACTTTCATTATGGTAAAATTGCAAAATCTGACCACAATGGTATACATATGAGGACAAGTGATAATTTTTATTTTAAATACATTTTATTTGGTGATTTTATAGTATTTTTTTTACATTTTTAGTTTTCTTTAAAGAAATTGATATTTAATTGAGTAAAATTTTGATTTCAAGGTTTAACCGTATCTTTAGATTGAAAACGAAAAAAAGGAATCAAGTTTTACTCAATTTATAGTTCAAATAAATAAGTTATGAAATTTTGAAGTTACATAACAATACAAATTTTGATCAGAAAGTTACACAGTTTGAGACACAATTATGTCTTTAGGTTGTGTTCATGTAGGAATATTTGCTAAGATCCAAAAGTTATATGACCTAAGGGTACAACTATATCTCAAGCTGTGTTTGCTGACGAAAAAAGGAACTTTACAATACATTATAAAATAGCTTACTAGGGTTAGACTTGAAGAAAAGAAGGAGCAAAAGGCGAAAGCAACACCTAAACTTCAAGATTGAAGAAATTTTTCATCAACAAAAGGGATTTTTTAATTTTATTTCTTAATTTTGTTGCAATTCGTTTTTAGTTTTATTATGATAACTTAAAATTCTTATATTTAGGATTGTGGAACCTAAGGTTTCATATGACTATTAGATTGATTGATAATTTTCAATAAAGTTTCTATCTTTTCTTGATTCAATTATGTTATTCAATTGTTAATTGATATTTCTAGAGTATTAATCTATGATATTATATATGATGATTGAGAAATTACATGTGTAATAAGATCTTGACATAATTGGAGAGAATTACATGTGTACTTAGAGATAAGATACATATTTTTTCTAGAAAGTTATTATTTTGTGTGGGAATTCATTATGCATTAATGCGATTTTAAATTATATTACTAAGTGAAGAGATTTCGGTAAATAATTTAGGATTAGGGTTAATATGCTTGAGAAAGGTGTTAACTTTAATTGTGAATCCTTCCGGTTAAAAATAATAGAGATTGAATTAGATACATTTTAAACGATCACATGTTAAACACTAGGGGAAATAATTTCAAAATACGTTATTTGCCTTCTTGAAGTCATTCTTAGTTTTATCGCTTTCTAAATTGCTTAATCAAGTCTTATAATTAGGTTAGTTTGTTAATTTTAGTATTTTTAATTCATTCAATTTATCATAATTTTTCGGTTACATAATATAACTAAGGTTAATATTAGTACTCGAAGTATTTGAGTGATCAATTCGGACTTACATCTGCTATATTAAAACTGATAGGTGCACTTGCCTGATATCAAGTTTTTGGCGCCGTTGTCGGGGATTTTTGATATTAGGAACATTAGTTGCTTTATTACTTTGACCATTTTTTTTCCTTTCTTTTTTCTCTATTTTCATTATTTATTTTTATTACTTAGAGCTACAATTGATTCTATATTTCTTGCTCTTATAGTGCATGACTCGAAACAACCCAAAAGATTTGATAGAACTTGATCCTGAAATTGAGAGAACTATCCTTCAAAATTTGAGATTACGACCTAGACAAACTGTGGCTACCATAGAAGACGAGTCAATCGTTGAGGTTGATACTGCCAAAGTGGATGCTATTGTAAAACTCCCATCTCCAACTTCAGTTAAGGCCATAAGAAGTTTTTCAGGGCATGTAGGTTTTTATAAGCGATTTATTAAGGACTTCTTAAAAATTACCCACCTTTTAACTAAGTTATTAGAGAAGGATGTACCTTATGTTTTCTCTCAAGAGTGTTTGAAAGCTTTCAATATCCTTAAAGAGAATCTTACCGATGCCCCAATCATGGTAGTACCTGATTGGGTACTTCCCTTTGAACTTATGTGTAATGTAAGTGATCACGCAGTAGGGGCAGTGCTAGGGTAAAGACGAGACAAGCACTTTTAACCAATTCACTATGCTAGCAAAACTCTTAATAATGCTCAGGAGAACTATACTACTATAGAAAAGGAGTTGCTAATAATTGTTTTTGCCTTTGATAAGTTTCGCTCTTATTAGCTTCTATCTAAAGTGATTGTTTACACTGATCATTTTGCCTTTAGGTACTTGTTAGCAAAACCAGATGCAAAGCCAAGACTGATTAGGTGGATCTTGTTGCTATAAAAGTTTGATGTGGAGATCAAAGACAAAAAAAGGCGCTGAGAATTTAGCAACAGATCACCTATCTCAATTGGAGAATCCAAAGTTGGAAATGCTCGAAGAGAATGAGATCAAAGATGAGTTCCCTGAAGTGCGACTCTATGCCATCGACTAGGTAAGTGATATGGAAATTCCTTGATTCGCGGATATCGCCCATTTTTTAGCTACTAAGATTATATCGAAAGGATTTCCACACCAGAAAAAGAAGGAATTTTTTTCTGATATGAAACATTATTTTTGGGATGATCCTTACCTATTTAAAGTATGTGCAGATCATGTTATTCGAAGGTATGTACTGTACCTCGAAGGATGGAGAATTTTGTGCCACTGTCGCTCGAGGCCTACAGGTGTGCATCACAATACCAATAGGACAGCTCATAAGGTCTTAGAGACTGGATTTTATTAGCCTACCTTATTCAAAGATGCCCAAAAATATGTTGAGATTTGTGATCGTTGTCAACGAGTGGGGAATATATCTCGTATGAATGAAATGCCACAAAACCCCATCATTGAGGTCGAGGTATTCGATGTGTGGGGGATTGATTTTATCGGCCTTTTCCCGAACTCTAATGGAAATAAATATATCTTAGTAACTATTGACTATATCTCTAAGTGGGTAGAAGCTAAAGCCCTACCTATTAATGATGCTAGGATAGTAAAAAAATTCTTAAAAGGCCTATTTTCTCGATTTGATACCCCTAGGACAATTATAAGTGATAGGAGAACACACTTTTGTAATGCCCAACTCGACCAAGTGTTGAAACGTTATGGCATTATGCATAGAATAGCTACCCCGTACCACCCCCAAAGTAGTTGCCAAGTGGAAGTTGCTAATCGCAATCTTAAGCGAATTCTTGAAAAAACCGTAAAGTATCATAGGAGAGATTGGTCAGAAAAGTTGGAAGATGCTTTATAGGCACACAGAATTGCATACAAAACCCCATTAGGGACTACACTCTATCGACTTGTATATGGGAAGGCTTGTCATTTATCGGTAGAGATTGAACATAAGGCTTATTGGGTAATTAAAAGTGCTAATGTTGATTTTAAGCATGCAGGTTCTTACAGGAAGCTTCAATTAAATGAGCTAGAGGAATGGTGAGCGAAAGCATATGAGAACTCTAAATTATACAAAGAAAGGGCCAAAAAGTACTACGATCAGCGAATCAAACAAGGTCGATAATTTAAAGAAGGCGATCATGTCCTTTTGTATAACTATTGCCTTCGTTTATTCCCAGATAAGTTGAAATCCAGGTGGTCTGGACCATTTACAATTATACAAGTTTTCCCGTATGGGACCGTTGAAGTTACACACCTGGAGAAAGGCACATTTAAGGTAAATGGGCAACGATTAAAGTTATACTTGAGTGGAAATTTAGAGCATGTTGGACGAGAGGAATTTTATCTCCACTCAACAGAACAATCATGAGCTACAATCGTATCCCGTTGAGCTATCGACGTTAACTATAGCGCTTCATGGGAGGCAACCCATGCCGAACTCTTCTTTTATTTATGTTTTGCTTTAATATTCTTTGATTGCATTCTAGTTCTTTTAGTCCATTCTATTCTATTTTTTTTTATAACTTAGCATTCCTTCTTTAATCTATTCAATTCAATTTAATTTTTTTTCTTTCTTTTCTTATTTTTTTATTATATTTAAATTCATGAATTTAGGCTGGGCAAAAAAAAAAAAAAAAAAAACAGACAGTTATACGGGCATGGGACACGGCTATGTCCTAACCCGTGTCCATTCATGCCCCTTCAATGCCTCCCCCGACAGAAAGTTACACGGACGTGGGATACGATTGTGTTCTAGCCTGTGTGCGCCCAGCAACATACATCCTTTGCCAGAAAGTTGCATGGGCATGGGACACGGTTGTGTCCTAACCTATGTGTGCCCAGCCTTATGCACCAACTACAAAAAGTTATACGGGCATAAGACACGATTGTATTTTAGCTCGTATGTGCCCAGCAATATGCATTCACGACAAACAGTTACACAGGCGTGGGACACGGTTGTATCCCCGCCTATGTTCGCCTGGGTAAAGCATCCAATACAAAAAGTTACACGGGCGTGGGACACAATTGTGTCCCAACCCCTAGCTCATGTTTGCCCAGCATCCACACGACCTTAATACATGTCCTGCACAACATTGTCAAAGCATAAACACATACAACTTCATTTCACATTTCATTTTTTTTCCACCTTCTCCTTACGTTTTACTTTTCATCAGCACATTTCTTCATCAAATCCAACCCGATCTATGTAAGTTCATCTCATTTTTTGTATGCCCTCTCTTGTTCATGCTTTGTTTTCATTATTGTTTAGGCATTCTTCGGTAATCGAAATTTAGATCTTCTGTGAATGGATATATGAATTTTGTCTGAGAATTTACTTGATTTTTATTCTTTCATGATAGACATACACATTTGTCTTGTGTTGATAGATTTACATGCCTTTATGATGCCCTTTATGGCTAGATATTACTTTATGTTCTATCAAACACGAATTCTGTTTGCAAATTCAATGATAACTATTCAATTACGACAATTAGGGTTAGAATTGTGAGAGTGATTTTGGGACATTTAAAGTTTTTAACGTGTTAGGACGCCTTCTTTTCAAGAAGATTGTATTGTAACGAGTCTAATGTATAATTAGTTGGATGAATTTGCTAGCCATTTCTTTTACACCAACTAGTTTTGTAGATGCACTCTATATGTTTGTTCAAATGTCCCAATGAGAATTCTTTTAATATCCATCACTTCTACTCCTTTATAACACTGTCTTAGTTTGAACTAAGTGTGGCAAAGATGCGCATTTTTTATTTGGTGTGGTGTTTCTTCTTAGGTAGTCAATGGCAAATCGCACAAAGCTTACCGTTCGGAGAAAATCTAAGTATGCAGCCTCATCTTCAATGCAAAGAGGTGCCATTATTAAACCATTGGCTATTCTCCCTCCAATAGAGCACCCAATGCTTCAATTCAAAGAGAAATACCAGTCGATTCGCTATAATTTACTTAAGAACAAGCCATTTAGCGACACCCTTCGTTTGGATTGGGATATTTTTGCCCAATTAAAGCTAACAAAGGAAGTGAAGGAACTATTGGAAGGAACCATTTAGGAGCAATTCTTATCTCTTGAAGCTTCAGTTTATAAGGAGCTGACATTGGAGTTCTTATGCACATATAAACTCGATAAAGAGAGTGTTAGTGGCATAGGCCCCAAACGCAAACTCCATTTCACTTTGAATGGCTAATCTTTCCACATGACAATCACTCGATTGGGCAAATATCTTGGTCTTTATGAGGATAAATTCACATAGACAAAAGAGTTCCAATGTTTAACATGTCATTTTCTACGTGAAGTAACATTAGGGAAGTTTTGGAATGAAATTACTATTGGTGATGCTTATGACCCAGCAAAGAGTAAGGCTTTTCAATTGGTCAAACTTGAATATCGTGTTCTTCATTGGCTCTTTGCACATATGTTGACGGGCCGAGGCCAAAGCACCAGTGTGGTTTCCAATAAGGATTACCTCTACTTATATAGTGTTATTCATAAATACCCAATCAATCTAGCCATTGAGCTAGCTAAACTTTTTAGCCACCAAGCAACTACTACAAGGAAGAAAAGGCATATTTGGTGTGGCCCCTATATCACCTTGTTAGTGTAGGCTATATGGACTAAGGTTGTAGTTTGGCCTTTGCTTACCTTTGTTACTCAAGTTACTCCTATGCGACTTAACTCCTTTTATCTCATGAACTTTTTACCAACGGGATGTCAAGGTTGACACTCATGAACCACCTCTAGAGGACAGACATCTTCAGCAAGCTTTAAGGACAAATTTGATATCTTGATGACTGAGATTCGTTATATTCGAGAAAGTGTGGATAAACTTCATATCCACCAAGACAAATTAGAAAAATTTCTCAAGATGAAAGAGTTAGATGCAAATGATGAGGACAGTGAGAGTGAGGAAGAGGAAGCTGGGGGTAGTGAAGAGGAAGCTAGGGATAGTAAAGAGGATGCTAAGGGTAGTGAGGAAGACGAGGATGAAACCATAACGGATGCACCATCTAATGAGGATGATAGAGAGACGGATTTCGATCCCTCTTCTTAGTTCATTTTTTTTTTTTTAGTTGGCCAGGGCATGTGCAATCAGACATGTAATGTCGATGGCTTCAAAGTTATGGACTTCTTCACATTATTTTTGACTGGTAGGGAAGTATTAGTTTCTTTTTCAATACATGTATTTCCTTTTTCCCTATGATTTTTTTTTTTTTATTGTTTCATATCTTATTGTTATGCTTTCTTAGTCGTACATTGAGGACAATGTGCGTTATTAAGTGTAGGGAAAGGATATATATGAATTTGTTACTATTTAGGAGACCAATTATTTACTTTTGACCCAATTAATTTTTAAGTTAACTTGTAATAGGTGATTAACAAGTGTTGGGTCAAATCAACCATGTCATCTTGATCATTATTGATCTTATTATACTTTACTAGAATTGATTAGTCAAATCTTTAGAGGGCAAAGTTACGAGTTATTTAGCTTAGGACTCTAAGACTTGAGATTAGAACAACATCACTAGTTGAGAGTTAATCATGGTTATTTTTAAATTTACTTTTATGTATACATTTCTCTTATAAATATTTAGAGCCCTATAATTTTTAGCAAACAAACAAATGAAATTCTTATTTTGAGAACCCCTGAAAAATCATAATGATTGGAGGTAAAAAGTAATAACAAGTGTATGACTAGAAAAAAATTGGTAAGGATTCGTCTTGGTCTGTCAGAAGAGAGAGATTAAGTCCCAATGCCAATACTAATGAAAAAATTAGTATGGATCGACCTTGGTCCGTTAGAAGAGCAAGGTTCTTTCTTGCTATCAATATAAGGGATAAGTTGGTATGGATTGGTTTTAGTCCATCAGAAGAGCAAGATTCTTTCCCTCTACCAACACAATTGTGCTTAAATAAAGTAAATTTAAAAAACCTCCCAACAAAAGCATGAATTAAGGAGATGATCAGAGGATGAGTGGATATAAAATGTGTTTGTTTTAGATTATGGTGCTTGGTGAGATTGAAGAGAGAATTGTATACACTCTAGTCAAATGGACAAAATTTCTATGACTTTTTCTCAGTTAGCGAGATGTTAAATCTAATTTCTAGTTTAAGAATCCTTGTTTAAATAACTCGAGTAAACTTTGAGTTTCATAAATTAACTAATGAACTCTAGTATTAAATATTGTTGAAGTATTCGAATATGGTCAGGTGAAATAATGTCATTGTTAAGGATGAAATTGGTTGACTTTATTATTGCAAGTTAATTGAAAATGATTTTCTTACGTTTCTTCGAGTTAAGTGTATTCATTCACCAGTTTTCTAAATAGTGATAAATTTTGATTAGCGTTTCTTATCCCAAAATTTTGTTTTGATTTATTTGCTTGAGGACAAGCAAGTGCTCAAGTGTGAGGAAATTTGATAACTCTTATTTTAAATACATTTCACATGGTGATTTTATATTACTTCGCTTACATCTTTGGTTTTCTTTAAAGAAATTGATACTTAATTGAGTAAAATTTTGATTTCAAGTTTTGAACACATCCTTGGATTGAAAACGAAGAAAAGGAATCAAGTTTCACTCAATTTGGAGTTCAAATGAATGAGTTATGAAGTTTTGAAGTTACATAAATAATAGGAATTTTGGTTAGAAAGTTATACAGTCTAGGACACAACTGTGTCCATCCAAGAAGATTTGCTAAGGTTAGAAAGTTACACGACCTGGGGACACAACTGTGTCCCAAGTTGTGTCTGGTGACGAAAAAAGGGACTTTACAATACATTATAAAAGGACTTACTAGGGTTTCATACAGGGGATTGGACATTCAAAAGAGAAGAGACTTGAAGAAAAGGAGGAGCAAAAGGCGAAAGCAACACCCAACTTTAAGATTGAAGAGATTTTTCATCAACAAAAGGGGTTTTTCATATTTTATTTCTTGATTTTGTTGCAATTCGCTTTTAGTTTCATTATGATAGCTTAAAATTCTTATATTTAGGATTATGGAACCTAAGGTTTCATATGACTATTAGATTGATTGATAATTTTCAATAAAGTTTCTATCTTTTCTTGATTCAATTATGTTATTCAATTGTTAATTGATATTTCTAGAGTATTAATCTATTATATTATATATGATGATTGAGAAATTACATGTGTAATAAGATCTTGACATAATTAGAGAGAATTACATGTGTACTTAGAGATAAGATACATATTTTTTCTAGAAAGTTGTTCTTTTGTATGGGAATTCATTATACATTAATGCGATTTTAAATTATATTACTAAGTGAAGAGATTTCGATAAATAATTTAGGATTATGGTTAATATGCTTGAGAAAGGTGTTAACTTTAATTGTGAATCCTTCCGGTTAAAAATAAAAGAGATTGAATTGGATACATTTTAAGCAGTCACATGTTAAACACTAGGGGAAATAATTTCTAAATACGTTATTTGCCTTCTTGAATTCATTTTTAGTTTTATCGCTTTCTAAATTGCTTAATCAAGTCTCATAATTAGGTTAGTTTGTTAATTTTAGTATTTTTAATTTATTTAACTCATCACAATTTTTCGGTTAGATAATATAACTAAGGTTAATATTAGTACTTGAAGTCTTTGAGGGATCGACTTGGACTCACATCCGCTATATTAAAACTGATAGGTGCACTTCCTGATATCAACAAGAAGTCTGTCTTTCGTTTCAGCCACATTTCTCTTTCTCTAAATGAAGCAGCAGTTGAGTGGTAATGTAAATGTATAGTGGAGCAAAGAGCATGGGAAGGTGAAATCTGAGGTTCAATAGTTCCATGCCAACTGGTGATAATTTTTTGTGCTACATATTCAGGTTTATGCCAGTAAGATTACAAATCCACGATCCATGCCATCATTCATCCATTGGTTTATTAATTGTATCCTATTCCAAATCGATTATCGACCCGTTTAATAAAACATATTCTATATCCAAGTGCATCCAGTCATCAATTGAAAGAAGCTAAAAATAAAATTCTCTTTCGATCAAAAAATAAATAAATATATAACATTCGTCATAGTTATCGAGTCCATTAAAATATTTCTCGAGCGAATGAGAATTTTTCCAACATTAGGTTTTACAAAAACAAATTACTTGAAATCTTTAGCATAACAAAATATAATAAGTTACAAAGCAAAGTCATCTGAAATGGCACAAATAAAGTAAATCATCCGTTTGTTATATAGATAAGAATTGTTAAATTAAAAAAAAAATTGTAAGAGTAATTTATCTACACATTTGTTTGAACAATTCAGAATACGAAAATGCGGCCATGAAATTGGATTAGGCAACGGCGCCTACCTATCACAACTTAAAACTGTCATTTTGAGTCTAGGCTCTCAAGGACTGATCCAAGTAACTTGACTTTTTCGAGCACTTAAGCACTTTCCTAAGAAGAAGAGCTCGATATCCTCTAGCAACTTGCTTGGTCCCCTATGAGAGCTCGGTCCTGGCCATGCAACCTATTTTGGATGCCTAAGCAACTTGGCATGCCCTGTTCATTCCTTGAGTTAGCATAACTTGCTCGGGCTACCTTAAGCACCTCAAGGTAATAAAAAAGCTCGGCCTGACTCCTTAGGTTGCAATAGCCTCGATCCTCCCAAGCATGCAATAGGTGCTTGGCATGTGGCTTAGTGCTTGCAGGGTTGCTATCTCACACTCTCTCTTTTCATTAATAACCCTCTACCATCCATAGTATGCCTAGCACACTCTGTAGCTCTAAATATGTTAGCATCTCAAGTTTCAAATGTAGCCACCAACTTATCCAAGGCCGACTAAGCAACGAAGCCATTCTATCCCCTGTAATAACCATGAATAACTGAACCTTAAGATGCTACGTTTTCCTAACAAGTGAGCTCCTTGGCCTATAAATAGGACAAGGAGCTAAAGGTACAAGATCTTTTTCTCCCACTTTGATTCCCTAACACATGAAGCACTCCCAAAATACTCCTTAAGACACTCTTAAACACTTCAAACACCTCTCTTTTACTCTCTTTCACTCTCTTCATATTAACTTAAGTATTGGAAGGCTACATTGATACAACTATAAAGAGTTTTTTATAGGTCTTCCACTAAGCAAAGTTGATGAACCACTTGAAGCAATCACCAACATACTTCACATGATCTTATGCATCACCATTTGGCACCCACTACTTTTGGCAAATCCACAAAAAAAAAAAAAAAAAGGCTAAAAGCATAAACACACATCCTCAAGCCTCTCAACAAGCTAACGTTGGTAGGTCATCACCTTTACTACCACAATCATCTACACTCGCTTGAATTGCCCCAACCTCGGAGTTAGAGTAACTCAGGGTGATATTCCACCAAATGATTGAAGAAAACCATTGAACACATGAATCCAATGCTACTCTTCATTGGGAAGTAGTAGTAGTGAAAAAGCCACGAGAGAAACATCGCTAGGAAGAGGCCACAATCAGCTCATCCACAAGATCAAGTAGGTAAAGCACGAGCTCCACTTTAACACCAAATTCAAATCCCTCGCGCCTACATGAACATGTTCAACTCGATCACCATCTTCCTAAGGATCTTCGTAATTGGTTGAATATTAACTATGGCAAAGCATACACGCTGAGTGAGCAATCTGGAATGAGTAGAATGCCTAAGGAGTTCTTCCCAAGAAACTTCTAGAAGCCACTTAAGGACATGAATGTCCAAGAGTTAGATGAACACATTTACCATGCTTTTAGCATGTGTAACCAAACGAATGTTAAGTCCTTGGCCTATGTTTCACAACTAGGCATAATGCAGAGTGTTTTCATGTTTGCCAACCTCAAAGAGATGCTCCTACGAGGTGTAAGGCCCCTATACCTAAGCAGCTATGATGGTTCAAGTGACCCTGAATGACCATCTAGTATACTTCCATACAATAATGGGCCTCCACAACTTTTTGGATGCCATCATGTACAAAGACATCCCTAGCATACTTATAAAGGTCACACTTCTCTGGTTCAACACTTTACCCAATAACTCAATTAGCAACCTTGGCAAGCTCACATCGAAGTTCTAACAACACTTCCTTAGTAGCAAGGTACGTATAGGGACTCTACACTTTATAATATCAAGCAACGGCCTAATGAGACACTTTAGGCTTACTTAGAGTGCTTCAACTAGGCTAAGCTTCAAGTTCTTAAGTTGGATATAAGGGTTGCACTCTATGCTCTTATTATAGGTGTTGACCCCAATGGTGAGGCCAATGTCTTAAATTGTCCTAAGATACTTGATGAATTCATGCATGTAGTAAAGAAATATGTGGTTTGAGAAGATGTTATAAGGGCAAGGCTTGAGACTAACCATGATAGACGTAGCTTGGTTAAGGATTGCTTTGATCTAGGGACAATAAGTCGTCCTCCTCCTCTAAAGAGAGTCAAAAGAGGTAAAAACAAAAGTTTGTAGACTATGTGAGCCACATACCCTTGAACCACCCTCTTAGCAAGGTTCTTTATGAAGTTAAGAGTTAGCTCCCCAAACCTTCTTAAGTCCCTTCTTAAGTCCAAAAGACCCAAGAAATTATAGGATTATACAAGTTTTACAACTACCACAATGTGCACGAGCGTAATGTAGCTGATGAGAGAAACCAAATCTAACTGCCTACTTAACATTGTTGAATTGAATAACCATAACAATAGCAAGAAGACCATCATGACAACTAGAAACATCAGGGTAAGAGTGGCTAAGTCAACACAATCATTGGAGGCTTCAAGGTAGGAGGAGCAAGGTCCTCATTCTTAGTAAAGCATGAAGTCCTGCTCATTCAAGGCAAGAAGGCAAGGATTGACGTCAAGGCCCTAAAGGGGGCTTAGTAGGATTGCCTAAAATTTCCATAACACATGTGCACCTATAATATGGAAATTGCCTTGCAAGTTAGAGATTGCAAGACTCTAAATGATTAATCACTAAGGTTACTTTTTTTTTTTAGTAATTAATTTACTGTATAATACAAATATAAATAACTATGGGTGTTCGATATCCTACAGTTCCTCAAAACCGTAGAGAATCTGTATCCCCTACTAAATAATAAGATAAGATATGCCAACATTATAAAATTGCAGGAAAAATTAAATTATATTAAATTATAACATGTAAATATTTTCTACAAAGAGTGTTTATGTATTACCTATAAAGATCTCAACTAATTCTAACACTAATGTACATATCTTCATCTCGCACCTAGCACTCGAGACTTATCCAAAGCCTATCGTATGCAAACCTACAAAAGAAAGACTATTGGGGAATAAGCTACAAGAGCTTACTGAGCTATCCCTTATACCATATTGGCAAACAAGTTATCAAACAAATTGTTACAACCATATGAATATATGTATACGCAGTATGCCAAACAATATATGCAGTTGACCCGTACTACATAAAATATCAAATTTTAACGCCCTCCGAGATTAGGGTTGGAGATTCATCGGCACTAATCACGACCAGGCTCTAGCACCTGGGTTTTTACCCATAACTTTGAATATCATATTTCGTAAAATATATTTCCATTTCTAAACCATCTAATAGTACACAAAATCTCAAGCCTAGCGGTGAGGTGGCCCTCGCAGTCCACACTCACACCCTATAGCGGAGGTCTCTAGACTCGATCTTCAACCATACGGTTGGCGTCTCCATCGCCTAGTAAGCTCATAGGTTTGGGTAAGGTCATGTTGTACGAGTGCATCATACAGAAACACTTTAATATATATAAACAACCCCCGTAAGGCCTTTCTTTATCTCCGCATAAAGTGACAGTCAGAATAAGTATATGCAATGCATGGATAATGCATGACCCTTTTAATTTAAGATAAGCCAAATATAATTAGGTCAAATTACGAGGTGATCAATCAATATTAGCAAACCATCCAAATTATATAAAAATCAATCATATCATCAAATCATCAATTATCGTATTTAACAATATTTCTTACAATAATCAATCAATATCAAGCACACGCATATCCCAAAACCCCATGCATTAAGTTATTGATATTCAATTTAAGTGCCTTAACTATAAGTACAGACAAGTATAAAGTCATCGGGAGTACTCACTTGACTATGACGACTCGCTTTAGTCATAATAACCGATCAGAAGATCCTCGCCCTCGTTAGGATCACCTGATCATTATGAGATAACAGGGATAATAAGTAGTTGACTTAACTAATGATTCTAGGTATCTATCTACCTAATTCTACCTAAGTTACTATCAGCCTTTATTCGATTAAACCTAATTGCTAATCATACGTAACTTTTTCATTCTATTTTCAATATTTACGAATTTATTATCGTTTTTCATCATTTTCGGATGCACGTTCACACGATGATGTCCGTTTTGGACGTTAAGACCCGTGTTTTATGATGTAGACTAAATTTATTGAAATTCTAACTATTGAAGCTTAATTATTCTTATTGGCTAGTTTTATGTTCCATTTTGGTAGTTAATGGTTTAATTAGCTATTTATTCTTATACTTAGGGAATTTTACATTGGTATTACTAATTTATATCCTTGATTAAGTTTGATTTAATTTAGGAAGTGTATTAGGGTTTAAAGTTTTGGATCTTAAGTACATGTACATACTTATGTTCTTATTTTATAAGATTATGCTTATATCATCACTTATATCATCAATTGCTTGTGTCATTACTTATATCATCATTTGCTTATATCATGGCTTATGTCATCATGTGATTACCTCATTGCTTACATCATCCTTTGCTTACATAAGCCTTACCTCATGACTATGTGTTTTATGTACACTTATACATAATGTACATATACTTATACCTTTCCTCTACTTATATGTTTACTAGTATACTTATACATATACTTATACTTATATCGTATTTATACTTGTATACATACTTATATACCTATACGGTCATATACGTATTTTTGTACAAATTTCGTATGCCAAATTTTCCTCTTAAGAAAACCTTCCTAATTTCATTCCTTTGTGTTTTCAAGTGTGTATTTAGTATAGTATATGTATGTATAGTTAGGATTTGTCTTAGTTTAGGTTATGTACATGGTAAATACCCATGTACAAAGGTTCCCATACTTGTATTCTTTTAGTATTTCCTTATGTATACATACTTAAGAGCATATACGCATGTATTCCTTTCCTCTTCTTCATGATTCCTATATTCCTACACTTAAAGATGGGAACTTTATATCCTCTTCTTCAAAATCACACATAACACATGTGTACTTATCTAATCTACCTAATTACCTAACTAATGAATAATATAAAGTAACATAAAGTAATATAAAGTAACTTGATCACATACCTTAGTTTGTGTAGGAATTATAGAGACAAAAAGGAGAGTGTTGAAAGTGAAATGGAAGAAGAAAGCTCACAACAATGGAGAGGGCTTTTGTTTTGTTTCTTTTTGATTTGTTTTGTTTATGGAAGAAGGAAAATGGTGGGCTCTAGAAGGGGAAATGAATGGACGGCAATTAAAAGAAGGAAGAAAAGAAGAACCAAAAGAAAAGAAATCATTAGATGCTAAGATATTTTTTTTTCTTATACATTAGTGTCTTTTGTTGACTTTAGTCAACATGTGTTAACTTGGTCAACAGTTTGACCTTGGTCAACATGTGTTGACTTGGTCAACTTTCTTTAAGCATATGCAATTTTGTACACATAATGTAGTAATTAAGGAAAATTAAGAGAAAAATTAAGGAAATGAAAGGAAATGAGGTATTTGGTGAATTGATTAGTAAAATATATGACGAGGTCTTACTTTAGGTATTTATATCCTATATACATCATTTGGTAAGCTAATTAGTATAACTAAGATGAAAAATGTCATTTAGGGTATTAATGTTCATTAGATGTAACTTAAGCATAAACTAAACCCTTAACTCTATGTAATACTATCATAATCATATACTTAGGAGATAAATGTAATTTATGATTCATTATCTTAGTTTCTAAAGGTTTACTTAAGGATTCTAAATATACATGCATGATTGAAAGTCATCTCGCATCTTTCACTAATGATTTGACAAAATATGAGGGTTATATTATTAATTAGAGTTTTAGGGTATATTATGATGAATTAATGCTCACATGTCTTTAAGGTTATCATTTTAGGGTTTTTATTACTTTTGAATGAAATCTTTAGTGTTTACATACATTTAGGGTATAAAAGTTTCATATGCGATTGATTAATTCTTTTAGGGTTTTTACTTTCATTAGCCTTGTCAACTCTTAAATTATCTAATATACTCGAGTCTATTTCAAAAGCTAGATTAAAAATTTTAGGGGTTTACAATTGATACCACCATAACCTTTTTGGTAGAGGACAAAGAGGGAGTTAAGTATCTACACATCAATGTACTAGTGATCAACGTAGAGATCGAGCACTTTGATATCCCTAAGACGTTTGTTGCGAGTAGCAGTTTAATAGACATCCTCTTTTATCATACTTACGAGTAGATAGAAGAGTAGTTTTTCAAAGAGCCCCTGCAACCATATAAGTACAGCCTTATTGTCTCTAGAGGCAACAAACTTATGCCAGCTAAGGGGCTCATCAACCTTCATGTTCAATTGGGCAACGACATGCACATTGCCACATAGTTGAATGATTTCGTTATCATCAACCAGTAGTCCCCATACAATTCTATACTCGAACTACCAAGCATCACAAAGTTTGACATGTTGATCAGTCAAAGATGCCTTAAGGTGAAGTTCTTCATGCAAACCAGAGTTAGTGAAGAGTGAGGCGATCAGCAGTTGTCAAGATCCCTCTACCTTAAGACATAATCTTATGACAATGTTATGGATATAGAGTTAAGGCTGGAGGAAAAGCCAAGCTTATAAGGAGAGTTCGCTGGAATGACTAAAGAAATCAAGATTGGGATCTGTCCTAAGCTGATCATACGACTATAAATGTCACTACCTACAGAAGAAAGAGACTGGCTCATTAATTTCATTTAAGCTAACACCGACGTATTTGTATCATAGTTCATATTTTGAAAAGGAAGTGGGGATGTTTAACTTAGGGTTTAATGTAGAGTGAGTAGCGTTAGTAGGCGATTTATTGATAGGGTAGGGTAGTCTCTCTCAAGGTGGGGTTAGCCCTCCGTGAGCAAACTGGTTGAGAGTAGATATCGCTCTCCTAATGATGGTCATGGTGGCTAAAACTAGTAGAAAAGTTGGGCCTCCTAATCATATGAAGAATAATGACATTGCTAGATGGCACTCTTAAAGATAGAAGGGCTTGAATAGTCTTAGGAAGAAAGTAAGGGAAAAATGGGCATTTGATGAGGTGGTGAATCTCCCGTCTTGTAACAATATAGTATTAAAGTGAAGAAGTTCTAGCTTAAATGAGCTCCCTAAATATTACCCGATGTGCTTAATGAAAAGGGTAGTTTTTATTGACAACTAGGCTCATGTGGATAAAGCTCAAGGAAAGGAGCGGCCATTAGGTAGAAGACATCATTGCTAATGGGGACACTTATGTCATAAGCGACATTATAATAAGACTACTTGAATATTAAGAAAATAAAATGTGTAAACCCCTAAATTTCTTGACTTAACATCTAAAGTAGACTTAAGTGTGTTAGATAATCTAGGAGTTGACAAGGCTAATGAAAGTAAAAACCCTAAAAGAACTAATCAATCGTATATAAAATTTTTCTACCCTAAATGTATGTAAACACTAAAGATTTCATTCAAAAGTGATAAAAACCCTGAAATTAAAACCTTAAAGACATACGAGCACTAATTCATCATAATATACTCCAAAACCCTAATTGATAATATAACCTTCGTATTTTGCCAAATCATTAGTGAAAGATTAGGGATGAATTTCAATTATGCATATATATTTAGAACCTTTAAGTAATCTTTTAGAAACTAAGATATTATATCATAGATCACATTTATCTTCTAAGTATATAATTAGGATAGTATTACAAAGGGTTAGGGGTATAGTTGATGTTTAGGTTAAATGTAATAGACCTTAACACCTTAATTGATACTTTTCATATTAGTTATACTAAGTAGCTTACCAAATGATGTATATAGGATATAAATACCTAAAGTAAGATCTCATAATCTATTTTTACTAATCAATTCACCAAATGCCTCATTTCCTTAATTTTTCTCTTAATTTTCCTTAACTACTACATTATGTAGACTAAATGGCATATACTTTTGAAAAGTTGACCAAGTCAACACATATTGACTAGGGTCAAAAGATTGACTAAGTCAACACATATTGACTAAAGTCAACATATAGAAAAGTCAACAAAACACTTATTATTTAGAAAATATCTAAGCCATCTCATGATTTCTTTTCTTTTCTTTTCATTTAGCTTTTCTTTCCTCTTTTCCCTTTAATTACCGTCCACTCCTTTTCCTTTTAGACCCCACCATCTTCTTCATTTCAAATACAACACAAGACAAAAAGAATCAACCCCTTACCCTACTCCATTGCCGTGACCATCCCCTTTCCCTTTCACTTTCAAAATTTTCCAACTTTGTCTCTATATTTCAAGAGCAAATTAAGGTATATAATTAAGTTATTATGTTTTGCTTTATATTACTTATTAGTTAGGTTAAGAGGTAGATTAGATGAGTAGTTATGTGTTATGTATATCCATGTTGAAGAAGGCATAAAGTTTCTATCTTTAGGTGTAGAAGGATAGAAATCACGGTGAAGAGGAAGGAGACGCATGTGTATATGCCTTTAAGTATATGTACATAAGGATATACTAGAAGAATATAAGTATAGAGACCTTTGTACATAAGTATTCACTATGTACATAACCTAAACTAAGATAAATACTAACTATACATACTTATACCATGCTAAATACACTCTTAAAACACAAAAAGAATGAAATTAGAAGTTTTATTAAGAGAAAATTTTGGCATACGAAATTTGTATAAAAATATGTATATGGGTATATATACAAGTATAAATACGGTATAAGTATAAGTATATGTATAAGTATACTATTATACATATTATACATATAAGTATAGTAAAAGTATAAGTATATAGTAGTTTATGTAAAGTGTACATAAAACTAGGTATGACATAAACATGAGGTAAGGCATACATAAATAAATGATGAGGTAAGCAATGATGTAATTAAAAGATGACATAAGCCATGACATAAGCAAATGATGACATAAGAGATAACACAAGCAATTGATGATGTAAGCGATGACATAAGTATAGGTTTATAAAATAAGAAATAAGAAGAGTGCATAAGAATTAGGTACATAAATTAGTAAACTGTAATACACTTCCTAAATTGGATTAGACTTAAGTACATGAATTAGTAATAGCAAGGTAAAATTCTCTAAGTATAAGAATTTAAGGATTTACTAAATCATTAAGCACAAACATAGGATATAAATATAAGTAATAAGAATAATTAAGTTTCCATAGTTAAAATTTCCATAAATTTAGTCCATATTGCAAAACACGGGTCTTAACGTCAAAAACGGACATCACCATGTGAACGTACATCCGAAAATGATAAAAAACGACTATAAATTCATAAATATCGGAAATAGAATGAAAATGTTACATACGATTAATAATAAAGTCTAACCGAATAAAAGTTGATAGTAATTTAAGTGGAATTAGGTAAATAGACATTTAGAATCACTAGTTAATTTAATTACTTACTAGTGTTATTATATCATAATGATCAGGTGATCTCAAGGTGGGTGAGGATTTCCCGATTGATTACTACGACTAGAGCGAGTTGTCATGGCCGAGTGAGTATTTACCCTATGATTCCATGCTTCTATGTGATTGTAGATAGTAGACCTAAATATTATAATTAGTTGATTGTTGTGTAGGGTCGAGAAATGTTTGTGTAATTATTGTATGCTGAGTTGTAAACATACCTTGTAAACAGCATAATTTGGACTTAGTTATACTCGGCTTATAAAAAAAAAAACGGGTACATGCATTAACATGTATTGCATAGACACAATTCTGGCCGTCACATTACACGGAGATAAAGAGAGGCCATTCAGGGGTTGATATTATTAATTTATTGGTTCTGTACGATGCACTCGTACAAAATGACCTTACTTTAGCCCACTGGAATATTAGGCGTTGGAGGCACTAATCGCCTAGCTAAGAGTCGAGTCTAGAGGCCTTCGTTTAATGGTGAGTGTGGACTGTGGGGGCTCACTCACGATTATACTAGAACTTGGTTTTTATGAAAATAAAAGACTTATTTGATTTAAGTACGGAACATGGAGTTCCGTAGTAAAGTAAGTTCTAGTATAATACCTGGATCTGATTGGTGTCGTAAATACTCTAACCCTGACTTCGGAGGGCATTAAATCTGAGTTACATATATGAACTAGTTAACTATACGTATTGTTTGGCATTCTATTTGATCATTCATTCATATGCGTAAATATAATGTGTTTATAACTTACCTATGGTGTAACTAAGGGTTTTGCTCACTAAGTTTAGGCTTACATTCCCTTAGACTTTTGCTGCAGGATAACTTGTTCGTAGAGGCTAACTGGGGGATGCTACAGGTTAGCTTGGGGACTTAGGCAAGAGTGAGCCTTTCCGTATATTGAGAGAGCACAAATTATGTAGACTCTTACTTATGTACTTTCGTTTTACCAGTAATATAGACTTAGATATACTAAATTACTGTATATTATAAACTTTATAGTTCAAATTTTATATAAATATGTTTGTGTAATAATATCATGTGGATCTGTATGTTCTTGGGAAATTAGTGGTTATAGAGCTTTGTATATTATGTGAAGAGTTCATAATTGGAAGGATAACCAATCAGGGGTTCTTCGTACAGTATACGGTATCTGCTATGATTAGGCTGTCCTCAGTTCGTAACAAAATGTACTTCAAAGGATAAGCCCCAATCTTGGGCCACTCAATAAGAGGTGATCTTGGAGGACAAGAGGAGAAGGTGAGGGTGAAAGGATGCCCGTAGAAGCCTTAAGTCCCAATGAAGATGATCTTGGCATGGAGTTGGACAATGGAGGAATAGGTTAGTGATCTTAAGGGGGAAAGGTAGTAGAGAAGAATTCGCCCCAAGATGAGGGAATCATGGATTTAGGAAGGAGAGAATGTCATAGTTCATGTATTGGAAGGAAAGTAAGAGTGTTCAACTTTAGGCTTAATGTGAAGTAAGTGGCGCTAGTAGGCAACTTGTTCGTAGAGTAAGATAATCTCTCAAGGTGGGGTTAGCCTCCTATGAGCAAACTGGTTGGAAGCTGATACAACTCTCCTAATGATGGATATGGCAAGCTAAAACTAGTAGAGAAGTTGTACCTCCCAATCCTCATAATACCGGATGATACTCTTAAGGATATAAGGGCTTAGAATAGTCTTAGGAAGATAAGAAGGGAAAAGGCAAGCTTGCCATCTATAATATGAGAAAATATGGTGATTTAAAGGATGGCAAGTGTTGCATGAGAACTTGAGGAGGGGGTAAATCTCTTGTCTCATGACAAAGTGATGTTAAAGTGAAGAATTTCCATCCTAAACCAACTACCTAAATACTACCTAATGTGCTTAATGAAAAGGGTAGTTTTTATTGACAACTAGACTCATGTGGATGAAGCTCGAGGGAAGGAGTAGCCACTAGGTAAAGGACATCATTGCTAAAAGGAGCAGCTGTGTCATGAATAGCATTTCAATATGACTACAAGTATTAAGAAAATAAAATGTACTTCAAAGGATAGACCCTACCATTGAGCCACTCAATAATAGACGATCTTAGAGGATAAGAGGTGACGGCTAGGGGATACTTATAGAAGCCTTGAGTCTTAGCATAGATGATCTTAGTATGGAGTTTAGTAGTGGAGGAATAAGTTTAATGATCTTAAGGAGGAAAGGTAGTGGCGAAGAGTTTGCCTCAAGATGCAAGCATTGTAGATTTAGGTAGGGGAGAATGACACTGTTTGTGTTTTGGAAGGGAAGTAGAGAGTGTTCAATTTCAAGCTTAATATAAAGTGAGTAGCGTAAATAGGGAGTTTGTTTGTAGGGTAGGGTAATCTTTCAAAGTAGGGTTAGCCCCTCCTGTGAGCAAACTAGTTGGAAGTTACCTAGTGATGGCCATGGTAGGCTAAAATTAGTAAGGAAGTTAGGCCTCCCAGTCATATGGAGGATGGTGATAATATGGGATGGTATTCCTAAAGATAGAAGCACTTAGAATAATCTTAGCAAGATTAGAAGGGAAAAGGCTGGCTTATGATCTGTAATATGAGAAAATATGATGAGGCAAAAAATGGTTAAACACTGCATAGGCACTTGAAGATGGGGTGAACCTCCTTATTTCATGACCTTTGCATTGTCCCCTAAGGACATGCTAAGCATTATTGACATCCCTGAAGCAACATATCACCTCTACCTAGACTTGATGTACGGCCTGTCAAATAAAACAAGAGAGACTTTGCACCAAGGCGATAGGCTGCAACTAGGTAGGAGGTATAGAAGCTGCTTTAAGTTGAATTCGTTAAGGAGAGCACTACCCCACTTGGCTAGCAAACATTGTACTAATCAAGAAGTCCAACAGGAAATGGCGCATGTGTGTGGATTACAAGGATCTTAATAAGGCTTGCCCAAAATACTGCTTTCCTTTCCTTAAGATCTTCTAGCTTGTCGACTCAACGTCAAGCTATGCCATGCTTAGTTTGATAGATGCTTACTTGAGTTACAATTAGATTCGTATGGCCCTCAAAGATGATGTGCACACCTCATTCATCATCAATTTTGAAACATATTACTATATGGTCATGCCCTTTGGACTGAAGAAAGTTGGGGCAACATACTAGAGGTTAGTGATAAACATCTTCAAGTCTCAACACGGATAGAATGCCGAAGCCTATGTCAATGACATGATCGTTAAAAGTAGGAAAAGGATGACCATATTGAGGACTTAGGCAAGACCTTTGAGTGAGTTCCTCAAGTTTATGGTCACAAAGCATGGCATCTAGGTTAATCTAAACAAGATATAAGTCATTCACAACATGTAGGCTACTTGAGCTATCAAGGAATTCCAGTGGCTCACCAGCAAATTCATTGTGCTCAACTGCTTTGTGTCTAAATGTACTGACAAGTGCTTTAAGTTAATGAAGAACCCATCAAAGTCCAATTGGATCAAAGAATGCTAAGTTGTGCTTGACAAGCTCAAGCAGTTTCTTGAGAGCTCACCTACGTCTCTAAGCTAGTCGTTGGTGTTGAGCGTTATTTTAATTTTCCTTAATATAAGTTACTCGATATAAATTTAAGGAAAAACATTCTTTTTAAGTGTTCTAAAAAATAATTTTGAAGTCACCAACCATCAAAACTAATAAAAAGAGAAATTAGAGTTTTGGGTGGAAAAACCCTAATTTAACCACTAAGCCACAAACTTTCTAAAAGAATATTTTCTTATAGAAAATTCAAGAGTTATCCTATTAAAACTAAGTTATCATATAAAAATTAGAAAAACTAGCTAATGGGCCTTTATTTTATATAATTTTTTCTAAAAATGCAAATATATGTAAAAATGTGAAGATGCATGAAAATGAAATTTTTTTTATTATTTATTACGAATTTTTGTTACAAAAAGAAAATGCTTTCCAACTTTTATAGTTATTTTAAAAGTACTTATGTACCTACTAACCAAATCAAACCAATGTGGTTAAGAAAACTTTAGCGTGTTGACAAATTTTATTTTATATTTTTAAAAGGCTAGATTTATGTTTTTCTCCATTTTTTTCTATTTAAGAAAAATCCTAAAAAAAAAAATCTAGCTTTTATTCCTAATTTTGAAAAATCTTAAAAAGAACCTCAATTTAAAAAAAAAAAACACCAATTAAGATTTTTATTTCATGAAAAACCAACTAATTGATAAAGAAAACAATTTTTCCTTTAAAAAAAGTCCTAAAGGCCTAATTTATTAATAAAAATGAAAATTTAATAAGAAAACATGCAACTTTATGCAAATCTCCTAAGGTGTGCAAATTTCAACCAAAGATGTGAATCTTAGTAAAAAGAGTACCCTAAAGAGGCAATTTTTTTAAAAATGAAATATTTTTTAGAAGATGCAATTTTTCTTAAGAAGATACAATTTTTATAAAAAGATGCAATTTCACAATTTTCTAAAAGGTGCAATTTTTCTAAAGTTATGCAAAAGATACAATTTTTCTAAAAATATGGTTTTTGTAACAAATACACATCGAGACAACTTGCTAGCATAAATTAACATGAAAAACCTGCACAAAGCTCATGTTAGTAAAATTTTAATCATGCAATTAAGTGAAGACACATACAACTGACATGCATATATTGAAAATTCAAAAAAACAAAATTGATAACCAAACTTGACAATAATAAAGTCTAAAAAAATAAAGACTAAAGACCTATGCAAAAAATAAATAAAGTTAGCATGGATAATCACAATTAAAGCTAATAAATCTAAAATAAGTTGAAATAAAAAAGAATTAAAAAAAATGCAAGACCTACCTAAACACTAATTAATGTGGGTTAAACCAAGGGGATTCAATACATACGTAGGTTAGTCGGGTCGTGAGGCTCCAATAGGTTTGGATCCGAGCCGCATAAAGAATGTCATAGCATTGGTTTCCTAAGCTCCTCCAAATGATTTTCAATCACTAAAATGACTAGAGAATCGAAGATCTATGAGCTTTTTATTGTCAAAACTTGGATTGATATTGGTGTCTTAATGTAAAGTGGTCGTTTGGACAAGGAGCGGTGGTAATGGATGTTGGCTATAGTGGTGGTGGTTGCTTCAACATGAAGAGAAGGCGTCTTTTGTGTTTTTTCTGGTATAGGGAAGTTGATGGTATGGTTGGTTTTGAATAGGGATGCATAAAGAGTGGTGTTTATAGGGCTAGTTAATGATGTAAGTTTAGGTTTGATTGGTCATAGTGGCAAAGGGCATGATGGTGGTGGAAAGTGTTTGCATTGGGGACCTTAAAGGGTGATGAATCATGTAAGGTGGTAAACTTGTATCATGGTGGTACATGTGTGCACTTAGGTTAGAGAGAGAGTATGAGGGGTTTAGTTAGAGAGAGAGAGAGAGAGGTTATGGTGGAGAGAGAATGTTCCACATGTGTGTGTATGTGTCTTTTTTTGTTTGATTCCAAATTGTTTTTAAGCTCCTTTTCTTATAACTTTACAGTTCGAGTCAAATTTGAAGCATTGAATATGGTTACACGGATTCAACTGGCATGAAGGATGAAGTTCAACTCTTTTGGGTTTTTATCAGTTCTTTAATCTATGGTTTTTAATGAAAGTTTGTTAATTAGTTTGAATCTTTGATAATTTTTATTCAATTTTTCATTAGCAACCATTACAAATAAATAAATATTTGATTTACGTAACCAGGCTAAAAACTACAAAACGCGTATATTTACGTTTTAGGGATCGAACTCGTAACCTCTAATATTGTTCCTTAAGTCTAAGCCCCTTTCTAACTTGCTTAAGCTTTTTATCTTCTCATAATATGTACACAAATTAGACTTAAGCTTTTCTTATTAGGCTTAACTTTCATTTTTTTTTTCAAACCCAAGCTTAATCTGCTCTAACTTGTCTGAAGATGACCCAAACACATTAAAATACACATGTTAAAAATTTTATAACATAATTTTAATTTAATAAATGTTGAATCTTTATTTTAATTAGTCTAGTTAAAACTATTTAAAATTCAAATTTTAAATCGAATATAAGCTCATCTCATGAATTCAAATATTTTGTTGGAATATTTTTTGAAACTCATTTTTCCTTTAAAAGTCAAAATCTACTAAACTGCATGTACATTCTTGAATTTTCCCCAGTTCGACCTTAATAACTAATTGACTCGACTTAAACAATTTCGACTCATTTTCAAATTTTCAAATTTTTTCAATTTATTTAGCATTTTTCAATCTTTTTTTATTTTTTTTCGAATTTTTTTCTATTTTTCATAAACCTTTCTAAGAAAAAAAATTTTAAAAAAAAGGTGGCAAAAATTGGGGTACCTACAGTTAGAGAAGAACTTTACTTATACCTAGCAGTTAGTGACTAACTATTATCTTCCATGCTCATTTGAGTAGTTAGACGAGAGCATAAGTTGGTCTACTATGTTAACCATATTCTACATGGCTTGGAAAGTTAGGTATACACAGGTGGAGAAATTTGCTCTAGCCATAGTGATTGCTATGGGAAAGTTGAGGCCCTATTTTTAAGGCCATCCAATTGTTGTCCTCACAAACCATTCACCACGAACCATCTTATAGAAGCTGGATGCCTAAGGTCATATAATCAAGTATTCTTAGTGCTCATGGATTCCAATTCCACCTAAGGTAGGCTCTTAAGGCACAAGTCATCATGGGCTTCATAGTTGAATATATAAGAGAGGAGGAAGCATCAGCAAAAGTAGATATGCCCGTGTAGATTCTCCATGTTGATGGATCCTTCACTCGGGTAGAAGGAGGGAAAGGGGGTGGTAATAAAGTAGGTATAACCTTACAAGAGCCTTATGGTACCAAAGTTCTGTATACACTCAAGTTTAGGTTCTTAGTAAATAAAAATAACATCGAATATGAAGCACTCATTGTCGACTTGAAAATAACAAAAGACATTATGGTAGAGAAGTTAGATATCTACTCAAACTCGATGCTTGTGGTACAACAAGTGAGAGGGTAATACGAGACCAAGGGAGAGACTATGGAAATGTACCTTCGAGTAGTCTACGATCTCCTTTCAGGCTTCATCTCATGGAAAATAAATAAGATTCATTTATTAGAGAACATTAAAACAAATAGACTCTCGAAGCTTACATCTACAGTCATCCTAATGCCTTACAATAGTGATAAGTTGCTTTTCATCCATTATCTCCTTGAGTACATGATTCAAAAGCCATAGTAGGAAGTACTTGAGATCTAACCTTCTTAAGCTGAACATTGTTGGATAGACTTAATTATTAAGCATTTAAAGTTTAGAGCACTGCCAGATTAAAAGGTTAAGGCCAAGAGATTGGTCTATGCTACGGTGAATTATACTCTCATCGATGACAACCTCTACTACCATGAACATAGTGTCTTACTTCTTTGATGCCTCAAACCTAAGGAAGGCATCTATGCCCTTAGGGAGCTACATCACAGAATCTATAGCAACTACATCTAAGCTCAAACCCTGTGAATCCAAGTGCTTCGCCTCGACTACCATTAGCCAACCATGAAGATACAAAGGCTATGGTTCAAAAGTGCTACAAGTATCAATAGTACGCACCTAATAGCTATACCTTAAGCATTGACCTCCATCCCATGACGAGCTTATGGTCATTCACTTAGTAGGGGCTCGATGTCCTCGAACCATTTCCTAATGCATCTAGAGGTCATCAATTCATCATAGTGGCCATGGACTACTTTACCTAGTAGGTAGAAGCTTTGGTAGTCATAAGCATTAGAGTCAGCTTAATTGAAGGTTCTTTTACTTACCAATATCCTCTTGAGGTTTAAGGCTCCTTTTGTCCTAGTCACAGACAATAGCAAGAAGTTCAATAGCTCCAAATTTAGAGAGTTTTATGAGAAGTACCACATAAGGCTCTACCATACCTTAGTAGCCTACCCTTAATCTAATGTCAAAGTCGAAACAATCAATAAGATTGTCCTTAGTAGCCTAAAGAAGAAAATGGAACAAGTAGAGGGGAAATGGGGTAGTGAGCTTCCCAACATCCTTTGGGGTTACTGGATGGCTTACAAGACTTCCATTGGAGAAACACCCTTCTACCTTGCCTTTGGATTTGAAGCTGTCTTATCCATTGAATTAGAGCTACCAATGAGCAAGGGTTAGAATTTTGACATCAATACCAATCACATGGCCTTATAAGTGAGCCATGATGCAATAGACGATGAGAGTAAAATTTGCAATAGCTTAAGTGGCAGGATATTAGCAATGGGTGTCCCGATACTACAACAAGAAGCTTAAACTTAAGGTTTTTCACTCGAGGGACCAAGTGTATAGAAAACTAGAAGTTATGGGCTCTTGAGAAGGAAAAGGAAAGTATACATCAAACTAGAAGGACCTTATATGAGTGAGGGAGGATGCAGGCTACGGGGTGTGATAGGAATCAAATGACCAAATCCTTGACCTGTGCCTAAGCTCGAGGGCTAAAAAGTATGGCTAGACGAATTCCTTCCTTAAGACTCAATATTGAGGAGTTTGAGCTATTGCAATCTCCCGACTTGATGCACTAGCCTAGTAGGACCCTCCTGTACTTATCATTCATCTCCAATCGCTGACCTAAACTACACTTGAACATTAGCTCAGCTCATTTGACCATTAGTCTAGTTAACCCGAACCCAAGCTATGTTGAATGTATTCGCGGTGAATTCACCTTAGAAGAATTATCCGCTTGGCTTAGCAAGACTAACCTACTACCCCTACTTGGCACCTTAGCTCAATAGAAAACAAACTAATCAAACATAATTGTCTTTTTTGCCAAAAATTCATCCAGTTGCTAGGAGCCATGTATTTGAGCAAGTGTGTAATAGAATCATCACTACAAGATACTCATTTTGTTATATTTCAATTGTACCCTTATTATTCTTTGTACATTACTTCGTTTAGATAATACTCTTTTAGTCTTTTCCATTTTAGGTAGGTTGCCCTAGTTTTTCAAGTATAAATACCTACTATACAAGTAGTCGGAATCATCTTATAATCAAATATATTCTGAATATTCTTCCTTTCATGAACACTGCTCTTCTTAGCTTATTTACTTACTTTACTCTTATCCTAACTTTTAAGCAAAGTTAGGTAATGAGTAACTTCACCAGACTACCTCATATGTCATGTTGAGTTATGCTGTAAGTCCTTGAATGTTCCACTAGTGCATCATATCCTTTAGAGCTATTCATAGGTCTACTTATCTTACATTTTCTGTTATTTCACATGACTTCCATCACGTTCTTCAAGCTTTCTACAACCATGGACCTATCTCAGCGACTGACCTTGTCTATTCTTAGTCTCGGTCTATATCATTTTGTTATTAGAGCAGAGGTTTCATTTGGGTAAGTTGTACTTAGATCTTTGTGAAGTAATGTTTGCAGTAGCCTTGTGTGTCAAAGTTGTGTAGAGATTCATTGAAATGTTCGAGTAAGTAAAAGAGTGTAGTAGTTCGTTTTTGCATATACTCTATTTTGCCTTGTTTCAAGCGTATGAAAATAGAGCAAGTTTTTGTTAAGTTTATTGTTCATATGTGTAGTTGTGTTCATGGATTCATTGAACATTTGTGCGTATTGGAATAGTAACTATTATACCTTATATTTGAAGTTTATTTACTAAGTTTTGTCGAGAAGATGATGGATCCCAATGTTAATGCCACTATTGGAGAAGATGATAGTAGTATTGTCCACCATGGACAACAAACCTAGAGCATCCTCAAGAGTATAGATAAACGACTTGATGAAGTGGCTAACCTTTTAGTTGATCTAACTAGAGTTGTTCATGTAATGAACTATTGACCTACCAAGATTATATAGAACAGCCTACAAGTTGCTTAACCTACTAAAGGACAAAACATAGCTTGGTAAGTTTGAGGTGGAGTAGTAGGAGGATGAGCATGATGAAGGATTGACTTGGGAGACATGGATGATGATGAAGAAGAGTATCAAGAAGAATAAGAGCAAGTTAGAGCACCTTAAGCTACTAACCATGTGAAGCTTCAGGTTTTGAGCTTTAGTGGTTCGAGGAGTGTAGATGATTATTTGGACTGGGATGAGAAGGTTGAACGCATTTTTTATTATTACCAGTATAAAGACTGAGAGAAGGTGAGGACTACTACTGTTGAGTTCTCAAGATATCCTACCATATGGTGAATGAACTTTTAGATCATGAGAAGATGAGAAAGATATAGAAAAGTCAATACTTGGCTTGAGATGAAGAGGATACTTAGAAACAAGTTTGTGCTGCATGCTTTTTTGCAAAACACTTTTGCTCGATTTCAAGAGTTGAGGTATGGAGGTCGAACTGTTGACGAATATGTTCAGGAGTTCCAAATACTCATAATTCACTGTAAAGCAAAAGAGCCATTAGCTTGAATAGTGTTTAGATTCCTTACTAGATTAAGAAGTGATATTCGAGACATTGTAGAACTTCATCAATTTACTACAATGGATGAGGCTATATGAGTAGCCCAACGAGTAGAAAGATAGAGATAGAGTAGGATAATGACCCGACCTCCAATGAGTCAAGTTGGTTAGTTGAGCTGACCTAATCAATCAAGCCAACCTCTTTAGGGAAGTTACTGAGCTCAACTAAGTATTGAGTTGACTAGACGAACATATGTTAGGACTGAACAAAAGGGCCAACTTGATGGTGACATATTGACCTGAACATATGAGAAGGGGTAAGGATTTGGAAGGAAGACTAGCCACATCAAATGTTTTAAGTGCTAGGGGTTTGGGCACATGGCTATGTAATGTCTGAACCAAAGGACCATGATTATCAAAGGATATGTTTTGAAGATTACGATAGACAGCATGGATAAGGAACTTGAGAAGGAGAAATAAGTGAGAGATGAGGTTGATATTAATGCCAACTTGATTGAAGAAGATGCGTTTGTAGAAGACCTGGATAAGTTGACTCTAGTTGTCCGACATGCCATGAGTTTGGAGCCCTTTTCTAAAGAAGAGTAGAGAGAGAACTTATTCTACATCACCTACGAAGTGATTGATTAGGTGTGTGTACTCATAGTGGATAGTGGAAGCTGTACCAATGTGGCATCCGTCAACCTGGTTAAGAAGCTTAAGTTACTGACCACTTCACATCCGAAGCTATATAAACTACATTGGCTAAATAAGAAGGGAGCACTTTATGTCACTCAGTAAGTGCTACCACCAATCTCAATTGGAAACTATTTCGACAATATCTCTTGTAACATGCTACCTATGTATGCATCACATGTGTTGTTAGGCTAACCTTGGCTTTTTGATCACAGGGTTATTCATGATGGATTTAGAAACACTTATGTATTCAAGAAGGATAGTAGGTGAATCACTTTGAACCCTATAACCTCTAGTTGTTAGCAAAATACATGCTAAGTTGGCTCGAGGATTGAAGAAGCCCTTAGTATTGAGTAGAGCTAAGCTCCAAGAAGCCATCAAGGCTGATGTGCCCACTTTTCTATTAATCAGATGACTATTAGAATTGATGGAGAGGATTGAAATACCCCTGGAGGTAAGGGAACTACCAGGGGAATATATCGACTTATTCCTAGACCAACCACCTAAAGGGTTACCCCCATTGTAAAGCATTGAACATTTCATTAACTTAATACTCGGCACAACCCTGCCGAACAAGCTAGTGTATTGGATGAATCCTAAGCAAGCTACTAAGCTCCAAAGGCAAGTCAATGAACTTCTAGAAAGAGGATATGTGAAGGAGAGTCTTAGCCTTTGCATTGCTTGTGCCAAAGAAGGATGGAACTTAGTGTATGTATGTAGATAGTAGAGTTGTAAACAAGATCATGATCAAGCACATATACCTTATCCCGAGGTTAGACAATATGTATTCAACAAGATAGATTTGAAGTCTACCACCAAATCTGGATGAGATAAGGGGATGAATGGAAGATTGCTTTTAAAACCCAACATAACTTGTATAAGTGGATGGTCATGCCTTTCGAGCTATCAAATACTTTAAGCACTTTCATGAGGCTAATGGATCGTGTTTTGAGAAATTTGATTATAAAATTTGTTGTCATCTATTTTGATGACATCCTTGTCTACAATGCTAACCTAGCCATGCACATTGATCACCTTAGGGCTATTTTTTATGTCCTCAAAGCAAAAAGTGTGTTCGGGAACTTGAAGAAATGTTGTTTATATTAGGAAGAAGTGATTTTCCTAGGATATGTAGTTGGTGGAAGAGGATTGAGAGTAGATGAAATGAAGGTACGAGCTTTTGTTGAATGGCCAACTACAACCTCCTATGTTGAGGTGAGAAGTTTTCACGGATTGCTACCATTGTTGCTCCTCTAACTAAGCTTACAAGGAAGATTATGGAGTTTAAGTCAAGAGAGAGAGAGAGAAGAGAGAAGCTTTGTATATGGCAGCATTATCTCTTATGAAAAGAGTTTGTCATATATACGAATCATGAGTCCTTGAGGTATTTATAGAACCAAACTAGACTTTCCAAGCATTAAGCCTGATGGATTGAGTTCCTAAAGGGATTTAACTTTGTCAATAATATAAGCAAGATAAGAACAATGTAGTTATCAATGCCTTATCAAGGAGATATGTCTTTCTCATCAAGTTGCAAACAAGATTGTTAGGTTTTGCCAGCATAAAAGAACAATATGAGGATGATCCTCATTTTAGCTCCATATATAAGAACTGTAGAGAGGGAAGAGTGGTAAATGAATACCATATAGAGGATGGTTATTTGTCCAAAGGTGGCAAGTTGTGTGTATCAACCTGTTCTATGAGAGAACTGCTGGTGAGAGAAGCCTATAGTGGAGGACTCTTTGGACACTTTGGAGAGTGGAGAACATATGAGCTATTCAATGATAGATTCTTCTAGCTTAGAATGAAGCATGATGTGCATTGTGTGATTGAGAGATGCATCATCTATAAAAAAGCAAAAAACTGCATAGAGTAAGAAAAAGTGATGCCCCTACCTACCCTGACCAAACCATGGGTTGACTTAAGCATGGATTTTTTCCTCTAATTACCTTAAACTACTTGAAGTAAAGACTCAGTGATGGTTGTCATCGATGGGTTCAACAAGATGGCACACTTCGTGCCCTACACAAATACTAACGATGCTTCAACTATTTCTTCTTTGTTTTTGTAGGAAGTAATTCGCTTACACGAAGTACTAAGGAGTATGGTATCTAACAGAAATCCAAAAATTTTAAGCCATTTTTTAAGAGCACACTAGCATCAGATGGGTATCAAATTACTATTTAACACCTCCTACTATCCCCGAATGGGTAGCTAATGTGGGGCCAGTGTTGAAGAAGAATGGGAAAGTTAGGGTATGTATAGACTTTCATGATTTAAACTAGGTGACACTTAAGGATAACGTCCCTTTACCACACTTTAACTAAAGCTGAATCCACAAAAGTGCACCTTTGGAGTAGCCTTAGGAAAATTATTGGGCTTTGTAGTCGGTAAAAGAGGGATCGAGGTAAACCCATATAAAGTTAAGGCAATTGTAAACATGCCTTCACCGAAGACTGTAAAAGAAGTATGAGGACTGTTAGGAAGGTTGAATTACATTGCTCAGTTTGTATTAAAGCTAACCAGTAAATGGAAGCCGTTATTCAAACTTTTGAGGAAGAATGCAGTGATAGAATTGGATGAAGAGTGTGAGTAAACATTTGCTAAAATCAAGAAGTATCTCATGAATCCACCAATACTAGTCACTCCTACACCGGAAGGCCATTAATTCTTTACTTGACGATTCTTCGTGAATCAATGGGATGTATCTTGGGGTAAAAAGATGAAACAAGCAGAAAGGAGCATCCTATATATTACTTAAGCAAGAAATTTATAGATGGTGAATAGAAATACTCAGAGGTGAAAAGAACGTGTTGTGCCTTAGTATGGGTGATGCATAGGCTTAAGTAGTATACTTTTTATTACTTAGTGGAGTTATTGACGAAACATGCCCTGTTGAGGTATTTAGCAGAAAAGCCAACATTGATTAGGAAAATCTCAAAGTGGCAAATGTTGCTCTCTATGTTTGATATTAAGTACGTAAGTTAGAGTTCGGTCAAAGGGCAAGTGGTAGCCGATCAATTGGCAAAATACCTATTAGAAGATGAAGAGGATGATTTAGAAGCTTAGTTTGCTGATGAAAATGTGATTATGGTAAATGAATTAAGTGATGAGAAATTAGAATGGAGAATGTATTTTGATGGAGCAGCCAATGTGTTTAGATGTGAGATAGGAGTAATACTGGTATCACCTAAGGGTAATTATTTCCCTATGGCAGCAGGGTTCGCATTTTCATATACGAACAATATAGCAAAATATGAAGCTGTATTTTAGGGCTCAAAATGGTGCTAGACATGGGAATATAAAGGCTTAAAGTGTATGGAGATTTTTCTCTTATAGTTCTCTAAATCCTGAGAGAATATAAGATGAAAGACGAAAAGTTGATACCTTATCATGAGCATTTAAGCAAGGTGATTAAAGAATTCCAAGAAATTTCATTTACTTACACTCTAAGAACCTAGAATCAATTTGCTGATGCACTATCCACGTTAGCATCAATGGTAAAAGCTATGGATGGGATAGAAATTTATCCCCTAAAGATTGAAGTAGAGGAAAGACTGGCTTTTTGCCTGACAATTAAAGAGAAGGAACAAAAGAAGCCTTGGTATTATGATATCAAAAAGTTACTTCAAATGGGTGAGTTTCCTAATAATATTGATAGAAAAGATAGAAAAGTCTTAAGGAGATTAGCTACTCATTTTCTGTTAAGTGGAGCTACACTATACAAAAGATCACTTAATATAACATTACTAAGGTGCGTAGATGAAGAAGAAGCTAAGAAATTGATTAAAGAAGTGCATGATGGAGTCTATGGTTCTCATATGAATGGGTACATGTTGTCCAGGAAAATCTTGAGGATGAGATATTTTTAGATGACGATAAAATCAAATTGTATTAGGTACGTGAGGTACTGTCACCTGTATTAGGTATATGCTAATAAAATCAATGCTCCTCCTCAAGAATTGCATGTGTTTTTAGCTCCTTGGCCCTTCTCAATCTAGGGGATGGATATAATTGGACTAATTTAGCCAACAACTTCAAACAGGCATAGATTCATTCTAACTGCGATTGATTATTTAACCAAGTGGGTAGAAGTGGTGTCATATGCTACAATGACCAAAGGAGTAGTAGTTAGGTTTCTAAAAAGAGACATCATTACAAGATAAGAGCACTTGAGTCTATTATCATAGACAACGGGTCAAATTTGAAGAACAAGTTGATGGATGAAGTATGCAACCAATTTAAGATCAATCACAAAAACTCAACTTCATATTGATCTCAAATAAATACGGCAGTTGAAGTCGCTAATAAAAATATCAAGAGAATCATTGAGAAGATGGCGATTACTTATAGAGATTGCCATGATATGCTTTCTTTTGCTCTCATGGCTTACAAAACCTCAGTCAGAACTTCTATAGGTGCAACACCTTATTCATTGGTATATGGAATTGAAGTGGTACTACCAATGGAAGTAGAAATACAATTGTTCTAAGTGTTGGCATAAATTCAACTTGATGATGTAGAGTGGGTGAAGAAGCAAATGGAGCATTTGAACCTCTAAGATGAGAGGAGGCTTGTAGCAATATGTCATGGTCAGTGTTACCAACAAAAGATGATATAAGCCTTTAACAAGAAAGTATGCCCAAGGTAATTCAAGGAAGGAGATTTGGTGTTGAGGAAAGTATTGCCAAATGCAAAAGACCCTATAGGCAAGTTTGCTCCGAATTATGAAGGCCCTTATGTGGTGAAAAGGCTATTATCAAGAGGTGCATTAGTGTTGATAGAAATGGATATCCTAGAATTAAGGGGACTTGTAAATTCAGATGTAGTCAAATTGTATTATCTATTAAAACTGAGATCAATAAAGATTCTAATTTTTCTTAAGAATTGTTTGTGATTAATCTTTCAACATTTACAAGTAAAGTTGATATCCATGAATGTTCTTGAATTCGGATGGTCATCAACCGAAAAACACTTCACCAATAAACACTTATATACCATGTTTCTTACCTTCATATACTTAAACACCAAACACTTACTAATGAATTTGAGTCACCAAATAAATTGAAATTGAATGCTCTTAATGATTTAATCTAGTTTTTTGAAAAGAGACTTATTTTTTGGGAGTCATAAAGAGATGGAAATTGAGACTTAATGACGATAAAAGCAGAATCAAGGCATGAGTATAGCATAGTTAAGCAAAAGGTTTCAATCATGAAGAAGATCTTATTCCAGAAAAAAAAAGAAGAGAAAAAGAAGAAGAAAAGAGGAAAAGAGAAGAAAAAATAAGCACAATTTTAATAAAATGCCTTCGTAATATTTTACGATCTGAACGAGTAGATATTAGGAGTTAACATGTGGTATGCTAATTGATTGCTATTTGCAAAATTTTTCATTCCTAGCTAAAATGATCATAAAAGTCCTCGAAAGAGATATTTAGGAGAATTAAAATTTTTTTTTTTTTTTAAATATCAAAGAGGTCTATCCACTTTGGATCAAAACAAAACAAGTTAATTTAACCCCCAATGGTTTTGGCCCTATCCTTTCAAGATAGACTCCTTAAACCTTTTGCCCTATCCTTCTAAGATAGGCACCTTAAATTTTTTGCCTTATCCTTTTAAGATAAGCACTCAATTCCTTTGCTATATCCTTTTAAAATAGCCCCCCTAACCTTTTGCCCTTTCCTTTCAAGACGGGTCTCCTATTTTTTAGCCTTATCCTTCTAAGATAGGTCCCCTTAAATCTTTTGCCCTATCCTTCCAAGATAAGCCCCCATTAATCCTTTTGCTCTATCCTTCCAAGATAGGTACCTTAAACCTTTTGCCTTATCCTTCCAAGATAGCCCCCCTTAAGACTTTTGCCCTATTCTTCCAAGATAGGCTCCCCTTAATCCTTTAGCCTTATCATTTCAAAATAGGCACCTAATTTCTTTGCCTCATCCTTCTAAGATAGGCCCTATAACCTTTGCCCTATCCTTCCAAGATAAGCCCCTTATCTTTTACCCTATTCTTTTGAGACATGCTTCTTTTTGCTTCATCTTTTCAAGGTAGACTTCTAATTCCTTTGCCCTATCCATTTCAAGACGGGCTATTTATTCTTTACATTGACCTCTCAAGTTGACATCTTTCATTAAGATGAAATATAACTTAGCTCACCATTCAAGTTAGTAATCTTCATTCTATTAGTTCAAAATATGGTTTAGCAAAAATGAGTATCTCTTTTGTCTTTGTAGTGAAGTTTTAATCAAACTTTACTACAAAGAGAAATAGTTGTAAATGCTTTATTTTTGCTATTTTATTTTAGTATTTTTGGGCTAGGTTTAAAAATAATAAAGAAAAATAATAATAATAAAATAATAAAAATATAAATAAAAAAAATTGAAAAAATAGTAAAAATGAAGTGTTAAGTTGTGTTGAGTCAAGTTGTATTGAGTCAATTCGAGTCAAATGGTATATAATTAATTTAATAAATTTTACGTTGTTGAAGAATCAAACTTCATTAAAATATTTTAGCCTAGTTTGATATAAAGTAGAGTTTTTATCTAATTTATATTGAGCTAGAATAGACTTAGAATTTATTAAGTGGATTATTAGGCTAAATTAAATTGGACTAAATCGAGCTCGAAAAACAGAAAGCCTAAATTAAGATAGAGTTTCTAGAAACTAGGTTAAATATTCAAAGAATCATTATTGTATCTTTAGTATCTAGGGTTTGTTAAGGTTAAAACGATAACTAAAAGATGTAAAAGATTCAGTAATGTGAATTATAAATAGTGAGTTGGTTGTGACATTTGATACGTTTTTCACAATCTCCATACAGTCACAAAAAAACACAAGACCACATGACCCAGCATCTAATCCAACGAATACCAACTCACTAATACGATCTTCATCTTCTCTTAATCACTCACTATAGTACCTCATGCATAATTAAACATTCAATCACTCTACACACTTCTCACCACACAGCCATCTACACACGAATACTGATACACTACACACTTCTCGCCGAGCACTACCACAATACACTCTCTCTTTCACTCAATACTAACGGCTCCTTGACACAACACTCTCTATGATACACTGCACACATCGAATACTCATAGCCCCTTGATACACATAGTTCACATACACGATACTACACTAATTCATGCTATCTAGTAAACACCCTGCACTCACTACCATCGATACAGGAAGTTAACACACATACCACATATGATCCATTGCTACATGCATACGATCATGGCATGAACAATATGAACATGTCTATCATGCATGACTCGACTTATTTAGGTAAAAAGAAAAAATTATTATTCTAATTTTTTATTTTCTTTATTTTATTAGTTACTTTAATTATGTTTACTAATTAATTTTTCTTAAGTGTAGTTTTTTTTTTGTTACTTTTTTTATCATCTTATCATTCGCTACATTTTTAGATAATTTGAATTTTTTGATAATGTAGTTAAATTGCATTTTCTAGTTGAAAATTGAATTTTTTGAAAAAATTACAAATCTTTTCTCTATATACGGATCCAGATCGTATCTTCAAAGAATATATGTATCTAGATCGTATCTTAGCATATCTTACATATAGGATTTAGGAAAGATATATTTTTTTTTGCACATAGTGATTTTTTTTAAAATAATAAAATCATAATCGGAGATTTTAAAAAAGATTTAGTTAGTTAGGGTTCTTTTAGATTGGTGAAATTAGATTTTTTATATTTTTTTAATAAATGAATATATGGTTAAATAAACATAGATCTAACTCAACTTTTAAAAATAAGAAATCTACCCATTAAATATTTTATAAAAAGAACTTTATTGGTTTAATCTTAATTAGCAGGTACGCTGGTACTATAAGGGTAACCGTATAAAAAATTAAAAAAAAACTTCTTTCCTTTTTCTTGAAAAATTCGTATTTAAAAAATAATAAAAAATCCATTTTAGTTATCATTTGAGTCAAATTCCTTGTCAGGGAGTTTTTCCTTAAGCATATAAGATTATATATGATTATATTGGGTCATATAATCATTTATTGATTCGCACCAAACCCTAAGCATATAAGATTATATTGGGTCATATAATAGTTTTGTAAATACTTTGATTTTTTCTTTGAATTTGAGTCATATGGATCCCATAATTAATAAACCTATAATTTGATTCATAAATGGTGAGTAATATTTTGTTGTTGAATTGTTAATATTCTTTACCTTTATTTGTTCATATAAACATAAAAAACCTTAAAAATCCCTTTTTCAATATTAAAACACATAAAAATCTGAAAAAAAAAAATTCTATGTAGTTCAACATTAATTGGATCCAAATTGACTTGAATCTTATTCATATCCTTGTATCTAAAGATTAATCGTCACACCCTGAACAGTAGAGTCGTAACAGTCCTACTGCATATATTGATCTAAAATAGAAACTGACCTCACAACTGTTATCGTACATATAGCCTATAAAAGACAAACACGACACAACCATCCTAAAGTGTCTAGTCAATACCTATAGTAGAAGTTATAGGGATGTAAGCACAACTATCTTAGTAAGTAGGATGGAGATAGAAGAGTATCATACAGATATAAACAAGGTTATTATTTATAACAAAATGCAATACAATCAATCATTTGCAACATCAAAAAATATTATTTAGTCCATTGTAAGGTTAGATAAATTATATTTGCTCTAACCCGGATTGAGGAGTTTTATCGCAACTCAAATCAAACCAAACCTAAACTTGTGCCACAACGAACACTCTCCTCCCATGACTACCTTTGAACCATAGTACCTAACCTTGCTGCAACCTCCTCTACCATCACATAGTTCGACTAAGAATAGGAAATTGACCGTTTTAGCTATCCTAATGGAAAAGGGTTGATATTTGGTTTGGCACATCTAATTGTTCTCCTAATAGGTTGTATTATTGAGTGATTTTGGGGTAAAGATGTATACTTGCAAAAGTACAAATAAAGGTTAAGTGATATTGGGGCTAGTTCGGTGTAGTCATTCCAATGCCTAAGTTAGTAATTGTTTTTCAAAGAGATAAGTGAATGAGTGAACAGTTAAAAGTTGTAAGAGGGTTCTTACCATGCTTTCTATCCATATTTATTGGTGAACATCGAGTATTTGAAGCAGCAGTTAATCATTAATTGCGGGCTACGTGAAGATCTTGTAATCAAGCATATGCCTAAAATATAGGAGTAGTGGACGATTGTATAATGAGATCATATCAGATCATAACTGTTTATGCTACTTTCCTAAATTTAAACCAAACATATTATTAAGTTAAGCTTTAAGGATCATTAAGTAGATTAAGCCTAAGTTAGAAGATGGGAATAATATTATTTGTCTTCTCAACAGCTGATGTGTTGAGTGATATTTTAGAGTGAAATTTGATTATCAAAATTTTCCCCCAACTCCCATGTTCAAGAATTCAATTATGGGAGTAAATAAAGCTTAATGCTCAATTTAAGCAGTTGGATGGTTGAGTCCAAAATGAGCTTGCTAGATGCTGAGTGATGTGGGAAGGTTTGATTTTTTATTTTGAAAAGTAAGGAATCATATCCTAAGCAAAAGGTTGTAGCTTTTTAATTTTCTCACCCATTTACTTTTCTATGGTAACAAGCACAAAAGTTGTCATCCTAGCCATCATTACGCTACAGGGGCTAATAACTATCAATAACACGATAACCGTTAGATTTCTAAAGATATAACATGTATCATCAATCCATACTTGACCGTCTAATTGAAACCATATTCTTATCAGAAGTGTGTTAGGGTTATAAGGAGAGACTGTTCATATATAAAGGATTTTTCCATACTAATAAAGAATTCCTCTTTTTATTCTCATCCGTATACACTTTCAAAGTTCTCATTTCCTTTCGACATTTCATCTTTCAAGTTTTCATCAAGCTCTTGATTCTACCGTATAGCTTCAATTAGGTATGGTTCGAGCCATCATTCGTCAACTTATACTTTTAGATTATGAAGCAACTGTATTTGAAGCTACTTCTCCCCCCCTGCCCCTACCAAAAAGGAAGGATTTGGCTTGTTCTTTAAGTAGTTTGATAGATAGTACAATGGAGCGATGGGAAAAACTCACTTGCAATATCACTCTTCTACTAGATAACTATCTAAATGTTAGGGAAGGAAGATCCATACCCAAGTATTTGTATAATAATGTTGTTTACAATAGTGATTCTCCAAATGGAGTAGCGAGTAGTGCTATTAAGACACTTGTCATGAACTATAATAAACACTAGTAAGATCTTCTTGAGACATGGAATCTACATAGGCTAAGGGAGGATGACTTATCAAACAATTCTTTAATTATTTCTGGGTTGCACCAAATATGTTTTTACTGAATACTTATAGACTTCTCATAGCATTCGAGATAATTTGAGAAGTGATTAAGGTTATGGCCACACCTTAGTTGTTCAGATACTTCTTCACAATAAGGAGGTAACCCGACCGTTGGTATTTTGTGGCGGCTTGGCATGGGTGAAAATTTAATGGATGGGCTAGAGTCTAAAATCCATAAGTGGCATGACAAGTTTGTTTCTATTATATCAGATGAAGATTTGGATTTTTGGATCTAATGGACTAAGTCTATCCATACCACAAAGTCTATCCATACCACAAACATTGAATTGATGCTAAATGATGCTGCTACAACCAAAAAGATTCAAGAAAGAAGGAAGAATAAAATGTTTTTCTAGGATGCTGAGAGGATAAAAAATTGATACGAGAGAGCGGATCTAATCTTTTCTAAAAAATAAGGTAGGTGTTAAGGCAATTGCCATGCTGAGTAGAGCTACAAAAGGAAAGCCATCCTTGTGACTTAGGGGAAGAATAGTTGTCTTTAAGCTTCATTTGGCATAGATCTCGTAAGTTCATGATTTTTCTCTCTTTCCCATTTATGGCACTCCTATCCTTTAATGCAAACATAGGTACAGGTGATGTAGATCTTGCTAAACTATTGGCCCAAGAAAAGGCTAAGAAGTTAAAGCTTGATAAATGTTTAGGCATCAAAGCACCTATCACACGGCTGCTTGCACCAAAAAAGATTACGCGGGAGAAAATCATGAAGAAAGCTTCTACTTTGAAAATGGTAACTCATCTTGCCAATAAGTGTCAAAGGGCTAAACAGACTGAAGCCGTTGAGGCTATACAACTTGAAGTTATCCCTTCTTTGAAAAACATTCCTCGAAAGGAAATGCTGGGTGAATCCTATTGAGGGATCAGTGGTAATAGTAGCATTGAGGTCAATCCTCAAGGGATGATGGAAGGCCCATTAGGCAAAATAAACAATCAGTTGAGTCCCAAAAATAAAAGGGGGTAAGAGCTTGCCAATTAACCTTCATCCAAGAAATTTAAGGCCATAGATGAGAGGATGAAAGAGGCTTTGGGGAATAAGGCTCTTGGCATTAGTAATGTTGAGTTCATTCCTAACTCGACCTTGGGTGATAGGACGAAATCCTTAGCCCTAATAGAGGGAATCACTCTCCTTAGGGATAGGGAGATTACAAAGAAAGATGTTAATAGAGTAAGCGATTGTAATAAAGGACATATTGCTATCAAGTTTTATGATGTAAGTACTGATGACCTTTTCATGTACGGATCATGTTTTGTTGCTAACATAACTTTGCCTATTTACAGATTAGTAGCCATGTTTTGATAGCTCTTAATGAAGCTGATAGAGAAATTAAGAAGCTAATATTTATATATTGTTGCTTTGTCAAGAAGCAAATGATTTATTCATCTTTGTTAATTTATTGGAAAAGGTTGTTATGCCGAGAACGTGAGAATTACGGCTAAGATAAAGGCCAAGAAACTATAACAAGAGTTTTCAATCGAGAAGCTAACATATTCCTTGGTGGTCGATGAAGTCTTAAGCCTCAAGGCTAAGAATGAAGAGCTATATAAGGAGATTGAAGACCTAAAGGAGGAGATTTACAAGAAACAAGGGAACTGTTAGGGATTAAGACAAATAATCACCTCAATGAGTGATGAGGAAGACAAGTTAAGGATGCGAATAAAGGAGTTGGAGATAAATGGCTCTAAGCTTAAGTCTCGTGTTGCTGAATTAGAGGAGGCAACAAAAAAGAGGCCCTTAGTAGAGGAAGCATAAGAAATTGTGACTCCCAGTTGGCAATACGAGAGATTGCTTTAAAAGAAGCTTATGTAGGGGGGCTAACAGGATAGAAAAGAGATTTTAAACATTTACCCTGACTATGATTTGTCATGCCTAGACTTTACCGATGTTGATGATAATGTTGCTAGTAGTGGCGATGAAGAAGTCGGTGAAGAAGCGGAGACTAAGGCTTAAGGGCAGGGTGATAATGGCAAAGCCAATATTGAAGTTCCTATTGATGATGAGGAACCACCATCTAAGGAGATACTCTATGTTTGTAAAGAGACATCTACCTACTTCGAGACCGCAGTGTTGGAAAAGAAGTAAGCTTCAAGAAGGTCCTGTAAACCCTACGAATTTAGCTTTCTAAGTATAGAAACAAACGTCCAAACTGTAGATGATTTCCCAAACTCAAAAGAGCCAGTAAGATTTAAAACCGATTAAAATCTCAATCCAAAACCTAAAGTGGATACGAAAAACCTTAAATCATCAATTAAACCCCTAACTGCATATGAAAACCCTAAAACCTCGAACCTCATCAAAACCTTAAGATGACAATCGAAGATTTAACCCCGTAAGAATATATAGAGCCCTAAACGTGTAAAAACATTAGAGATTGTGCCCTAAAGTAATAAAAACCCTAAAACTATAACTTTAAGGATATAAAAGCACTAATTCACCATAATTTACCCTAAAACCCTAAATGATAATATATCCTCCATATTTTGCCATTTCATCGGTAAACGAATAAAGATAACCCTCAATCATGCATAAACATTTAGAATACTTAAGTAATCCTTTAGAAACTAAGATAATGACTAATAGATTACATTTATTTCTTAAGTATATGATTAAGATAGTATTACATAGAGTTAGGGGTATAGTTGAAAATTAGGTTAAATGTAGTAAACCTTAATACCCTAAATACTATTTTTCATCTCAATTATACCAAGTAGCTTACCAAATAGTGTATATAGGATATAAATACCTAATGGAAGATCTCATTATCTATTTTTACTAATCAATTTACTAAATTTCTTATTTCCCTTCATTTCCTTAATTTTTCCCTTAATTACTACATTATGTGTACAAAATTACATATGCTTAAGGAGAGTTGACCAAGTCAACACATGTTGACTAAAGTCAACCATTTGAAAAGTCAACAAAAGACATTAAAAGATAAGGAAAATATCTACATTTCTAATGATAGCTTTTCTTTCCTTTTCTTTTGGTTTTTCTTTTTCCCTTCCCTTCTTTAGTTGCCATCCACTTATTCTTCATTGTGACCCCACCATTTGTTTTCTTCCATAATCAAAAACAAAGAAAAAGAAACAAAACAAAAACATTCCCCATTGCCGTGTGCTTCTTCTTCCCATTTCACTCTCATCACTCCTCCTTTTGTCTTCTTAATTTCAACATAACTAAAGGTATGTACTTAAGTCACTTTATGTTGCTTTATATTATTCATTAGTTAGTTGATTAGGTAGATTAGACAATTAGGTATGTGAAAAGTATGATCTTGAAGAAGAGAGCACAAAGTTCTCATTTTTAAGTGTAGAAATCTAGGAATTATGAAGAAGAAGAAAGGCAAACATGAATATGTGCTCAAAGAATGTGTACATAAGGTAAACCGAAAAGAAGGGAAGCCTGAGAAGCATGGTACATGAGTATTTTCCATGTACATAACCTAAATTAAAACAAAACCTAACCATACATACTTATACTACACTAATTATACACTTAAAAACACAAAAGAATGGAATTAGGAAGCTTTTCTTAAGGAAAAGATTAGGCATACGAATTTTTGTATAAAAATACATATATAACCGTATAGGTATATGAGTATGTATACACGTATAAATATGGTATAAGTCTAAGTAGATGTATAAGTATATATATGTATAAGGTATATGTACATAATATAAGGGAAGAAGTAAAATGTACATAAGACATGTACATATGACATAAGCATAAGGTGAGGCTTATGTAATCAAATTATGAAGTAAGTGATGAGGTAAGCACATGATGACATAAGCCATGACATCATCAAAAAGATTACACGAGCCATGACATAAGCATAAGCTTATAAAAGAATAGATTATAAGATGACATAAGAATATAACCTATATATGTATACATGTACTTAGGAATTGAAGATCCTTTAAACCCTAATACACCTCTTAGATTGAATTAAACTTAATCAAGTATGTGAATTTGTAGCACTAATGTAAAATTTCCTAAGTGTAAGAATCAAATAGCTAATTCAATCAATAAATCCTAAACTAGGGCATAAACATAAGTAATAAGAGTAATTAAACTTTAATAAGATAAAATTATAATAAATTTAGCCCATATTGTAAAACACGGGTTTTAACGTCCAAAACGGACATCACCATGTGAATGTACGTCCGAAAATGATGAAAAACGACTATAAATTCGTAAATATTGAAAATAGAATGAAAAACTCACGTACGATTAGCAATTAGGTTTAATCGAATAAGGGCTGATAGTAATCTAAGTAGAATTAGGTAGATAGATATCTATAACCATTAGTTGAGTCAACTACTTATTATCCTTGTTATCTCGTAATGATTAGGTGATCTTGACGAGGGCGAGGATCTCTTGATCGGTTATTACGATTAAAGCGAGTCGTCATAGTCAAGTGGGTACTCCCGATGACTCTATACTTGTTTATGCTTGTAGTTAGTGTACTTAAATTGAATATCAATAACTTGATGCATGGGGTTTTGGGATATGTGTGTGCTTGATATTGATTGATTATTGTAAGAAATATTGTTAAATATGATAATTGATGATTTGATGGTATGATTAATTTTTATATGATTTGGATGGTTTGCTGATATTGATTTATCACCTCATAATTTGACCTAATTATATTTGGCTTATATTAAATTAAAAGGGTCATGCATTATCTATGCATCGCATTACTTATTCTGGCCGTCACTTTACGCAGTTGGTAATGAAGGGCCTTGGAGGGATGGATTCCCACATGATTTGATTAGTACCGTGTAGGAGCATGGGTACAATAAGACCCTACCCTTGGCTCGCCAGTTCTATTAGCGCCGGAGACGCTAACCATGGGTGGCTAGGGGTCGTGTCTAGAGACCACTGCTGTAGGGTGTGAGTGTGGACTGCGGGGGCCACCTCACTGTTAGGCCTGGGATTTTGTGTACTATTAGATGACTTAGAAATGGAAATATATTTTTACTAAATATGATATTCAAAGTTATGGGTAAAAACCTAGGTGTTAGAGCCTGGTCATGATTGGTGCCAATGAATCTCTAACCCTTATCTCAAAGGGTGTTAAAATTCGATATTATATGCAGTACCGGTTAACTGCATATATTTTTTAGCATTCTGCGTATGCATGCATTCATATGGTTGTAATAATTTGTTTGATAACTTGTTTACTAGTATGATATGAGGGATAGCTCACTAAGTTCTTGTAGCTTATTCCCCAATAATCTTTCTTTACAGGTTTACATACGATGGGATTGGGATAAGTCATGAGTGCTGAGGGCGAGATGGAGATATGTACATTAGTGTTAGGATTAGTTGAGATTTTTATAGGTGATACATAAACACTCTTTGTAGAAAATATTCACATGTTAGAATTTAATATAATTTAATTCTACTTGCAGTTTTATAATGTTGGCATATCCTGTCCTATTATTTGGTAGGAGATATCGATTCTCTACGGTTCTAAGGAACTGTGGGATATCGAACATCCATAGTTATTTATAATTATATATTATGTCATGTTACCATATATTAATTACTTGGAAATCATTAATCTTAGTGATTTATTATTTAGAGTCTTGCGATCTCTGACTTGCAAGACGGTCTTCATATCATTGGTGCACACATGTTATGGAAATTTTAGGTAATTCTACTAGGCCCCCTTTAGGGTCCTGACAGGTCCCATCTTCTTTTGATGAGGACAATACTTCCGCCCAATCAAAGAACAAGAATGTCCCGAATTCTTGAGACTATCTGTTAATTTTTACTTTATTTCATAATTGTTGATGAGGACTTAATATGGTTGAGATGCCAACCATCTATTGTAATGTGATATTTGGCCTTTATGCCCTTTTTTTCTAGTACGTTTCATTTCACACATGAGTTGTTGGTTTTTAGCATGTTTTATTTCATGCGCATATTCTTTCTTTTAGGAATGTTTTATTTCACACACATGTTAGATGTCTTTTCATAGACATAGCATTCGATAGTCACATAAAATGTAAACTAGTGTTTTTTCCTAACCACGAGATTACTTATTAAAATGCATAGTATAGTTCATGCTCTTGTTTCTCAGTATATTATTAAAGAAGAATTGGCGTTACTCATCAATAATTATTAAGCTTGTTAATTGTTGTAGGTTTGACTTATTAAATATTGGTTCATTCGCTATATAGCTAAAACTTCATTAATCCATTAATCATGCATTGATTACGAATGAAAACGATGGGAAGTAGAGATACTCATAACCTTGAAATGGACATTTCATACTTGAAAAAAGATGCAGGCCATCACCTTACAATGTTTAGAATAGAAACGAACCATAACATCAAAGGAACTGAGCAAAGTAAAGCTTCAAATTCTTAGCATTCCATGCTCGAGGGATGATTGTCCTATTTGGCCTTTCTAGTTGATAGGCCTCTTTGCTTACGACTTCCTGAATTCTAATAAGATCATCCCAATTTGCATTGAGCTTTTCTTGATTATCTTATGCGCTAATAACCTCTAATTTTCTACAAAGTAGATCCCTATACTGAAACACCTTATACTTTACCTTTTGATTGTAATATCTAGTTGCTCCATGTTGATATGTAAGAACTGTCATGCTTGCAACATCTCTTATCTTCTTGATTGTGTCCAAATTGGTTGTAAGGCCAACCTTATTAGCCATTATGTTAAAGTTTTGCATGCAAAGATTAGGTAAGTCTATCTCAATTGACATGACAACTTCTAACCCATATGCCAGTTTAAAGGGTGTTTCTCTAGTTGAAGTCTCGTAAGTAGTCTTATACCTCAAAACGCTCGGTAGTTTGTTAGCCCATTTACTCTTAACTTGATCAACTTTTCTCTTCAAATTATAAAATATGATCTTATTAATAGCTTTCACTTCCCATTGGTTTGAGGATGAGCCATTGAAGTGAAATTAAAATGAATGGCGTGTTTCTCACAAAATGCTCAGAACTTATCTTTATTGAACTATGGCCCATTGTTACTGATTATCATAAATGGAACCTCAAATCTTGACATGATGAAGTTGAAAGCAAAAGCTTTGACCTTCTATTCAGTGATTCTAGCCATTTCTTCAACCTCCGCCCACTTGGTAAAATAATCCATAGCAACTATGATGAATTACCATTATGTTGTAGACCTTGGAAATGGTCCGAGTATATCTATGCCCCATTAATCTAAAGGCCAAGGGCTAATAAGGCTGTAGAGTTCAGTGGAAGGTGCATGGCTCAATGACTCATGTTTTTGGCATTATGGATATTGCTGAACAGCAGATTTTGCATCGTCTCTCATGGCCAGCTAATAATAACCAAGTCACAATATGAGAACATTGAGGGTTTGGCCCTTTATAGGGTTACTACAAATACCACCATGTAACTCGAATAGTATTTGTTATGCATCCTTTGGCGAGAGACATCGAAGATGAGGTTGGAAAAGGTTGCGTTTGTATAATTGGTTGTAAATCAGTGTATAATTTACGGCTTGATAAATCAACCTACGAGCTTCTTTCCTTCCATCAAAGAGAACATTATCCTTCAAATAGTCTTTAATTAGATCCATCTAAGACTTCTTGTTTGGGTAGGGAGCTAACTCGTAGCTTTGCTCAACAATTTGTAAGCTCTTATTAGGGAGTTACTCAATAAAGAGCTTTTCATTTAAATCAGGGAATGCCATGCTAGCTAACTTTAATAACTTATCGGTAGCAATGATTCTACTTGGTATTTTTTTCAATTGAAAAGGATTTAAACTCTTCCTTAAGCATTTGTACTATCAACAAGTATTCACTCATCACTTCAACATTTTCCAAATAACTCCCTTTGACTTGATTCACAATTAGTTGTGAGTAAAAAAAACTTCAACTTTCTCCACACCAACTTCTTTTGCCAATTTAAGTCCAACTATTAAGACTTCATACTCGGCTTCATTATTACTAGCTAGAAACCTAAACTTTAAGGGGTAATTAACTTTCCTTATAGAATGAGCCTTGCACCACATCCTTCTTTAGTGGAGGAACCATTGACATATAAATTCCATATTGGCTTCTCGGCCACCTCTATGCTATCCTCTTCACTAGTGAATTTAACCATAAAATCTGCCAATACTTTAGCTTTTAATGTCATTTTGGGTTTGTATTGTATACCACAGGCACTTAGCTCTAAAGCATACTTTATCATCCTCGCCAAGGAGTTTGGTTATTGTAAAGCTTGACGCAAAAGCTGATTAGTAAGGACAATAATTTGATGTTCGTCAAAGTATGGCTTTAACTTTCTTATCGAGAGAACTACTAATAATATAAATTTTTCAATCTTTGTATATGGATGTTACATCCCTTGTAAAACATAGCTCGCATAATAAATCGACCGATGCTCTTTACCTTCTACTCAAACCAAGATAGAGGAAAGAGCTCAGTTGCTGACTGATAAATATAAGTATAAATTTTCTTCTAGAATAGGTATCAAAAGTATTGGTAGTGATGCAAGAGCCTCCTTTAGCTCATTGACCGCTCTTTTACACTCATAAGTCAACTGAAATTCTTTCAAGTTATTTAAGATTTAGAAAAAACTCTACACATCTATCTATACTTTTCAATGCAAATTTGTTTAAGGCTGTTATCTACCCAATTATCTCTTAAACCGCTTTGACTGTGTAAGGAGACTTCATGTTTCAAATAGCATTGATCTTCCTTGGGTTTGCTTCAATTCCATATTGGGTGACCATATAACCTAAAAATTTTCTTGAAGTAGCACCGAAAACACATTTGTACATGTTTAGTTTTATATTGTTCCTCCTTAAAGTGCTAAATGTCTACTAAAGATCAATAAGATGCTGATTTTCTGTCATGCTCTTCACTATCATGTTGTCGACATATACTTCGATGTTATGATGAATCTGAGGCTTAAACATCATAGTGATAAGGCTTTGATAGGTTGTTCTGATGTTTTTGAGCTTGAAAGTGATCACCATGTAACAGTACATCCCAAAGTTAGTGACAAAGGATGTATGAACTTCATCTTCCTCATCCATTGTGATTTAATTATAGCTAGAAAATGCATCCATAAAAGATTGTAAGGTATGTCCAGCAATTGAGTCAACCATCTGATCTATTCTCGACAAGGGGAAACAATCTTTGGGATTGGCCTTATTCATATTCGTAAAGTTTAAGCATATACGCCATTTACCATTAAGCTTCTTGATGAGCACACAATTGGCTAACCAAGTTGGATAAGGCTCTTCCCTAATGAACCTGACCTTTAACAACTTTTAGACTCCTTCTTCGATGGTTGCCTATCGTTTAGGAGTGAAATGCCTTTTCCTTTACTGAATCACCTTCGCATTGGGATCAAAATGAAGCTTATAGGTTATTACATCTTTAAGGATGCCTAGCATATCTAATGGAGACCATGCAAACACATCAATGTTATCTTATAAAAAGTTAATCAAACATTGGCAAATATCTACCAACAAAGTTTTCCCTATCTTTGTTGTCTTCCCAAGATCATTTCCCAATAAGATCTCTTCTGTCTCTTCCTTAGCATTTTCTATGCTGATTGGTTTTTGTTCAAAACAAGTTTCAAGTTAAAAAATTTCCTAATGCTGTAGTGCTCTTAGATATAAGGATCTTGCTAATTGTTGGTCCCCTTTACATATACTAACTCCAATAGGAGTATAAAATTTGGCCTTGAGATGTGCAGTTGAAGAGACCATGTCGAATAAATGCTAACATGATCAACCCATGATCATATTATACAGGAGCCAACATTTGACAACAAGGAAATCTACCTTGTCTTCCTCAATGTGCTTGTTATCTCCAATTTAGATTAAGAGAGAAATTACTCTGATGACCTAAACGAGGTTGATTATTGAAAGCATATAAATCATAGTCATAAGATCTCAACCGCACTTTGATCTTTGGCCTCATTTGATCAAAAGCATATTGAAAAATAATATTTGCTGAACTTCCAATATCAACAAGAGTCTTTCTTACCTTAAAGTTGGCAATTCTTATACTACTTACAAGTACATCATTGTAGGGCTTTTGAATGCCCCCGAAATCTTTTTTCGTGAAAAAAATTTAATTATCGATTTTTACCTTCTTGCCCCACACATTACAAACATAATGTATGGCATTAGTTAAGCCCAAAGAGCTTGATTAGCCTAAGGCAGAAGTTCTAGCTACAATAGTATTTTATATATCATTTGGTGTTCTACTACTACTTCCATCTTTGGCATCCTTCCCAGCCTGAGAAGGCCGTGTGACATTCTCCTACTCATCACAGCTCCTTTAAGTTGGTTGCTTAATATTCTCGAGATTGTAGGTGAGAGACTTACTTAGATACCTTTGTTGGATTTCATCCCCAATTGCATTCTTGAGCTAGACACATTCATCCGTATTATGGCCTCTATTGCAATGAAAATCGCAATATTTATTGGAATTTCAACATGAAGGATTTCCTCTCATTCTCTTTAGCCATTGCAATATGCCCATTTGACCGCACACTTACATCAATATGTCTGCGATTGGATGATTGAGTGGTGTATCGGCAAAATATATAGAGATGCGTGGCCTTTTTCTCTCAACATTATATCCTTTGGAACACTAATCGTCATTTATTTCAAGTCAATCTTTTACACTTTTCTTCTTGTTGCCTTTTCGGTTTCCTCTACTTTGATAAGCCTCTTGCTAAGCTTTAATGTTGTCTTTCTAGTAGATGTAAGATGTGGCCTTAGCCTTAAACTTAACAAAAGTTTTTGGCCAAAGACTTGAAAAAGTCTCCATAGGGTTTAACTCCATTAATGACTACATTGAGAGTAATGCTCATGTCTAACACTGAAATCTAGACCATCACGATAATGAATTCGGCTAAATAGTTCGTGATAGATTTGTCTGATTTTTGTTTTATGGTGTTAAGGATAGAAGAATCCTTAATAGGAAGCATATTTACAAAGAAGTGTTGTAGAAACACTTCTACTAAATCTTCAAAACATAATATTGTGCTCTACTTTCAATGTTTAAACCATACATTAGCTACATTCCTCAATGTTGAGGAGAAAACCTAGCAAGCCATGGCATCACTTAAGCCATGAAGCTTAGCTAAGGTTGATCCTTAGGATCCCTTGTTCCATCATAAGTCTTAAATTGTGGTAGCTAGTATCACTTCATCTAAAATCTTAGGGACGAAAGGACTTTTCTTTATTTAGAATTGCTTACTTATCGAAACAAGGGTGCAAACATGTGAGCGTCTTGCATGGTGCACTTACTATAGTTCCTTTCCCTTATCACTTTTTTTTAAGATCAAAGGCTGAAGGTCGGAGTATAACTTCACCTTGCTTTTTCGGTGATTCAGAAGAATAAATTGAATCAGTACTATAGTCACCACTATTATTGTCGTGTTCTTGATTTTGATTTGGGTGGACATTTTTATGTAGAATGTTAAGGATCTCATCATGTTTTTTGTTGAGTTCTTGGTTTTCTTTAGCAAAGTCGAGGTAAAGTTGCTCCAACTTAACCAAACACTATTCGTCAATATGCCTACTTCTCCCCAATTGGTGTTAGGGTAAAGAACTAGCACTTACACTTTTTATCATTCTTGTTTTTTCTATATAGGTGAGTCATGAAAAAATAGACAATGCCAAATGTTGTTAGGTGATCTTGGGGTAAAGGTGTATACCTATAAAAGCACAAATAGAGGCTAAGTGGTACTAGGGTTAGCTAGTATAGCCACTTCGATGCCAAAGAGAGATATATAAATGAATGAAGGGTTAAAAATTGTGAAAGAGTTCTTACAATGTTTTCTCTCCATATTTATTAGCGAACATTGAGTGTCTAAAATAGCAGCGAACCATTGCTTGTAGGCCATGTGGAGAAAGTCATAGGAAAATCCAAAAAATAGAAAAAAAGGAAAAAGCAAAAAAATAAAACAAATCTTGGAAAAATATAAAAAAAAATTGGAAAATAAGAAGAAACACAAAAAATAAAGAAATTTAGAAAATACAAAAAAATTTAGACAATTGAAAAGTCATAAAAAATAGAATAAAAATTTAGAAATAGAAGATTTAGTGAATTGAGAAAATAACAATTTAATAAAATAGATTTTTTAATTTTAAGTTTAGAAAGGGAGACTATTAGGCTTAGGCTTAGATTTGAATCTAGTCCAAGCTGACTTAGTCTATATATGCAATTTAATTGCACATATAGACAAGTCATTGGCCAACGACCTAATAGATAAGCACATGAGTGTAGCATTACGTTTAAGCATGAGGTTAGGGGTTCGAATCTTGGTAAAGGCATGAACAACCTTTTTATTTTCAAATGACACACTGCAACTACTACGTATTAGGACCTCATTACGCCTTGTTTCCTGACACATGGCAACATTGGGTTGGACGGTAGGATGACATGGCGCCACATGGCATGATACGTCAGCTATCACGTATCACTTGAGGACATACTGTGGTTGGTCAAATTGGCTAACGCAGCACCGTGTTGGGGTACACATACATGATTTCTTACTCTAATCTTGTTCACCACTTAGCCTATTTTGAATAGAACCAAAGAACACGTCCAGATTAAGTAAAATAAGTATTTAATTCGAGCTCCAAAAATCAAGAAAAGCTTGAATTTTGGAAGTTTTCATTTAATCTAAATTCAAGCTTTCCAAGCTTAATTGGGTTACTTTGTGTATAAATAGGGGGCCTAGGTTCATTACAAGGTACACATAATCATATACGAGCAGTAAATCTACTTACAATCACTCCTTCACCACTCTTTCTCTCTCTATTCGTGGCTATACTCTCTCTTTAACTTGTAGCCATGCTCGAAGGAAATCGAGCAAAGCCAACCACCATCAAAGTTCCTTTATGACACGAACTCATCAACCTAACTATTCCTAAATACCACCATAGCCCCTAACTATAGCTACTACAGCCAAACCCTAATAATTGCAAGTAAGCCATCGAAACACCAACCCACATTGCCCTATGGTCGAATCTAAAGCTACTGTTGAATTCCCAGCCACCTAAAACTACCAACTCAACACCTTTCTTGACTCTAGCAACCCTTAAACAATGTGGAACTCCACCACTGCCACCACTCATCTTCGACCACCACCCAAAACCACCCTTATTAACCACGGCGTTGCGTCTACCCCTCATAATCCCAATCCAAAACACACAAATCCCCTTTCCCTTAATTGATTCAATGGTTGAATCACCCCAAATCAACTCCATTGTGTTGCTATTGAAGACATTGGAGCAACCTGGATTGAGTGTTCGAATCGATACAAAATTCAAGACCAACTTACGTACTGTACCGACCTGACCCGCTCCAAGCTTGAGTCGAGTCGCAATTCAACTTGCGCTCTCCTAGTCTGGCCTTCAGCCAATTGATTGCTTTAGAAATTCTTTTTTTTTTTTTACTTTTGCTTATTTATTTATTCATTTATTTCATAATGTAATGTAATGTAAAGAAAAAAGAAAAGAGAAGAAAAAATAAATGGGAATAAAATAAAAGGAAAGAAAAAAAAAAGGAAAAAGAAGAAAGAAAGAGTAGTCTATTTATTTTCATTTTAGTTTAATAGATGTAGGGGGGTAGGTATAGATATAAGTGTCACGTACATACTGCGTGTGAAGTTATGCTTCATGTGATTAGGGAAATGACTTGAGTGACTCGCATGAGCTGATCAGGAGAGAAGTGTAGGGAGGAGGAGTAGGTGTCAAGATCCTAAAGGGGGCTTAGTAGGATTACCTAAAATTTTCATAACATGTGTGCACTCATGATATGAAAACCGTCTTGCAAGTCAGAGATCGCAAGACTCTAAATAATAAATCACTAAGATTAATAATTTCCAAGTAATTAATTTATTGTAACATGATATAATATATAATTATAAATAACTATGGATGTTCGATATCCCATAGTTCCTCAGAACCGCAGAGAATCAGTATCCCCTACTAAATAATAAGACAGGTTTACCAACATTATAAAACTACAGGAAGAATTAAATTATATTAAATTCTAACATGTAAATATTTTCTACAAAGAGTGTTTATGTATCACCTATAAAAATCTTAACTAATCCTAACATTAATGTTCATATCTTCATCTCGCCCTCAGTACTCGAGACTTATCCCAATCCCATTGTATGTAAACCTGCAAAAGAAAGACTATTGGGGAATAAGCTACAAGAGCTTAGTGAGCTATCCCTCATACCATACTGGCAGACAAGTTATCAAACAAATTATTACAACCATATGAATGCATGTACACGCAGAATGCCAAACGATATATGCAGTTGACCGGTACTGCATATAATATCGGATTTTAACGCCCTCCAAGATAAGGGTTGGAGATTCATTGGCACCAATCACGACTGGGCTCTAGCACCTTGGTTTTTACCCATAACTTTGAATTCCGTATTTCACAAAAATACATTTCCATTTCTAAAAATCCAATAGTTCACAAGGTCCCAGGCCTAGCGGTGAGGTGGCCCCCGCAGTCCACACTTACACCCTATAGCGGTGGTCTCTAGACGCGACCCCTAGCCACCCGCGGTTAGCGTCTCTGGTGCCAATAGAACCCACGAGCCAAGGGTAAGGTCTTGTTGTACCCATGCTCCTGTATAGTACTAATCAAATCATGTGGGAATCCATCCCTCTAAGGCCCTTCATTACCAATCGCGTAAAGTGACGGCCAGAATAAGTAATGCGATGCATAGATAATGCATGGCCCTTTTTAATTTAAGATAAGCCAAATATAATAGGTCAAATTATGAGGCGATCAATCAATATCAACAAACCATCCAAATCATATAAAAATCAATCATACCATCAAATCATCAATTATTGTATTTAACACTATTTCTTACAACAATCAATCAATATCAAGCACACGCATATCCCGAAACCCCATGCATCAAATTATTGATATTCAATTTAAGCGCACTAACTACAAGCACAAACAAGTATAGAGTCATCGGGAGTACTCACTTGACTATGACGACTTGCCCTAGTCGTAATAATCGATTGGGAGATCCTCGCCCTCGTCGGGATCACCTGATCATTACGAGATAATAGGAATAATAAGTAGTTGACTAAACTAATGGTTCTAGATATCTATCTACCTAATTCTACTTAGATTACTAACAGCCCTTATTTGATTAAACCTAATTGCTAATAGTACGTAACTTTTTCATTCTATTTTCAATATTTACGAATTTATAGTCATTTTTCATCATTTTCAGACGTACATTCACACGGTAATGTCCGTTTTGGACGTTAAGACCCGTGTTTTATGATATGGGCTAAATTTATTGAAATTTTTAACTATGAAAACTTAAGTACTCTTATTACTTATATTTTTATCTTTTGTTTATACTTAATGGTTTAGTTAACCCTTAAATTCTTATACTTAGAGGATTTTACTTTGCTATTACTAATTCATGTACTTAATTAAGTATGATCCAATTTAAAAAGTATCTTAAGATTTACTAATTTAGGTACCTAGTTATTATACACTCTTCTTATTTTCTCATTTTCTAAACCTATGCTTATATCATTGCTTACATCATTATTCGCTTAGGTCATTGCTTATGTCATGGCTTATGTCTTTATATGCTTACCTCATCACTTACCTTATCATATGATTACATAAGCCTTTCCTCATGCTTATGTCATATGTACATGTATTATATACATGTTACCTCTTCTCTTATACTTATGTACATATACCTTATACATATATATACTTATACATCTACTTAAACTTATACCGTATTTATACATGTATACCTACTCATATACCTATACGGTTGGATACGTATTTTTATACAAAAATTCGTATGCCTAATCTTTTTCTTAAGAAAAGCTTCTTAACTCCATTCTTTTGTGTTTTTAAGTGTGTAATTAGTGTAGTATAAGTATGTATGGTTAGGTTTTCTTTTAATTTAGGTTATGTACATGGAAAATACTCATGTATCATGCTTCTCATGCTTCCCTTCTTTTCGGTTTACCTCATGTACACATTCTTTAAGCACATATTCATGTTTTCCTTTCTTCTTCTTCTTCATAATTCCTAGATTTCTATACTTAAAGATGAGAACTTTGTACTCTCTCCTTCAAGACAACACTAAACACATAACTACTTATCTAATCTACCTAATTAACTAACTAATGAATAATATAAAGCAACATAAAACAACTTAAAGACATACCTTTAATTATGTTGGAGTTATGGAGACAAAAATGAAATTGTGAAAGTGAAAGAGGAAGAAGATGCTCACGGCAAGAGGGAGTTGTTTTTGTTTTGTTTCTTTTGTCTTGTGTTGATTATGGAAGAAGGCAAATGGTGGGGCCTAAAAGGGAATAAGTGGACAGCAACAATTGAGGAGAAAGAGAAGAGAAAAATCAAAAGAAAAGATAAGAGAAGCCATCATGAAGGAGTAGATATTTTCCTTATCTTTTAGTCTTTTGTTGACTTTTCAAAGTGTTGACTTTGGTCAACATGTGTTGACTTGGTCAACTTTCTTTAAGTATGTGTAATTTTGTGCACATAATGTAGTAATTAAGGGAAATTAAGGAAAAAATGAAGGAAATGAGAAGAGATGAGGTATTTGATGAATTGATTAGTAAACATAGTTGATGAGGTCTTGCTTTAGGTTTTTATAGCTTATATATCTCATTTGATAAACTACTTTGGATAACAAGTGCAAAAAAGTACTAATTTAAGTATTAAAGTTCACTACATGTAACCTAATCTTCAACTATAACCCTAACTCTAAGTGAGACTATCTTAATCACATACTTAAGAGATAAATATAATCTATGACTCATTATCTTAGTTTATAATGGATTACTTGAGGATTCGAATCATATAAGCATGAATGAGGGTCATCTCTAACCTTTTACTAATGATTTGGCAAAATATGAGCATTATATTATCAATTAGGGTTTTAGGGTATATCATAGTGAATTAGTACTTTTATATCATAGTGAATTAGTACTTTTATATCCTTAAAGTTATAGTCTTAGGATTTTTTATTGCTTTAGGGCACAATCTCTAATGTTTTTACACATTTAGGGTTTTATATATTCTTACGTGATTAAATCTTCGATTGTCATCTTAGGGTTTTGATAAGGTTTGAGGTTTTAGGGTCTTCGTATGCGGTTAGGGGTTCAATTGATGATTTAAGGTTTTTCGTATCCACTTGAGGTTTTGGATTGAGATTTTAATCAGTTTTAAATCTTACTAGCTCTTTTGAGTTCGAGAAATCATCTACAGTTTGGACGTTTGTTTCTATACATAGAAAGCTAAATTTGTGGGGTTTACATTCTTCCCTCCTTACAAAAAGTTTCGTCCCCGAAACTTGACCGAGATAGTTATTCATGTACATTCCTTTCATTCTTTTATAAACGAACAGTATACATATAATTAACAAACTTCTTATCAATACTTAATACCTATCTATAAACATTATAACAGGTCTATAGAACATATTTCGTATACACAACCTCCTCATATTGATTACATTAAATCTTTAAGGTTCCTCGATAGTACTTAGTGATATTATAACCTTATCTTACACAATTACTGCTCATTAAGGCATTTCCTTCTTCAGATACTATTCCCTTTATACATCATTATCATCAAACTTTCTACATAAGTATGTTGGATACATCCAATCATTATCTCTTGGATTGCTTACTTCTTAGGATAAGAGGTGAAGGTATGCTTGTGATCACCATATTTGTAGCATGCTTTACTTTTCATGGGACACTGTTGAATTCTATGTTGTCCTTTCTTTCCACAAATAAAACACTTATTTTGCAATTGTGGGCAATTCTTTGGATAGTGCCATTTACCACACTTTCAGCATCTTACTTTAGATATTTCTTTCATTTTCAACTTATTGGCTGGTGGCTTTGATATTGTAGTTGATCTCTTCCTTTTTCGATTGATGTCATATTTCTGTTGAAACTTTGTTCTGAATATATTTCCAAGTAACACTCTGAAATAAGTCTTCTTTAAGCTATTTGTTCTTAAGCTAAATTGTTTCTTCGATTCGATCTATAAGAGTTAGTGGTTCTCTTGAGTTGAATTTGTACGCTAAGTTTACATTAGCTATTTCATTGAGTCAACTCCATGTATCAATGCCGCTTAGATCTTCTTCTCATATAAGGGCATTCTTCTTGTAAGGTCTTCACATATCATGTAATGCTTTGTACTAACCAATTTTATTTGTTGTGCCTTCTCCTTGTAAGGTCTTTGATGAATTTACAAATCTCTATGTAAAAAACTTTGTTAAAAATATTTCAAGAAAACGTCCTTATTAGTGCCTTCTCCTTACACTTTTAGCACTCCTGCTCTTTTTATATTTCAAAATGGATAAATCTCTTTTGGTAGTTATAAGAGGACATCCTTCTTTTTGGCAACCTAAAGTAGCACGAATGGGATGTACAATTCTTCTTCTTCTTCTTCTTCTTCTTCTTCTTCTTCTTCTTCTTTTAATTTTCTCTTCCCCTATCACAATGTTGATAGTTGTCTAGCTATTTTTTTTTTCTTTCTTTTCCCATTATCACAATACGACTTACTACACCCATATCATTAATATAGATAAAAGGCAAGGTTAGGATAGTATGTTTCTTTATTTTCTTGCACCTACTGGTAGCTCGACATGTGCCCCCCTCACTTTTTCTTTTCTTTTTTGTAACAATGAGTTTTGCAATTCCTTTAACACTTAGTAGAACCATAAACCTTCATGGTGAAAGGAAATGAAAATAGTGGAGTAGGTTCTTCTCATGAATTTGTCACACAAATTAAAGCTAGCTTGCACTTTTTTAGTAAGATATCTTCTTTTCCCATATTTTTATTGCATATTGTTTTCTCCTCTCTCTCTCTTTTTTTTTTTTTTAATTTCCTTCTTCTTTCTTCTTCTTCTTCTTTTCTTTTTTTTCTTTTTATTTTGTTGAAGCTCCATAGTAAAGAATCTCTATTGGTAATAACTATTTTCTTATTTTCCTTGTTTGTTATCACATTATCATTATGACTTGACACTCCATGAGAAAGCAACATCCTTTTTCTTTTTTTAATACTCTTTTCTGTGTTTTCTATAGAAGATGCTTTCTTAACAAATAGTGCATCTATCTCTGCCGACGCCTCTGTGACACACTTGGGGGAGTTGTCATTTAATGTGTGATCTATATTGGTAATTCCATTTTCACCCAACAAATCTGTTAGTAGCCACATTTTCCTAATCTACCTACGTTGTTGACCCACTAATTTATCATGGTTAAGAGTCCGAGAGTTGTAACCAAGGTAGATATCATCACTATCAAATGAAGGATCATTTTGTCTATGTAACTGTATAGAAGCATGGTCTTCCTTATTAGTAGTAAGGGTATCTAAAATAGGCTCAACCATGTCAACTGCTTCCATGGTTCCATAAGCCTCGAGTGCTTCTTTTTCGAGGTAGGATATTATCCATAAAATTATCAACTGTAGCAACTTTGGGACTTTTACAGCCTTGCTGAATATGTCAAGATAACTGTTGCAATTGGATTGTCTTGTTACTATTTCAACTACATGTTTCCCCTTCTCTTTGGACTTTTTTTTGGTTCTTTGGTTGCAACAAAAGCGGATTCAGCAATTGGTGACATCAAGTTATTCTTTAAGCCATCATTAGGACATATTTTCCGTAGATTATTTGCTTGAAAGGATTTTAACTGTATGCAAAGAGAGCTGAATCAAAGCTGTGATGGAACTAGCCATGGCGTTTGAAGACAAATGAAGGACTACCATTGTTGACTGGAGATCTTGATGAAAAATCAAATGCTAAAGAAACTCGCTTCACCTTAAATAGTTAAGTTACTCCATGAAGAGGACCTTATTCAAGTTAAAGTACACATGTGGAGAACCACTAAGGATGTATAGATGCCATCTTGAATATTGGCCAATGTGTCATGCATTCCTTTTTCTACAACTACTCCATTTTCAATGACTACAATAACATCTGCATTCTTTATTGTTGATAAATGATGCACAATTGTTATCGTGGTCCTGTTAACCATAACTCAGTCATATCTTAGGATATCAAAGATGTAAAGCTTGACAAAAGTAAAGAAGGCTCGAACTTTCAAACGTAAGTAAATACGTTTCCCTCTATTCACTATTCCATTTCTTGCTCTTTGAAACTCTAAAGCTGTATGTATTTTCCTTTCCAACTTTCACACAAAATGAGGTCACTTGTAGTTTTCTCTAGCATTTGTCATACTTTGAAGCATTATGGTTTATAAACCAAGTTGTCGTAGTAAATCATGTTAGTAGAATCACCATGAACATCACTAGTAAATAATGGAAAAGGTTGCTTTGTCTTCTCTTTCAGTTTCATGCTAGGTTTGAAACTTTATCTTGTAACCATATTGGTCAAATTTAAGAAGGATATGGGATAAAATAAAGGAGTGTATTGAATTTGGCGACTTGGGTTTTTGCTTGTGCTAGGTTCAATGTAGCCATGTTTATTTGCTACATGGTGATCTTATGTTCATTAGGAAACTGGTTGAGGTTATTCATTCTTATTCTCTCAATTTAAGCTCCATCGCTTTCTTTACTACCTTTAATACATTCCAATCCTTCTGAAACCAGTCTGCTTCTACTCGGAGTCTATAATGTCCCAGTATGTCCTTTTTTAAAAAAAAAGAAAACCAATCTGATCCTCCAAAACAAATTGAGTGGCAATCTTCTTCAAGTGTTGAATTATTGAAGGTGCATGTGGATAGTATGAATGGAGCACTCCGTTTAGTGTCTCAAGTGAAGGGAGGATGCATCTTTCACTAATTTTTTCCTCGGTCCTTATAGGATTGAAAATTGTTCCATGTTTTTACCCATTTGCTTTCGTCAAGTTGGTGGCATTAGTAGTTCTTGCCTGTAAACCCCTAAAATTTTCAACCTAGCTTTTGTAATAGACTCAACCATGTTAGACAATTTAGGAGTTGACAAGGCTAATGAAAGTGAAAACCCTAAAAGAATTACTCAATCGCGTAAGAAATTTTTCTACCCTAAATGTTTCTAAATGCTAAAGATTTTATTCAAAAGTGATAGAAACCCTAAAAATGATTATTTTAAAGACATATGTGCACTAATCCAACATGATATACCCTAAAACCCTAATTGATAATATAATGCTCATCTTTTGTCCAATTCACTAGTAAAAGATTAGAGATGACTCTCATTCATGTTTATATGATTCGAGTCCTTAGGTAATTCATTAGAAATTAAGATAATGAGTCATAGATTATATTTACTTCTTAAGTATGTGATTAAGATAGTTTCACTTAGAGTTAGGATAATAGTTGAAGATTAGGTCATATGTAGTGAACTTTAATACTCAAATTTGTACTTTTTGCGTTTGTTATTCAAAGTGGTTTATCAAATGAGATATATAAGCTATAAAGACTTAAAGTAAGACCTCATCAACTATGTTTACTAATCAATTCATCAAATATCTCATTTCCCATCATTTCCTTCATTTTTCCTCTAATTTCCCTTAATTACTACATTATGTGCATAAAATTACACATACTTAAGGAATGTTGACTAAGGTAATGCATGTTGACCAAAGTCAAAGGGTTGACCAAGTCAACACATGTTGACTAAAGTCAACATTTTGAAAAGTCAAAAGTCTTAAGAGATAAGGAAAATATCTTAGCTTCTTAATGATGGTTTTCTTTTCTTTTCCTTTTGATTTTTCTTTTCCCTTTCCTTACAATTGTTGCCGTCCACCTCTTCCCCTTCTAGACCCCACCATTTGTTGTCTTCCATAATTAAAAACAAAACAAAAGAAACAAAACCAAAAACTTTCCTTTCATGCCGTGAACATCCCTCTCCTCTTTCACTTTCATTCATTTGCTTTTGTCTCCAAAACTTCAACACAATTAAAGGTATGTCTTTAAGTTGTTTTATGTTACTTTATGTTATTCATTAGTTAGTTAATTAGGTAGATTAGATAAGTAGTTAGGTGTTTAGTGATGTCTTGAAGAAGAGGAAACAAAGTTTCCATCTTTAAGTATAGAAAATGAAGAATCATGAAGGAGATGGAAGAAATGCATGTGTATGTACTCTTAGGTATGTGTACATAAAGAAATACCAAATGAATACAAGTATGTGAACCTTTATACATAAGTATTCATCATGTACATAACTTGAATTAATACCATATCTAACTATATATGTATATACTATACTAAATACATACATAGAAATACAAAAGGATGAAATTGAGAGGATTTTCTTAAGAGAAAATTTGGCATACGAATTTTTAGTATAAAAATACGTATCCAACCGTATAGGTATATGAGTAGGAATACATGTATAAATATGGTATAAATATATGTAGATGTATAAGTATATGTATGTATAAGGTATATATACATAAGTGTAATGTAAGGAACAAATATACATAAGACATGTACATATGAAATAAGCATGAGGTGATGCTTATGTAATTAAATGATGAGGTGAGTGATGACATAAGTACATGATGACATAAGCCATGACATAAGCAAGTGATGACATAAGCAATGACATAAAGAAAAGATGATGTAAGCGATGACATAAGCATAGGTTTAGAAAATGAGAAAAATAAGAAAAATGTAGGTAATTAGGTACTAAAATCAATAAATCCTAATATACCTTGTAAACTAGATTATACCTAATTCAGTACATGAATTAGTAATAACAAAGTAAATCCCTTAATTATAAGAATATAAGGAATAAAGGCTATAAATATAAGTAATAGCAATACTTAAGTGTTATAGTTGAAAATCTCTATAAATTTAGTTCATAATGTAAAATAGGGGTCTTAACATCCAAAACAGACATTAACGTATGAATATACGTCCGAAAACGTTGAAAAACGACTATAAATTCATAAATATCAGAAATAAAACAAAGAAGTTATATGCGATTAATAACAAAGTCTAACCCGGTAAAAGTTGATAGTAGTCTGAGTAGAATTAGATAATTAAATGTTTAGAATTATTAGTTAATTTAAGTACTTACTAGCCTTATCAAATCATAATGATCAGGTGACCCTGAGGAGCGTGAGGATCTCCCGATCGACTACTACGATTAGGACGAATCACTATGGCCGAGTGAGTATTTACCCAATGACTCCATGCTTGTTTTGTGACTGTAAATAGTGGACTTAAATATTATTGTTAATTGATGATTGTGTGGGGTTTGGGAAACGCCTATATATGCTGGTATGTCTTGAGTTGTGAACTTATCTTAAGTATTGATAATGCTATGTTTGTTGCATGGTAGGATAGGAAATGATTGTGTGTACAATTGGATGGTTATAGCATAATTTGAAATTAATTATACTCAGCCTATAAAAGGAAATTGGGACATGCATTAACATGCATAGCATGGACACTATTCCGGCCGTTACATCACACGGAGGTAAAGAGAGGCCATTCGGGGGTTGATATTATTCATTTATATGGTTCTGTACGGTGCACTCGTACAAAATGACCTTACCCTGGCCCGCGGGAACACTAGGCATTGGAGGCGCCAACCGGCTGGCTAAGGGTCGAGTCTAGAGGCCTCCGTTGAGGGGTGAGTGTGGACTGCGGGGGCCCACTCACAATTATATTAGAACTTGGGTTTTTCTGTAAATAAAAGAATTATTTGATGTAAGTACGGGACGTGGAGTTCCGTAGTAAAGTAAGTTCTAGTATAATACCCGGATCTAATTGGTGCCGTGTAAACTCCAACCCTGACTTCGGAGGGCGTTGAATCTGAGTTACGTATATGAACTAGTTAATTATACGTATTGTTTAGCATTCTGATTGATCATTCATTCATATGCTTGAATATAATGTACTTATAACTTGCTTGTGATGTGGCTGAGGGTTTTGCTCACTAAGCTTAGGCTTACACCCCTTTAGACTTTTGTTGCAGGATAGCCTATTGGTAGAGACAGGACGAGGGATGCTACAGGTTAGCCTGGGGACTTAGGCAAGAGCGAGCTGTCCTGTGTAATGAGAGAGAATAGTTTATGTAGACTCTTACTCATGTATTTTTGTTTATCTTATTATTATAAACTTAGACATGCTTAAATACTGTATATTGTAAGCTTTATAACTCAACTTTTATATAAATATGTTTTTGTGATGATATCATGTGAGTCTGGATGTTCTTTGGAAACTAGTGGTTGTAGAGCCTTGTATATTGTGTGAAGAGTTCTTGATTGGAAGGGTAACCAATCAGGGGTTCTTCGTACAGTATACGGCGTCTGCCACGACTAGGCCGTTCTCAGTTCGTGACATTGCCAATTTCTTCTACCAAATGGAACCACTTCTTTCCCTTAGGAAGATCTTAGTAGAAGAAGGTTCTTAGAGCTCATGGTAGATAGAAGTGTTGAGTGAAAAATAGAGAAGTATAGTATTGAAAAAGGTTTTGATTATCAGCCCATCCATGTAGGACAGAGAGTTCTTAGAGCTTCATAGATTGGTGTATCAAAAGAAGAGAAGGTCAACATTGTTAAGGTCACTGAATGGGTGCCTGAATAAGAGTCTTTAAACATCATGGTTGGACTTCCACCACCTTCACAATATTATTTGGAAAATGATGGTCCTCTTCTATCACCATCCTTAGGGTCTGAATTTCATGTCATAGGTGAGTTTGCTGAGCTCAGGATATCTATTATCAACCATACACCTGAGGAAATATTGTATTTGTCAATACAAATTCTTCTACGTGCTTATTCTATAAACTTAGGTGCTGGAATCAGTAAGTTCAAATTAAGAATGGGTAGTCTACAAGTAGATAACCAGCTTCCATTAACGCCTATGCCTATTCTTTTAGACCATAGAAAGTTGGAGAAGAAGGCGACCATGTCTTGAAATTTTCTATGACAATACAATCTAATGGATCTCTTGATTTATATGTGTATCCATATATTGGTGTGTAAGGGCCAAAAAATTCTACCTTTATGATAAGCATTCATGAACCTATAATTTGGTGACTTGGTTCGAATTCTCTTTCTTGCCTGATTCTTACTTATAGTGAATACTTAATTGCATCTTCTTGTTACTTCGCTTTCCTAAGTTTAAGGACCATTTGAACCTTTTGCATGAGCTTTGGAATGAATAAATATGGAGACTCTAGTCTGCTTAAACCACTAAAGTGGAACATTGATCATAGGTTTATTGATAAGATTTCAATAGAAAAGATGAACCTTACACCTTTTGTTTACTTTCAATAACCAATTAATCATAAAAGACAAGCTTCCCAGCTTTTTCACAAAGTTCCTGCTTCCCAACTAAATCAGTTAGCTTATCATAGTTGTTCCTCAAAGGCATTCTCCCCAATATCCTATGGAACTCTCTTATGCGTTTCGATATAATGAATAATGAGATAGTTTCTACTACTTGATGCTTTTGTTCTTGTAATTTTACTCGTGCTTTAACGTGTGTCTTTGGGTAATTAATTATAACATCCTTCTCCTCCCCTTTTTCTTTAAAATTTGAAAATGACATCTCCTCATTTCCTATACTTTGCAGGTAGCATAATCAACATTTGAGAATTGGTTTAAAGGAGATCTCTTCATCGCTTAGATTGTAGCTGCTTATAGTTGAAGGCCAGAAGTTTGCAATCGCAACTTGAGGACCACATCTCAAGCTAGCAATAGTCAGCAAATTAGCACGGTTTAAAGAGGATAGACTCTTTACTACCCAAACCATGATTGTTTGCTAACCAAGGGTCGAGAGTTTGCAATCATGACTTGAGTATCAATCTTCATCAATGGGTAATAGCAAAGAGGTATAACACTTAGGTCATATGTGGCCTCCTCTTATAACCTCCGTAAATCCAATTACAACTTGAAATGTTAATTGAATCATGGGTCTCGAATCATAAGGACATGCACACATGAGTACATAAGAGTTGAGTGTAAGTTTAGCAAATACAATTCAAACACGAGTATTAGACATGAGCATTTGAGAGTAACAAGCTCAAGTTGAACATAACTTCCCTTTAACATAAGCACTCGTAAGGTGATACCTAAAATGAACTTCATTACTCATCAATGCAAACACTTATGGACTAATCATGTAAAACAACTATGAGGCCTCCACATACCCATAAAATGTGAATTTGAACATGAACCTTGAATACAAGCGTGTGAGAATTGAGCGTAAGTTCGCGAGCTCATCATAAAAGAATGAGACATAAATCTTGCGCATGAATGCATGAGCCTCAAACACTCCAATTTAGCATAGTCTCTTTAGCATGAGCATATGTAAGCTTTTAACATGAGACTTTTAAACTTTCTATATGATCATGCATAAGTTGAGTATGTAACTCGAATATAGGACTTTTGGGTATTTAAGCTGAACATGAGTCTCGTCATATGCGTTGAACATAAGCCTTGATATGTGAGCCTTGATCATGAGTGAACATAAAGGTTGCATTTGAACCTTGAACATGATGGTGAATATGAGTCTTAAACATTAGGGTCAAATATGAGCGAGTAGAAGCTGTAATCACAAGCCTTGAACATGATTTAATCATGAGAATCTAGTATAAGCTTAACCATGATGTGAGCCTTAAACTTGACATAACCTTAAAATGTAACATGAGCCTTAAATCTAAAATAAATCTTGAACATGTCATAGGTCTTGAGCATTATACGATGTAAGGCTTAAACTCAATGTGAGGCATCAACATGGTGTAAGGTTTGAACATGATACAAGGCTTGAACGTGATGTAAGCACTAAACAATATATGAATTATGCACATCATGTAAGGCCTGAACACCACATAACCCTTGAACATGATGTGAGGCTTGAGCATGATATAGATCTTAGCATCATAGGATAGGCATAGTGCTTGAAATGTGAACTGAATGTGAGTAGTTGAATCATGAGCCTTCTCAACATAATGAATGAACATGAGAGTTGATTACAATGTCAGGCTTCATCTTGACATGAGCCTTGATACGAGAGTCAAATATGAGTCCTTCTAACGTAAATACACAAGAGGTGAACATATGAGTTGAAAATAATTTCTCTAAGATGAACATGTATGAGCATTTATGGTTGAATATGTGAATTGAGCATGAACTTGGTAACAACATGTGAATTGTCCTATGATATGAACATAGGCGAGCCAAATCTTCGAGTTAAACATGAGTCCTTGATGAGGCTTCATTTTTTGTATTGCCCTTATCATTTATCTTTAACTTTCCATTTGTATAGTTGTACGATTTTTATCCCATTTGCACTTCACTTTACTAACGTGTTTACTTTCCTTGGTTTTTGCATGTAATCACTCATTCCTCCTTCCCTAAAGGGTAGCAACTGCATGTAGGCATTGCTGTTACTTTCAAGAATCATCAAGAGAAGGTGGCATGACAATTAGATATAAGTAATCCTATTTATTGAATAACCCTAATACTCTTATCACTCAGATCGAGCAAAAGGGGATGTCATAAATCAGTGTAGTGTATTGAATATCTAGAGTACTCATGTATCAAGTACCATGTGTGCATTTAGCCTCGTACGTACACGCGCTTTGAGCATCGCGAGCATGTATGCATCAAGCCTTGTAAACACGTGCACATCGAACATCATATACAAGGAGTATTGTATAATGCAAATATAAATAGCAACAATCATCACCATGTAAGAATAGCCTCTTCATAGGTAGACATTGTCTAAATCCTTATTTCACATGACCTTGTAAGTACGAATTGCAATTGAATATGTAGAATCAACAATAATGAAGTTGACTGACCAACTTTCATACTTCTTTATCTATTTGGTGCTTTCATTAGCTTTTATGAAGATGTCTTATCGTTATGCACTTATGAGTGATAGCTCTTCACTTAGTAGTAGTGCACGAGGCAATAATGTTGTATGGCAGCTTCGATCTCCTTAATGATTTGCAATGTCTTGATAGATAGTAAGAAGCATATCTTAAAGACTTTACGTGCTTAGGAGCAATGCTTCAACTAAGCAGTGTTATTATCTAGCATAAAGTAATAAGATTATCTTATTAATTCTTCTTTCTTCTTAAAAATGATACCACACAGTAAGGAGCAAAGGCTCGACCAAGTCACACTAGTGTTAAGTAATCCTATCAGATTAACATAACTTCAAGATTACTTAGACTCTTTGATCTAAGGGGCCTCTCATACAATAGATATAATTATGAGACTACTTAGACTCAATGATCTAAGGGAGGTCTCCTTTATGATACGCATAATTACGAAACTGCTTAAACTTGATGATCTAAGGGATCTCACATGTCATCTCACATATTGGAGAAAGACTTTTGCTTGTTACTGATAATATATAAAAGATCCCTTCTAAGAAGTATTCTATTGTGCATATGCAGTGACAATGGCATTGATTGCTTAGGATCAATAATTCTTTCTCATCAGTCAATGGGGTATTTCCCACTACTTAACTACGTAGCATGGCATACCAGGATGTTACCTAGGTATAAATGTCCATATGTTAAAGTGTTCATCAATGGGATTGTTCCCACTACTTGATGGCAAGAAACATAGCAATTAGTTTACATAAAAGCTATATATGATTATTAAGGCATGATGTATGTCTGGGAGCTAGTGCTCTCATTAGTCTACAACATATGAGCTAAGTTCATCATCGTATGCTTAGGAACCAGGCTCTTACTAGCTAGCAATGATGTGTAGTTTATATATTATGTTAATTATTACTTTCTTTTGTTTGATCGAAGGGTTTAATTTCCCCCCGTTTAGACATTAACCATTTTGTGAAATTAACTTTGCGTGCTAAGGAGACTAGTCTCTTACTTTGTAGTAACAATAGTAATAAAATGAAGATACCCAAACACTTATCACATTCTTATTAGAAAATATCAATGATGGGAAGATGAACTTTCATTGATGAAAAGCAATCATCGCTACACCAACATATGAAATGAAATGAAAACTGGGATAAGACTAGTAAGAACACATCCTAGCTACCAATAGTTCTTGTACTTCTTAACTTATAATGTGTCTTCTACCTTCATAATATCATTGGTTCGCTTTCATTTCTTTACTCCCCCATGATAACTACACTTCCTCTTTTTTCTTGAATTCTTGAGCCTTAGCCTCTTCCTTTATAGGTAGTTATAACTCAAGGGGTTTTACTAAAGGTGCTTCCCTTTCATTCACATGCTTGTCAAAGAATGTTGCTTCAGTGAAGTGAGACTCATTATATGTGAATGGGTTCTTTGTAGTAGGAATGAAGATGTCTTGCTCATTTTAGTGGCCCTTCATGCATTGATGCTAGGTTAAGGGTATCATGTCATAATCATGCAGCCATGTCCTTCTTATAAGGAGATGGTAAGATATAAGCGCATCAATCACATGGAACCACATGGAGCTATGGATGGGTACAATATCAAAGTCTACTTCAACACACCCCATTGTCTTCATGGAAGACTCATAGAAGCTATTTAGTGTGATTGGTTATCTCACTAAGTTTCAAATATCTATCTTTGCAACTTTAAAAGTTGACATTAGCATAACATTAAGTGAAGATCCATTATCAATAAATGCCCTCCTGATAAAATGACCATTGAGTATGCTTTCCACATATAGAGGGTAATTGTGGTTAAGATTCACTATACAAATGTCAGCATTTGTAAATATAATTGCCCCTTTATTCATTGAAATGATTCCCTTTATAGGACATGCTATAAGATATTTCTTATATTGATCTTGTAAGATCCTTATCCGTGCATTTGCTACCTTGAGTCGAGCATCCTCATCAAAGCCGAGTAAATCAAAGAAATTCCTAAGATTAGTGGTCTTCAACAAAGAAAGAGCAGTACTGTCATCTCCATTTGTCTTGATCTTATATCCTTCACGAACCTCAATTAGTTGCACGTCCATACTTTCTATCTTTGTGGGATCGTAAGTGACAACATTCATAACACCACATTAGGTGTTATGAGTTGGGAATGGGTTGTTTTCGACATCATTATCTTCAATGATCAGTTCTCCATTTTGAAATCGTTTATTAAATATCTTCTTCAAAGTCCAACATTCTTTTGTAGGGTAGCCTATACTCTTGTAAAATCTACAATACTTAGGACCACTCTTCTCTTCATTTGTTAGTAAATGCTTAGCCTTTGAGAGTCTAATATTCCCATCACGTAACCATTGGTCGAGGAGTATGTGCACTTTTCCCATTAAGTATGGGTATGCCAAAGATGGTTTAGTACTCATAATCTTCTCACTTCTAAATTTCTTTGCTTCTTTTGAATCCTCCTCTAGGCTAAGTTCATTGACAATGTACATTTATTAAATCTTGTGTTTTCACCTCTTTACCATACTACTGAATTGTTAGTCCTTTATGTGTCCTCAACTAATACAGTGAAAGAAACCAGTAAGAGGTTCTCAAGATGCATTGCATACTTAGTAAACATCCTTTGAATGAAAATCTTAACTAACTCTCTTTCATCACAAACGTCTTGTATGTCTAAGGAATGCTCTCTAAAACAGTCAATGTAATCCATGAGATCTTCCTCAGGTTTTTGGAGAATCCTCCCCATGTCAATAAGGGTGACTCTTTCTTTAGTAGAGAAGAACTTCTTCAAGAACATCTTGCACATGTTTCCCCATGAATCAACCGACCTTGGGGGAAGGTTGACATATTAGGTGTACATCTTCTTAGTGAGTGACTTAGAAAATTCCTTCAATTTCAAATCATCATCTAAAGCATATACTTCTAATGCTTCGATGAGTTTTAGCAATTGTTCCTTGGCACTCCCTTTCTTGCCATTAAACAACATAAACTTTGGACTTACATAATCCTTAGGGTATAGCTTCGTAACAATGCGCTGGTGATATGGAAGCTTCAAATCTAGTACCCTAGCCACAGACTATGCTTGTATCTCCTTTAAATATATGTCTAAATCTTCTTTGGTCACAAATGAACCTCTTTAGGTAGATGTTTCCACCCTTATTGACATTACAGGAATAGAGTGCATGGGTGCAAGATCCATAAGTGTAGAGCTTGTAAGCATGGGATTCATTGGTGTTGGTTATGCAAAGTCAACAATTTTAACATGTGGTATAGTACGTTAGGATGACAAGCCTCTAATCTAAACTCCCTATTTTCTTACTTCAGGTACTAAATCTTGCGTAGCTGTAGGTTCCATAACGGGAAGTTGTTCTCTAACCCTAAGAGAGACATTCTAATTGACAATAGGAGGGTTGGGTGTGGTGTGTTGTTGCACCACATTAGAAAGATTCGAGAAAGTTAATCCTTGCTGTGTAGTAGCAAAGGCAACTAGAGTAGGCGCGCATTAAGCAAACATCACCATGAGTTCACCTAGGTTCCGATTAGTCTCCTATAACTCACGCGTTAATTGTACATTATCATGGACACCTTCCTATGTACCATTACCTTGATTAATGTCTTTAGCTGAAGGTTGATTTTGGTCATTGGCTACAATAGCAATACTTTGCTCTTAATTAATTCCATTAGTAGGATCGAGTTGTCTTTGTCTTAAAGGTACCATGATGTGAGTATCAAGTCTGCCCTTCCCTAGTAGAGTTGCTAGAAGATGTAGGGGAGTAGGTATAGATATAAGTGTCACATACTTACCATATGTAAAGTCGCGCTATACATAACTAGAAAAATGACTTGAGTGACTTGTATGGGATGATCAAGAGAGAAGCGTAAGGAGGAGGAGTAAGTGATCTTAATAAGGCTCTAAGATGTATGGTAATAGGTAAAGGAGTACGATAGCATTAAACTTTAAGATTAATGAAGAACAAGGTGGTGTTCTTAAAGTATTTGATCTTTGAGGCATTAATAGGGGTTTTTTTCTCTTATTTAAATGAGGATGTGAATAGGATATTTATAGGAAATGATAGTTGATTACATCCGTCAGATCATGATGGTGATCAATGGTTAAAATTGAAGCCTCTTATGAATGGATCTTAAGTGAGCTATTTTCATGGGTTTAGTCCTAGATAAAAGCTTTATTTATTATTTTAATGTGAATTAAACCAAGAAAAATTGGATCAGACAGACCGATCCAATGGACCCTACTCTAAGCCTACCATACCAAATCCCTTTTGATTATCCTAATAATTTATGAGCTTCGCTCTTCGGGCTCTGTCACCTTAGCCTGAGGAGTCAAATTCATTTAATATTTAATCAATAGGCTTTAAGCTCAATATTTAATTTGGTTCTCTATAATAGATAAAATAAAATAAAAAATAATAAGTAAGATAATATAAAAAGGATTAGATATGGAATATAAAAATAAGTAAATAAGTTGNGAATAGGATATTTATAGGAAATGATAGTTGATTACATCCGTCAGATCATGATGGTGATCAATGGTTAAAATTGAAGCCTCTTATGAATGGATCTTAAGTGAGCTATTTTCATGGGTTTAGTCCTAGATAAAAGCTTTATTTATTATTTTAATGTGAATTAAACCAAGAAAAATTGGATCAGACAGACCGATCCAATGGACCCTACTCTAAGCCTACCATACCAAATCCCTTTTGATTATCCTAATAATTTATGAGCTTCGCTCTTCGGGCTCTGTCACCTTAGCCTGAGGAGTCAAATTCATTTAATATTTAATCAATAGGCTTTAAGCTCAATATTTAATTTGGTTCTCTATAATAGATAAAATAAAATAAAAAATAATAAGTAAGATAATATAAAAAATAAAAAATAATGAATATAAAAATAAGTAAATAAGTTAATGAAAAAAAATTGGTTTTTTTAAACACTTAGAAAAATCTGGTTTTTCCAAAATAAATAAAAATAATTCGACCTTTTTTAAAATTAGGGCCCTTTAGAACATTTCAAAAAATGAAACTTCCAATTTAGGACTTTCTTTTCAAACATTTCCTTAAATAAATTGAATTGAATTAAAAACTTAAATCTAATGTATTTTCAAATTAAAACAAACCTAACCTACTAAAGTTTTTACAAATAGAATTACGTACGTATGATCTTAAATAGCGGTTACATAGACACTTATGAGGTAACAGTAAAAAAATTTAAAAAAAAACCTAATTTTCCATTTTTAAGTTTCTATTACTTAAGTTATCCAATTAGTGTAAATAATAATTGAGTTTTGTTTTATAGAATTGAAAGGTGATTTTTAAGGTTAACATTAAATTTGAAAAGTTAATGGTATTTATAAGGGTTTAAAAAACCTAACCCCTTGGATCTAGATCTCTAGTTTCTAAAACGTTTTTTTTTTTTTATATAATTGGTTTAATTGATAAACCAGTAGCAAAATTATAACCAATCCATTTAATTGGTTATAACTTAACTCTTTTTTCATGACTTTGGTTGGTTAGCGAGTAGGGTTTAATACTGATTAGTTTAGATAAACCTAATTTACAAAAACTGAGAGGGAAAAAACTAAGCTAAACAAGTAGGTCTTTACTGACAACGTTTCGCTTACTTGAAAATCCTATATATACTAAAACTTAGATTTAGTTTTTGTTAGGTTTACAAAAATATTAGGGTTTTATCTAACTCTACATATTATTGTATAACTTAGTTGAAATACCATTTAGATAGTTATTTTAATGAAGTTACATTAATACACACATACATACACATATATATGTACACTTAAAAGTATCTTATTCGTATATTATGAAATATAGATATATTTATACATGTACTTGATTATTATAGTTTTATTATATAAGTTATAATAAATTAGCTAATATAAATGGATATATGTAATTATATTATTGCATATAATATATCATTTTGATTGTATCAAAATGTATATTTAAATGATAAATTTCATTTTAATTATGGAGAAATCATCATACAATGATAGTTTCCATAATATTATGAAAATACACATTTTATTACCTAAAATTATTCAATTTTAAGAAAATTAATATTGTTGGGTTTATATGAACTCATATACAATACACATTTTATTTTAAAAGATAGCTTCTAAAGAATATTTTTAATCTTAATATACAAATAAATAATATTGCATTAATAACATATTATCTAAATAAAGTATATTTTTACAAAATTTTCAAGTAAAACATGTATTTTCTATCTCCAATGCGTGTATATCCTAATCTGGCCTAAATAATGTTACAAAATATAACATAAACAATATGTAATCATGTCTTACCAGAATAAATATATTTATGGTTTAAGCAAATAGTTAATATATTTTAGCATAATATTGCCAAAAACATGTCTTAGTTAGTAAATGAAGCCATTTAATTATGAAAATTTATAATAAATAGCTAGGATTATCGAAAAAATTTATAAAATTTTTGTAAACTCATAAAAATATATGGAATGTAATTAGCAAATTTTTTCACGAAATCAAACTTATTGCCTATATATGTAAAATTACATTTTTTTTCCCTTAAATTACCATTAATTAAGCAAATAATATCATTTTCAAACAAAATAATTTTCAACGTATCTTGATATTATTAAAAGTGTCTAGAAGTCATCAAATATCATTTTCATCAATTATTTTTATAACAATTAATCTATGTTAGAATTTCTAGTTTTAATAATTTTTAGGGTAAAAAATACAATAAATACTAAACATTTATGAAATCAAAATTATACTACATTCTATTAAACTATATGTACTAAGGATCCTACAGAAAAATTTTGAGCTCGAAACAATATCATTTAATATATTTATTTTTGAATTGAAAAATTGGATGAATAGTGCAATTTCTTAAGGAAGTATATAATAGTTTTAAAATCTTATCAAAATAATTAGTCACATGAAATTAAATCTAAAATAAATTAGGAATCAATTTTTTCATAATTTTTCTAATTTATTTAGTATTTTTAGAAAATAAGAGGAAAATAGATAGAAGATGGAACTTACTATTCGTTAAAGCTTCACTGACTAGTAGCCAATAGGGGTATGTCGATGGAGCTAAGCAGTGGGTGCTCTACTAAGGGCCAACAAGATTTCACAATAGGTGGTGGTTTGGGTTGGGAATCATCTTAGGGTAGTGGTTGCCTTGCTTTTTTTCCAATTTTTCTAAAATTTCTCTAGAATTTTCTTTAATTTCCTTAATTGCTAAATGTCTAAACCGATATCCTGGAGTCTTATTTATACTTGTTTGAGGTGGTTAGATTTTCTTTTCCATAAGTGTTTATATACATATATAAATTAATTCTTTTACTTTTTCTCTTTTCCAAGCATAAGGCAATCAAATTTCTTCAATTTCACTTTTGAATCATCATCTTAAGTTCAGTTAGGATGCCATAGTGATTTCTAGATTTATCTTGAGTTTTTTTAATGATATTTAGTTAGTATTTGGGTGTATTTTTAATATTTAGGGTATAATAATTTTTATTTAGTAGTTTTGTTAATATACATGTATACATCTTATATGCTTGGTGTGTGTAATTATTAATCATATCCATTTAATTATGTTTTACCCATATTATTAGTTTTTAGAATATATTTTCTTTTTAAAATTTTGAGTTTACCACTTATTTTATATATTTTTAGGCTTTCACATTACTTTACAAGTATATTTATTATATATATTGGGTATATTTTGAAATGTACATATTTATTTAATATATTATTTTATACAGTATTATCCATTCATAGTTTAAACAATTTATCTCTAGTGCCTTGCTATATTTTGGGGCTTAGTTTTAGTGAGTTTTACATTATATTAAATAATTATACTTTTAAAACTAAAATTAGGGTTTTATGAAATTATTTTTAAAATATAACTTTTCAAATTACTTCTATTAACTTTTTTGATTATATCGTGAACTTTGGACTCAATTAAATAAATTTTCCTAAAAGCCCTTAATTTTGGTACGACTGCCCTAAATGCGACTTTGGGGGCTCACATTAATTGCATACATTCATCAAGTGAATATATCAATAACACTTTATGCGACATATTTTCTAAATGAATGAGTTAATGTCAAATTATCCATCAAACCAAGCTTTTCAACATGTATCTCAATATAGAAGATGATACCATGCTTATGTTTCCTCTAAACGCTCATGCTATGTCTCATTTTTTTTTTAAAGGCAATCTAATAAATTCTATTTCACTTGATTAGAAGTTTTGAACGAAAAAAGGCCACTAGGCCATGTTATCTCTTTTAACAACTTGCTAAATTTCATTTCTTATTGACATAACATTTAAGTTCACACAATTGAAGTCTTGTGAAACAACATCAGCCATAAGTAAAAAAAAAAATCATAAAAAAAACAAAATCTTCAGTCCATTCCATGCTTCACTAAGTGATATGCCACCATGTTTTGATCACGGCTAACCTTACGAAGAACAATAAAGTGAAAAAAATGATAAGGATTCAATATAGCTCTTTAGAACTAGATGACAAATATTTCTATCCACATTTTGATTATATATCCAGTGCATGGCTTGTTAGGAGTCCACTTCAATAATGACCTACCTAATGTTTCTTTCTTTCGTTCAATTTAGATCTAGTTTAATCATACATAACTTGCTTTTAGGGGTGATAAATTTCTTAGTTTTTCGCTTAGTCCTCCAATAGCTACTCTTTGGTCATCTCAACAAATAATACCATTTCCCCCGACTCTTCCAATTCACTACTTGTACCATCAAAGTTTATCTTCATCCACCCTTTTGTTTGCTTTCTCAATAGCCTTTGAACTTTTCTATGTTTGACCCTGGCTTCTTAGCTCGCTACACTTTAACTTTTAGCTTAATCCTATACCTCCAATCTTCACTCCATTGTTCTTGTTGAAAGACCAATCTATTTCTTTCTCTCTAGATCCCTCTTAAAGCTAATAAAACATAACTCTCTTTGGGAAGATCATTTGATTTCCAATTTCAAGTTTTCCATTGGGAATTTTTCTTTAGCCAATCTCTTGCCCCTATCATTTGTTAAAGATCCATTCTTATTCCTAACATGTTCCAAACTCCCTTACTCTTATAATAATTAAAAAAGATATGGCAAATTGATTCTTCTCATTCCCTACATAATGGGAATTCGACATTAATATTTAAACCTCTCCTTCTCAAATTGTCTCTAGTAGAGAGACTATTGTATAGAATTTTCCAAAATAAGAATTGTATATTCAGGGATGTTAGTGTTTTCCAAATTCAATCCCATTTCTCACAAATGAGATTTTTCTCCTCTTCTTGGCATATTATTTAATAGGTTAATTTAGCTCTAAGTTCTCCATCCATCGTAAATTGCCAACTTTTGATATCTAACTCATTTGAATTCTCCTCAATCATCACATTACCTATTTTATTTACAATAGTCTCATCAATGGGATAACTAATAATTTCCTCCTTTCATCTACTTAACCCATCCCACACTTGGCGCACAAATATCCATTTATCATGCTTGTTTAAAGACCCATATAACCAACTTTCTATATTGCATAGATTGGTCTAATTATCCATCCATAAGTATGTTTCCTTTCCACTTTTTCAGCTACACCTATGCTCTCTCCTCGATCCACTCCATCACCTTTACTCATTTGCGATAGGAATAAGATCCTTGCTTCCTCTTTCTTCCCTTGTCTCCTATATTATTCTTTTTTCTCTCCAATTTAGTCCATAAGGTTCTTTTTCTTTCCATTGCCTAGGTGAGCTTTGCAAAATTTACTCTATTTCTTTTCCTCATAATAAACAAACCAAGGCCCCCATGTTCCTTTGACTACTTTACCTTATCCCATGCAATCCAATGCATTTTGTTCCTTCCTTCCGTAGATCACCAAATGAAATCTCTATGCACCTTCTTTAGTTTTGTCATCAAATTTTTTGGTAAAGGGATCACCTATGAGTAATAATTGGGAATGCTATCTAACATGGACAAGGTCAATATCTTCCTTCTTGCCATACTTAACATTTTTGCTTTCTAACTAGCTAGTTTGCTCTTAGCTTTTTTCCAATATGAAGTTCAAATCGACTCCTTGCAATTTGCCTCCTTCCTTTACTAGTATTCCTAAGTATTTTCCTATTTCTATGTTTGGTTTGATACTAAAGGTTCAGCAAGTTTTTTTCTCTAGCTCACGACATGTATTTCTAGAGAATAAGATGCAAAACTTCTCAAAATTCACTCTTTGGCCTAATAACCCCCCAAAGGATTATATAGCATGCAAAATATATCATGCACTCTCTTCTATTACTTCTCCTATTAATAGAATATTATTAGCAAAGAACAAGTGTGATAGTTAATCTTAGTTCCCCTTAATTTTATTATGACCCATTTCTTCTCTTCTACCAAACCATTTATCTAGCTACTAAACATTCCCATTACTAGATTGGAAATGTAGGGAGATAGCGGGCACATTATCTTAGGCCCCTACTCAAATCAAACCTCTCAATCATTGATCCATAGAAAAGGATTCGGTAAGATGTTGTCACCAAACATGACCCTACCAATTTGATCCACCTTCCTGGAAACTTTAGCATACTCAATGTACATTAAATAAAGTCGTTCTACCTTATCGTATGCTTTTTTAAGGTCTAACTTGACCACCATGCAATTTCTTTTCCTTTTTTACTGTTTAGGGAATAAAGCAATTCTTAAATCACTATAATATTATCCTTTACTGCTCTCCCTAGAATGAAACTAACTTGTTTTTGATTAATAATTTCATTCAACATCGACCAAAGTCTATTTGCTAGTAATTTCATAATCACTTTATACATTATAGTGCACATATCGATTGGCTTGAAGTTTTTAACCTTATTTGCCCTCATCATTTTCGGTATTAGGACAATCAAGGTTTTGTATAACTCTTTCGAGATTGCTCCTAAATGGAATATTTCTTTTACCGTCTTATAGACAATCTATCCAACAATTAAAGAATTTCGCATGGAGGCCATCAACCTTAGAAGACTTATTGTTCCCTAAACATCATAAGGCCTTTTTATTATTTCTTCATTTGTGCAATCCTTTTGTAGCTCAAAGGATTATTCATGTGTAAGTTGCCTTAAATGATATTTTCATGCTAGTTTGATATGAGCAACACTCAATTTCTCATAAGTGGTTAGTTATAATAGGTTAAACCTTCTCTACATTCGATACCCATTTTCCCATAGAGTTAAATAATCCTCCAATTCTAGATTTTGTTCTCCTGGCTAAGGTACTTGGATAAAAGAAGCGGGTATTCCTTTCACCTTCCAAAATCCACTTGGTTCTAGCCTTTGCTTCCTACAAATTTTCCCCTTAATTTAATATTTCATTTAGCTTCTTTTGTAGCCTATGTTCTCAATCTATTAATTCTTGAGATGGCTTATCCCATAACTATGACCTTACCCTTTCAATATTTTCCATTATGTTTTCCTTCCTGACATGAATTAGGCCAAAGATTTCCTTATTTCACCTCTTCAACTCTCTAATAAAATAGTCTAAGTCTTTTAAGTAATTAATGAAGGATTCACAACATACCGAAGCCACAAGTCCTTAAATTTTAGGTGCTTTATCAACATTACTTAGAATTGAAATGGTCTTAGTTTCTTAAGTGTCCCCAACCCTCATGCCTCCTCTTAAATTTAAGGTATTCAAGAGGATGGATAAGTGGTTTGAATGGCTAGAGGAGATATGGAATACTTTAATCTTAAGAAATAAGTCCTTACTATTACGATTGGCCTAAGTTCGACCTAATCTAGTTTAAATAAGACCACACAATCTTTTTGATCTCTTTGACCATGTAAATCTACGCCTAATGAAACCTAAGTTTACTATATCACATGTATCCAATCTACACCCCATGCCCCTGCCCCCTAAAAAAAAAAAAAAGAAAAGAAGAAGTTTCCACATATATTCATGTAGTCTTTGTTATCTAGACACGTATCTTTCTCTAACTCCTACATCTTCAACATTCCATAATATAACATTACCCTTACTAATGCCTTTGACCTCCATGCATGCCATTCTATCCATGCCCACCCAATCTTTTAAGCATTTAGCTTAGTCTCTCCCCATTCACATTTCAATAGCAATGACAACTTGTAGTTCATATTGAATCACCAATTCTCATATTACCTTTCTTCTTTGTTCTAAATTCATATTATCAACATTCCACATCAAGATTTTAAAATGGTTCTATTACATTTTAGAAGATATGGTATTCATAAGTTCAGGATGCAGGACGTTAAAAAAGTAATAGAACCAATAGTTTGAACTGTTGTTCTCACCATCAACATTTAATTTCCTAGGAAGAAATTAGAAATTGCTTCTTTGGTCCTCCATGAAGGGTTGCATGAACAAGATTCTCTATAAGTCCATTAGACTAATTAGAATCATCTTAATGCCTTCTACCATCTCGTATGTCTATTCTAATAGGTTTAGGATCATCCTACCATTTATATCCTATTTGAACATCAGCCTTTTTATTGTTGTTGTCCCCCTTACTTTTGGCCAAATGACTTTCTCTCCTTGATGGTAAATCCTCCCTTCTAGAAATGTTAATCAAAACACTATCTTTGAAATTCTATGTCTTTTCTAGTACATATTTGTCATGATGATCCCTTTTACATTGGCTGCCATCAGCATTGAATACCATTTTGTTTAGACATCCAAAATTCTCGTGTCTGAGTGTTGTTTTGGTTGATCCATCCTATTGTAAAATCTTTGTGTGGAAATTTCCACTTCTAGCATTCCAACCATAGTATCTTGCCAATTTCTTCAACAAGATAGAATTCCTTTACTTTTTGCTTGTTATGATTTTGTTTCTCCTTTAGGGTTTATTTCCTTTACCGATAGTATTCTTTCTCTCATCTCTTTCCCTTGATAACTGGTCATTTTATTCTTGTTTTAAATTGACATGACTTCTTGACTTGATGCCTCTTCATTTTCCTCTACTGGGTCATTAATTCTTTTGCCAGAACTCTCTCCAATTATAAATTTTCCCAATTCTAAAACCAATGTGTCTACTATCCTCTTAGCATTTATTCTCTGTATAATTTCACTTTTTTTGTTTTTGTCATACTATACTTACACCCATTCCTTATGCTTTGTATCATTACCTTTTTCTTTCAAATCGTTATGCTCTTTAATATTCCTAATCTCCATCTATTTAGAGCACTATGCACCATCTTTTTCCTAGTCACCTACACATTCATCTATCCCTTCCTCTTCCCTTGTATCAAGTAACATTTTAGTTTCTTTATTCTCATAAGCTACCATTTCGAGCTCTATCGAGTTATCCTATTTTAGGTCCAAATTTGTTCCTCCTAAAAATAAATAGAGGGTTTTATTGTAGTTTATATTGAGCTGAATATTAGGTTTTCTCTTTTTCTTAATCAAACTTATACTAAGCTCAACTTGCTTAGTATAAATCCCTTGACTGGATTAGGGAAAAGCTTAAATTTAGAGAAAAAAAAAAAGAAATTTATGAAAAATACGAAGTCGTTACCTGACCAAGTTAAGAAAATAGTGAACTTAAAATCTATAAATGGATAGGTTTTAATTTTGACCACTAGTTTGTAGGTTTTTTCTAAAAACAAAAATTTTAGAAAAAGGAAAACTAAATAAATGAGTTCGAAGGCTAACTTATTAAAATCTAATAGGTTACCATAAAAGATCCATAACTAAAAAAAGGGGCCTTTTAACTCTTTTTAAAATAAAAATAAAAGATTTCGATATTAAGAGAAAAAAATATATATTTTAAAGGTTGTCCAAAGTACTTACGTACTTATAAGCTAAGATTAGGCCTATGTAGCTTTAAAAGTTTTTTGTCAAAACTTTAGTGGGTTAATCAATTTTATTTATAGAATATTCCATTTTAAGTATCTACATTTTAATTAAGTTTTTTTTTAGTTTCTTTTTTTCCCCACTTTTTGGAAAAACCTAGAAAAACTCTAATTCAGAAACACACTACTTATATTTTTATTTTTAAAAAAAAAATTAACTATTTTTTGTAAAGAAACCCATCTTTTACTTTGAGAAGAGTTTTCAAACATTACAAGATATACAATCATGTTTACAAAGAAAACATATCTAAATAAGTTACATAGAAAATAATAAACAACTTTGTCATAATTTAGGAAAAACTTTAATTTTTCAAAACAAACCAACAATTTTCTAAGTTAATAACACATAACAAGATGTACATTCATATTTATTGAAAAAAAAATGTCTAGACAAATTATCATGGTAAATCAAAAACAACTTTATTATTATTTTCCAAAATATTCTTGAATCAAACACATCACAAGTATTTTACAATTAATAAATCAAAATCAAAACCTTCTTTATTCAAACAATAATCATGATCGATATTTTACAAAATATCAAGATTAAAATATTTCACTCCACACGTTCAATTTTAAGATAACATTAATCTATGGTCCTACCATATTATGCAAACAAGAATCATGATTAATTCATTCATCAAATCATCTATCAAAGTCTTCTTTTTATGTTTCAACATGAACAAATACAATTTATATACAATGAACAAATAAATAAATAAATCCAACATAACAATATGCCAAAAAAAAAAATTATGGCAAGAACTTTACAAATCATACATAAAACTATTTAATTTAAAACATATAACAAGATTGCAAGGATTATTTATATCGATCATGCATCAACATTCATTTAAACATAAGGACAACCAAGAACAATTCAAAGCTCTAGAAACTTACCTCATACAACAACAAACCGGAGGCTAGTTCAAGGGGTTTTTGACAGGGTGGTGGTGATTTTTGACTCCTAACTTCCCAACATACAAAAGCCCCTAATCAATTATAGTAGAAATCACGCCCAACTCCTTTGATTTTTTCAAAGAAACTTGGTTTTCCCAATAGAACCCTAAACCCAACCTTACATTGAAAACATGATAAATTCTCCTATTCTATTTGATAATTCTTGTAATTACTTCTTGGAATGTATGACTAAAGGCTTTATTATAGTGTGGAATCAGGCTTGGTGATCAAGAAACATCTTTATTGCATAGGAAAATAAAATTTATTTGTATCGTGAAAGTTTAATTTATTTTTATATTTTCCCCTTTTTTAATCCGATTTTAACACATTTTATATATTATCTTTGCCAATAAATGGTTAAACTCCTTCTTTAGTGTTTTGTTGCCAATTCTATATACCAATTTGGTGATGGATTAGTCTTAGGAGATTTGATTTTCCATTTTTTTAAAGGTGTGCTACACTTAGTTAATAAGAGACTTCCTTTTTTTTTTTTTCTATTGAAGCTAATTTCCTTTATTATTTTTTTGAGATTTTTGGACTAAAATGTCGTACTCTAGTTATCCTTTCTATATAATAAATTTTCCAAATTTTAAGATGCAAAAAAAGGGATCAAATCAAATAGAATATTTAAGGCTTTTGAAACAAAAACTGAATTGCCATTGTTGAAAGCCTTTATTTGTAGAAGCAAGTAATAGTGAAGGAAAGATGAAAGGGAAGAGGGAAAGGATTGGCCACCGTACTCGCAGGTTTAAAACATTTTTCCTTCTTTTTTCTACTTTATGCTACCTAGCATGCCTACACAGTACCACATGGGTATCATTTGAATTTTAGTAGATTAAAAGAGAAAAAATCTACTGAAATATTAAAGGAACAAGGCTCCTTCATCAATTATGGATTTTGAATTCTACTAAAATTCCGAAAAAAATCCTTAAAACCTGGTTACGAAATTATCTTAAAAAGGGTATCATTTGAAATTTTCTAAAGAAAAAAATTTCCATGTTTGTTTGTTGAACAGTTTCATCATGGTGGTGACAATTTTTTCCTTTTTTAATTATCTAACAACATTATTTTGGGGTATCATTGGGAATTTTCAGAGGCAAAAATTTCCATGTTTATTTCTTAGATAGTTTCATCCTATAGTTGCTTTCTACATGTCATTATTTGCTTAGCATTAAAAAAAAAAAAACTATTAGTCTTATCAAAAATTTTTAAGCTTATTATCATACAAGTAAAAAAGATAGAAGAAGAAAGGAAAAGCAATTTATCACTATAAAAAGAGGAAGATCCGCATATTCATACAAACATTGAAAAAAAAAAACAACTCAAGGAAATCCATAGTGATTCAATGCATTTTAGGGATTGAATTGCAAAATGATCTCTTCATGGAAATTCGTACTATTTTAACTTGGATGCTGCCATAATTATTAATTTATCAAGGTCTTTTTATGGTTTTTTGATTTTACGCTTACATATCTATTCACATTTCCTTACTTTTGTAGTTGTGATTAATATTTGCATTAGTAAATTGGTGAAACTAAAGGAAGGAATTGGCATTTTCTAAAGATGCTCACTTAAATGTGTTGAAAGTGTGAAAACACATTCAATATGGGGTAATGTTTACTCTACTGCTTTTTTACAAGTATATGCATCCTCATATTTGACATGAAAGGAAAGATTTCATAGTTTTTTTATAATTGATTATTTTCTCTCTATAAATCAATGCTTTCAATCTTGTAGGTATTATAGTTATTTCATAGTTGATTATTTTCTCTTTATAGATAGAAGATGCTTTGAATCTTGCAAGTATTTTTTGTAATTAAAATATTTTCTTCTTAAAATGCTTTCTTTCTTGATAAATCTAGCAATTATTTAGAAATTACTGAAAAATCAAAATCAAAGTTGATTAAATAGTAAAAGGAAAGTAGTTATTTGTATAAAGGTTATTTAATGAATGAAATTATAAAACAACAACGTAGTGTGAGAAATACATATCTTTATGTGTACACACCTATCATTTATAGAATATCTGTATCGCTAAATGCCAAAATAGTCTTTTGATGTCTTTATTATCTTTGTAGTTTCCTTACGAGTAAATTTAGAAGATACATTTTATGTTTATCTTTAATGTGCAAAAATTATTTAATTGAATTGACGAAAACATTTGCTACAGTAACTGTCTATACCCTTTTTCATTTTCTAACTAAGATCATGGCAATGAATTTCCTTTTTTTCTTTTAATTACCTTTGACTCACTAAACAAGAAGTTCTTTTTTATGTTGCAACTTATTGATGAACATTTGATTTTTTCATACTTAATAGTAATAGCAAATAGATAAGTTTATTTTATGTAATTTTCTTGCAAGGTTGAATTTTTCTTAGGGAATTTTCAACCTATGTGAAAGAGAGGAAAGTTTACTAAATAGCTTTTAGGTGGGAGACTCCACTCTTAGGCTGACAGCGAATCAATTGCATGAGTAAACTTTTAATCCTCACTAGTGGCACCTCGTACGGCTAAAATAAGTTTTCATACTATTTTTGCTTCACTTTACATTCCTAACCAATAATTTATAAGATAACAATGGGGTGGATAGTATATTGAACTATAGGGAGCAATGCGTTTGTTGATAACAAATTAATTTGAGTCGTTTCTTATGAAATGACATGATTTGTTTATTTCTCCATGATTGAATTTATTTTAATAGAAAGAATGTTTATTTAACCTCTTATGTTTATTCTTGCTTTTCCATACGTCTGATATTAGTTATTTCCTATATACATTGAACTTGATAGTTCTTCAACTATTTCATTAAGCTAATGTGTTGTTGGTATTCTATCCTATTTCTTTATTTTATCTAGAGCTTTCAGTGGACCTAAGAAATTTTAATTTAATCAACAAAAAGGAAAAGAAAGAACAAAAGAAAAGAGGCATGCAAACTCAAAGGCAACTCGCTAAAAGATTGATTATTGCTAGAGTCATTTCTTTAAGACTTCACAAAATGTTTTGGTACAAAAAATATAGTGAATGCTTAATCTTTCCTAAACTAGAACGAAAGGTCTTTCTTGTTGTAGATTATTTTTCTATAATCTCTTTAAATAGGCAAAGAAGTGTAGGATTGAAACTATTTTAGTCTTAGCATATGCAATGCAAATGTGTGTTTAAATAGCATGCATTATACATAAGTGTGGTTTTTCTATTAATTTTTCATAGTATTATTTTTTCGTATCACCTCTATTTGTCTTATATTATATGTTGATATTATCTTATGTGTAAATGATTTTACCACCTCTTATGTTTTGATTCAATCAGAGAGAACATTCTATATTAAAGTAAATTTTCAATTTTCTCTCCCTACAAAAGGAAACTTAAATTCCTAAAAGGAAAGGGAAAAAAAAATTTTTTCCTTTCCCAAATGAATATCAATATCAATATCAATATTTCTTTCTATCAACTATGGAAACTATGTAAGTCTCTATCTCTCTATTATTACCTTATGATGGTTTTTCTATACTAGAGCATTGGTAATAATTATATTTTGATTAATCTTAATCAATTGTATTTTTTTGGCTAATGACAAATATGATAATTGAATCCTTTAATGTTAATTTTTTTTTGGCAAAGCTTAAATCTTTTATTACTTTCAAAGAAAGATTTTCTCATATTACTTTTGTTTAATTTATGAAAAATGTTTGGCAAAGCACAAAGAGAGAGAGAGAGATATATGGCAAATGAATGTGATTTTTTTTTCTTTCATAGATGCAACCACCATGCACATCGCATGGACATAGCTTAACATGAAACTAATAAAATCGAGTACTTTTTCAAGTATTGAAGTAGTATGACTATCATTGATAGGGAAGCAAAGGTAATCGAAGTGCTAAAGACATTCATGGTTTGTATGCATGGAGTTAGAAAGTGGCTTGCTAGTGAGAATAAGTAGATTGATTTTTTACATATTAATGTTTTTCTTGAATGAGTTTTTACATGTTAATATTTTTTCTAATGAGTATTTTTATTTAAGGATGAAGTTTCTCTATAGATAGTACTTATTGTTGATATCAAATTTTTTTTTTTGATACACTTGTAAGTATAAAACAAAACATGTCTACGGACAATAGCACAACGTGCTCCGACATGACCACTCTAATGCCTAAGCCAACTCTCTTATCATATGAGAATAAAATTCAAGTTACATAATAATGAAGAGAAAGGAAAGAGGGTCCCCTTACCTTTGGTCTTATGCCATACTTGTATTAGGTGAGAAGAAACTATGCTTGGATTGTGCCCTCATCCTTGGGCTAGTTAATATAAGCCTTAGGCCTATTTATTTAAAAAAATGCTATCAACACTTGCCTTCTATAGAGGGGTAAATTTGACTCAAAATAACGACATAGATTTGACTCTTTGAACTAAGGTGATAAGGCTAGGAGAGTCAAGTCCATAAGAATTCAGGATGATTAAGGGAGATTTGGCACAGTGGGCTTAGAATAGGGCTCGTTTGATCAATTTGTCAGATCCAACTTATCTTGGTTTGGCTTACATTAATGAAATATAAAGCCTTTTATTTGGGCCTAAACCCATGATAAAAGCCCATCTAAAACCTATATAAAAAAGGCTTCAATCTTAACTATTGATCAACATTACGATCTAATGTATCAAATTCACCTATTATCTCCTATAAAAACCCTATTCATTTCCTCATTTAGAAGAGAGACAAGTTCTCACTAACACTGTTTCTCTATTGTATTCCTATCTCAAATATCAAAACACTCAAATACACTAAGAACATTACCTCGTTCTTTATCTAATGTGGAGTTTGATGCCATCACGCTCTTCCACCTGTCATGTAGCACGTTAGAGCCTACTAAGAGAGCCTACTCAGATTACCTATCCTATCTCACTTGATCATCCCATATGTGTAAGTTAAGTCATTTCCTTAGTCACGTGTAGTGTGATACGATACGCAGCACATACATAACCCATTTTGATACGAACCCCATACATTTCTTTTGGTGACGCCAATGAGGAGGAAAGATTTGACATTCACATCATGGTACCTCCATGAAAAAGGCCCGTTGATCCTATGGATGGCAATAATTAAGAACAAGATAGTACTACTATTATCAATAATCAAAATCTGCTTCTAATGGGAGGTACAAATCAAGGAGATGGTACTCAAGAAGTTATTTTGGACAATGTACAATTAGCATGAGAGCTACAATAAACCAATCAAAGTCTTAATGAGCTCAAGGCAATGCTTGCCTAGTATGTACCTGTTTTAGCTACTTTTGCTATTGCGCAACAAGGGCAACTACTATAGGCCCCTCCAATCTAATGCAACAATATGCTATACAAGCTTCTTGGCTACTTAATCCCTCAATTACTGGTGAGCAGGATGCTCCCAAAGTTAAGGAATAGCCTCCTATAGTGGAACCTATACCTATACTACATACCTCGCCTGAATGGATAAATCAGGGAAATCAGATAGGAGGCTCATCATCTTCATGCGTCACTCTACGTGTTATGATTGTTAAGTCTATGCACCCTACCATTATGAACTCGGCTTTGGTAAATTCTATTCTTGTGAACTTCACCAACTCCACTCTTGCAATGCCAGCAAGGACAGAAGCATCTACTCAGAGGGGTTTGTTTGTGACTAAAAAGGAATTAGATGTGTACATGAGAGAAATACAAGCAAAATCCATGTCAACCATATTAGAACTAAAGCTCCCATATCATTCGTGCATCGATATCAAGCCATATCTAAAGGATTATGTAAGTCCTAAGTTCATATTGTTTAATAGGAAGAAGGGGAGTGCTAAGGAATACTTATTGAAATTTATTGAGACCCTAGAAGTCTATGGCTTGGATGATGATTTGAAGTTGAAAGAATTCTCAAAATCTCTTATGGAAAAAGCTTATACTTGGTACGTCAATCTCCTATTAGGATCAGTTGATTCGTGTGGTGGAATGTGCAAGATGTTTCTAGAAAAATTCTTCTCTACTAAAGAAAGAATTACTCTTACTAGCATGGGATGAATTCATTAGTGATCAAAGGAGGGTCTCATGGATTATATTGAGTAATTCAGAGAACGCTCTTTAGATATACAAGACTTTTGTGATGAGAGGGAACTTGTTAAAATTTGTATTCAAGGAATGTTCTCTAAATACACAGTTTATCTTAAGAACATGTCGTTGGCTTCTTTTGCTGTGTTAGTTGAGAATGCGTGAAGAACCAATAATTTGGTAGCTCGACAAAGGAATGAAGCTGGAAGGTTCAATAAGCATGCTCCATTTGTGAATGCTGCTCAAGGCAAATCATAGAAAGATACGAAGAAACCCAGAAATGATAATTCCTATGATTCTAGGCTTACATTGACATATCATTACCTAATGGCTAAGGTACATTAAATGTTGGATCAGTAGCTAGAAGATGGAAATATTAGACTCCCTAGAGTTGAACTCTTACCAATGGATGAGGAAAAAAGTGACCACAAGTTTTATGGGTTCCATAGGAGTGTAAGCTACCCTACTAAAGATTGTTAGACATTAAAGAAAATATTTAATGAATGTGTCTAGAATGGAGAATTGATTATTGAAGATAGTGATGTCCAAAATAATCCACTTCTAGCTCACAACACTCGACGTAGTGTTGTACATGTTATCGCTCATGACCCTACAAAGATGGAAAGTATAAACGAACAGCCAATCGAGGCACAGAAAGTTAAGCATAGTAAATTTAAGGTCAAGACAAGTAGAGATGACAACGTCATAGTCACCTTGTTGAAAACTGCCAATGTCAGTAATTTTATTGATCTCATCGGCTTTGATGAGGATGTTTGGTTTAAGGTAGTGACTATGCTCATGAAGATTATGCAAGGTCAATATAAGCAACATACTATAGGATATCTTGTAGAGAGAATGGTTTCAACAAATGAAAATGCAATTATGTTTACTAATGCTAACATGTGTAGAAAGAATCCTAATCACAATTGCCCTTTATATGTGGAAAGTATACTTAATGGCTATCATATTAAGAGGACTTTCGTTGACAATGGATCTTCACTCAATGTTATGCTTGTTAACCTCTAAAATTTTCAACCTAATACTCAAAGTAGACCCTAGTATGCTTGAAGACTCTATGAGTTGATAAGGCTAATTAAGATGAAAACCTTAAAATAACAACCGAAGATTTAATCGCGTAGAAAACTTTTTTACCCTAAATGTATATAAACACTAGAGATTGCGCTCGAAAGTAATAAAACCTTAAAACCCTAATTGATAATATAACCTTAGTTTTATAATAAATCATTATTAAAAGATTAAAGATAACTTTTAATCATTCATAAATACATAATACTAAAGTAATCCATTAGAAACTAAGATATTACATTATATATCACATATACTTCTAATCATATAACTAAGTTAGTGTTATATAGAGTTAAGTGATTAGTTGATGTTTATATTACATATAGTAGACATTAGCATCCTAAATAATATATTTCATCATAGTTACATTAAGTACCATACTAAATAATGTATTTAGGATATAAATACTTAAAGGGAGATCTCTTTAACTATTTTTACTAATCATTTCAATAAACCCCATATTTCTTTTCATTTCCTTAATTTTCTTCCCAATTTTCCTTAATCATCTCATTATATGTGTATTCAAATTACATGTAATTTTAAGAGAGTTGACTAAGTCAACATTTGACCAAGTCAAAAGTTGACTAATGTCAAAAGGTTGACTAAGTAAACTTGATGAAAAGTCAACATGTGTCATTGTCATTTAAAGATTTCTTCTCTTTTCTTTTGATTTTTTTCTCCCTTTCTTTTCCCTCTTTTGTCGTCCATTCTTCTCCCTCTTCTAGACTTCACTTTTCTCAATTATAAAACACAATTTAAGATAAGAACAACTCTTTTTACCCTTCCATTTCAAACCGTGAACTCCCCTTTACTTTGTCATCTTCAACTTTTCCAAAATTTCACTTTCACAATTTCAAATACCTCTACACACCAATTTACTATATCTACTTGCTTTCCTTTTCAAATTATAAAAGAGAAAAAGGTATGTTTTATATGATTTCTTATCTTAATTAGTGAGTTAGTTTTCTATCTAAGATTAGTGTAGGAACCATATGTAATATGTGCCTTTGTGTTATGGAAGAAAGGAATCCTTATGCTTATACTTAGAAGTGTAGAAATACTTGGTTATGCATGTAGAAATACCTATGTACATACATTAAGTGAGTATATATGGAGTATACATATTTGGGTTTTAGTGAAACCCATAGTATAAGTGTATAAATCCTTAGCTAAATGGAAAGAAGAACACATATACATATACTTAAGCATGGGAATACAAGAATATACTTAAGGGATACATGTATGAGTACTCTTATACATAAATACCCATTGTGTACATAACCTAAAAAGAGGTATATACTAACTATACATATATATACCTTGCTAAATAAACTCTTAAAGTGCAAAAATATGGGTTTGGTGAAGTTTTCTTAAGAGGGTATATAAGGCATGCGAAAATACGTATAAAAATACACATGTGTATATGGGTATGTGTATTAGTACACATATAAGTATACAAGTATAAATGTTAGTATATTAGAAGTATAAGTATAAATATAACACATGTACAAAGTATATAAATACATAAGGATAAGTATACATATGTAATGGATGATGTAAGCAAATCATGATGTAAGTAATGACCTAATCAAATGATGACATAAGCCTCTAAAATAATAAACCATAAGATCATCTAAGTGTAAGAATTATAAAATCATTAACTACTAAAGTAGAACATCATTAACTACTAAAGTAGAACATAAAACTAGCCAATAGGAATAATTAAGCTTAAAAAGTTAGAATTTCAATAAATTTAGTCTATATCATAAACATGGGTCTTAACATCTAAAATAGACATCACCGTATGAATATGCATCCGAAAACGATGAAAAATGACTATAAATTCATAAATATCGAAAATAGAATAAAAAAGTTACATATGATTAACAATTAGGTTTAATCGAATAAAAACTGATAGTAATCTAAGTAGAATTAGGTAGATAGATATTTAGAATTGTTAGTTAATTCAATTATTTATTATCCCTATTATCTCATAATGATTAAGTGATCCTGACGAGGGCGAGGATCTTCTTATCGATTATTACGACTAGAGCGAGTTGTCATAATCAAGTAAGTAGACCCGATGACTCTATACTTGTTTTATGTTTGTAGTTAGCGCATTTAAATTAAATAGTAATAACTTGATGCATGGGGATTTGGGATATGCATGTGCTCAATACTGATTACTTACTATAAAAATATTGTTAAATACGATAATTGAGGATTTGATTGTTTGATTGATTGTTCCATTATTTGGATGGTTTGCTGATATTGATTGATCGCCATAAAATTTCACTTAATTATATTTTGCTTATCTTAAATTAAAAGGGCCATGCATTATCCATGCATTGCATTACTTATTCCAATCGTCACTTCATACAGAGGTAAAGAGAGGCCTTGCGAAGGTTTTTTATATATATTAAAGTGTTTTTGTATGGTACACTCGTATAATATGACCTTACCTGAACCTACAGTCTTATTAGGTAATGGAGACACCGACCCTATGACTAAAGGTTGAGTCTAGAAATCTCCACTGTAGGGTGTGAGTGTAGACTATAGGGGTTACTTTACCGTTAGGCTTGGGATTTTGTGTACTATTGGACTTCTTAGAAATGGAAATATATTTTACGAATTATGAAATTTAAAGTTATGGGTAAACACCCAGGTGCTAGAGCCCGATCGTGATTAGTACCGATATATCTCCAACCCTTATCTTAGAGGGCATTAAAATCCGATATTATATGTAACACTAGTCAATTGCATATATTGTTTGGCATACTACATGTACATGCATTTATATGATTGTAATAATTTGTTTGATAACTTACTTGTTAGTAAAGAATGAGGGATAACTCACTAAGCTCTTATAGCTTATCCCCCAATAATTTTTCTTTTACAGGTGCTAGATATTTGAGCATAGGTTAAGAGCCGAGCATTGAGTGTGTTTATTAATATGTTTTGGAGGTTAGAATTAGAGAAAGATTGTATAGTTCATTTAAGATTTTAAATGTACTTATATATATAGATTTAACAACTTTAATAAGTTTGAATTTCAAGTTTATTATATTCGATCTTATCATTTGGTAAGAGATACCGATTCTCTGCGATTCTAAGGAATTGTGGAATATTGGATATCCATAGTTATTTATATCCTATAATATGTTAATTAATTAACAATTCAACATCCTTAGTAATTAATTATTTAGAGTCTTGCAACCTCTGACTTGTAAGGTGATTTTCATATCATGACTTTATATATGTTATGGAAATTTTAGGTAATCCTACTAAGCCCCTTCTAGGGTCCTGACAATACCAATGTCTACTTTTAGGGCTACAAAGATAAACATTCAATACTTAGTAAAGCAATCTATCCTGTTGAACAACTTCTATGAATCTTCATTGGAGATAATAGGGTATGTTAAAGTAAACTTCATTGTTAGACCAATCTATAGCTCCACATGGTTCCATGTGATCGATGTGCTTACATCATACTATCTCCTTAAAGGAAGGAAATGGCTATATGATCACAATATGATATGTCAATATGGCATCAATGAATGAAGGGTCATTGGGATGCAGAGGATGTCTTTATTCCTACAACAAAAGACCTATTTACACGCAATGAACTACACCTTACAGAAGCAGCTTTCTTTAGCAAACATGAAGAGGCAACATTGCAAAATGTAAAAGAGACTCCTTACGCATCGCTACCCATAGTGGAAGAAGCTTACGTTCAAGTATCTAAGAAGAAGAGAATACATGGTTGTCGTAGAGGTGCAAAGAAACGTAAGCAAACAAATAATATTATGGAAATCGAAGATGCTTCACAAAAGGAGGTATGAAAACTACTCAAAGTAGAGGATGACCTTACTAGTTCTCTCTCTTCTCTTTTCTTGTTACATATAAATGGAGTGATAGTCACTTCTTTTCAATGAAAGAAGTTTCTTTCTGTATCACCAATATTATCTTATGAAACACTATTATGTCCATTTATATCTCTTTATTTTCGTTGTCGTTGCTATGTAAGAGACTTATTTCCTAAGCATGCAAGGCTAATCCCACAAAACGATTTACATCTCATTATGGGGCATTTGGACCCTCTTGATTATTTAAAAGAAAAATCGATGGTGAACATGACATCTAGTCTACACATTGTTGCTATTTGGTAAAGAGCTTTGACTCCCAAGCACATGATAATGAACTTAGCTTATATGTGCGGCCTAGTACAAGCAATATCTCTTGGATGCAAACAAGCTGTGCTAATTTTGCATATTTATTATGCTATCTAAGTGATCCAAATGTTTCTTGCTATTAAGTAGTGGAGACAATTCCATTGATGAGCAAATTGAAATGATGACACTTCAATCTAAGTAATACCTTAGTAAGCTGTATTATACAGTCAAGTAGTGGGGAACACCCCCTTGACTAATGAAGAAGAATTATTGATCCCAGGTAGTCAACGCCACTATTGTTGCATATGTAAGATTGAACACTTCTTGAAAGGGATTCTCTCTCTCTCTCTCTCTCTCTATATATATATATATATATATATATATATATATATATTATTAGCAAGCAAAAAATCTTGCCTTGATATGAGATAATGTGTAGGATCCTTTAGATCACCGAGTCTAAGTAGTCTCATGGTTATGCCTATCCTATAAGAGACCCCTTAGATTAAAGAGTCTAAGCAGTCTTGAAGTTATGTTAATCTAAAATTTGAAGTTCATGACATTTAACACTAACATGACTAAGTAGAGCCTTTGCTCCCTATTACATAGTGTCGTTTTTATGATAGTGCTACTTAGTTGAGGCACTACTCCTAAGAACATGAAACTTTTAAGCACAAAATATGCTCTAACTTAAGAGAATGCCTTCTATAGCAACTCATATAATGGTGGAATATCTATTTACATTTATGTCAAAAAGGTATATGATTCGACTACTCGCATTCAGCTCACATTTCAAGTGCCATACCTAACCTATGATGCTAAGACTTATGTCATGTTTAGGCCTTATGTTATGCTTTAACCTTGTGTAGCACTCAAGCCTTGCATCGATTTCAGATTCAATATCATGATCAAGACTTACGTCATTTCATGTTCAAGACTAGTGACGTGTTCAAGACTTATTTCACATTGATTCTCCATACTAAATCACAACTCATGTTTACAAGAAGATAGAGTTACAATTGTGTGATCCAGAAATTTACAATGGAGAGCTTAAGAGAGCATCCATTACTATAAGTAGTCAACTACAAGTGCACGTAATTGCTCCTATACAAGCGATATGCCACCATGAAGTTGAATTAATGTGATCGATTGAAGTTATCATTGCTTGTCAAGATTAAGGGACTATAGTACAATACTACATTCTAATGACATCATGGAGGAATGAGGAACACTAAGACCTATTGATCGACACCATCATTACGTATTTTGGAAAGAGAAGTTATAGATGGATATGATATTTGATGAGGTTATTCTTGCATGATTATCACCGCTCATGCCACCTACTTTATATAACAATCATTGTGTCTAATGCTTGATTCGACATAGCACAGTATTCTCTATGTAAGTTACGCTTGGTGTATACGTGCACATAAGACTTGATGCGCATGTATTCACTATGCTTAGTGTGCACATATTTGGATGCTTAGTATGTGCGCGTATTTGAAATGCTCAATGTACAAGTATTTGTGATACCTAATGTACTACACTCAGAAGATTCAATGTGCTCTTTATACAATTTAAAGGTCAATAGTGCTAGAGTTTTTCATTGCATGATTCTTTTGGATAAGACTATGTCTCTCCCTCATATAATCCTTACATACTGAACAACTTGGCATAGTTTTGATGACATATTTTTAGTCTTGAAAAGTGGTAGCATCTAACAAATGTGGTTCCTATCATAGGGAAGAAGTGATCACTTGCAAAGATGAAGAAAAATGAGAGGATTAGCAAAATGAAGTGCATTCAACAAGGTGTTGGTAGCTAATTTGCATTTATTTGCATTGACTCCTATCATTAAGTTGTCGACTCAGCATTATAAGGATTATCATCAAATCTCTTTAGGTGATTTTATCGCCAAATATTTAGTTGCCCCATTTACTTTGTACACTCTACCCCATACTCATAATACAGGCATGAAGATGAAGATGGAGTTAGTGGGATCTTAAAATTAGACTTCTCAGATAAACTTAGAGAATCTAGCACTATTTGCATTGCATAGGTTTGCACATTTGCTGATTGAGAAGGATACGAAGGACTTTTAACATTCTGTAAGGTAGTTTCATTCAAGCTAGAGGCTAAATCAAGGCTTCAATCATTAATAATAGTTTTGTTTGCTTCCTGCTAGGGTGAAGAGATCTTGAATTCAATGTTATCATTACCTATGAATACCCTTTTCATTTCCTCATTTAGGAGAGAGACAAGTTCTTACTAATGCTGTTACTTTGCTAGAATCCCATCTTAAATATCAAAACACTTAAACACACTAAGAATACTACCCCTTTCTTTATCTATTGTGGAGTTTGATACCATAGCGCTCCTCCACCTATCACTTATTGTGTTAAAGTCTATTAAGATTGTCTACTCCTGTTTCCTATCTTATCTCACTTGATTATCCTCGACAAGTAGCATGTACGTGACCCCTTTTGATACAAACCCCACATACCCTCCAGTCTCTTTGGTGACAAGTTCAACAATGAGAGTACTTAGGTAGGTTGATTTCATAAGAAATTTGAAAAAGCCTATGATATAAGGTCTAAAGAAACCATGATGCTACAAAGGCCCAAAAAGACGAAGGTTGGGAGAAGTCAAAGCACCTAATATGTGTTGGTATGCCTAAAATGATGAGAGCTTGAAAAGGCGAAGGACTAAAGAGTTTGGTCGGCCTTGATTCCGTTAGTATTATAAGACATTGGGTTTATTTACTTGTCCTTTCTATAAGGTGTTGGATTAGAGTACTTTAACTAATCATTGTTTAGTGGTTTAAGGTCTTCATGTAACTCATTGTCTATTTGTTAGACTTGTAACATTATGCCTATTGCCAATTGATGGCTTAGAGCTTTTTAAATAGCTCATCATCCTTCATTAGGACTTATAGCATCACACCCATTGCCAATTGATAACTTAAGGCTTATCAAACAACTCATCATCCTATTTAAGACTCATAGGTTTATGCCTATCACTCTTAAAAGAGTTTAAGGCTTTATGTCTAGTTGTTCTTTCTTAGGACTTAGAGATTTAAGGATATCCCTTTCCCATTGCCCATCTAATATAGGACATAAGATTAGCGCTTTATATGATTTGTTTACCACCTGTAGTATATAGGGTTTAAAGCTATTGGAGAGTAGCCCATTAGCAAATTACACTTGCCTGGGCTTAAGGTGTATGGTGTTTCTCCAACCCTAATTTACCTTTGAGATCTTGTACTCATCTTGAACATAGGTAAGAGTAAGCCTGCTAAGAATTAAATAAATTGTTATAAGTACTGAACGATTGATGCTTTTTATTATCAAACTTGTTAGAGTTTAGGTCATGGAGCAAAATATAAATAAAGTTTAACTTAGAGATCATGAAACAAATGCAAAATTGAATGTCAACAATATATCAACTCAAGGCACAATATAAAACACTTATCTTGAAGAACAAATGACAGACAAATATTGAATAGAATGTGAGTCTTACTCATCTTTTTCCTAGCTTGTACATGTCTAGGCGAATGTGCCTCTGAGTCGGGCCGTGTATAAATTATGGCTCAGTTTAGATATGTAAACGGAGGCGAGCTCTGACTTCATTGGTATGTTGCTTGAATACGCTTAGTTCAAAGGAGCTTGAAGCTTGTCACTCAAGCGTAGCTCGGAACTCGTGCCATTTGTAGCTCATGCTTAATTTGCAAGGAGAGTTGATGATGGCTTGAAAGAAGGTAGGAGCTTAGAGTCCATTGTTCAAGCGTAGCTCGATGTTGGAATCGAAAGGAGCTCGGATTTGCTCTATTTAGCATCGTGACCAGCGTATTAATGGACGTCTCAGATTCGTCTTTGCAAGACGCTCTTTAAAGCTCGGTTCCCTAGCTGGCAATTCCTGCTCTGATCAACGTTGTGGCTCGGTTGTTGAATTTCATTTGGAGACAGCTTAGCGCTTGCGAAACTATGGGCGTTCAAAATGAAAGGCACAGCAAGCAACTACCTTCATATTTACTTCACTGAACACCACACATTAAGCTTGGCAAATTATCCACAACAGTCCGACACACGGCACACATAATTTGACACGACCCAAGAGCAAACAATAGTTCGGTACGCACACAATATCATGCAAATAGAGGACCAGTTTGGCACGTGTACTTGACACGTAATTTACCACAACAAGCTTGGAAATTTTTTGATGATGGCACGAGAATTATAGCTCGGCAATTCCTTGGAAAAGAGTAGCTCGGTCACTATAGCTCGGAGTTCTGTTTTTAACTCGGCACTATAACTCGGAGCTCGTTATCTACGGACTTGGTGCAATGAAGCTCGGTTCAAAAGCTTTCATGGCAGCTGCAGTTTCACTTTCACATAATCCCAGATCAGGTTTTGCTTAGTTATACGCCACAGCTCGGTGTTGTGGATTGTGATGCTCGGCTCCCATAATACGAACGAACTTGCACGGACATGAAGCTTGGCATTATAGGCTTGAAGCTCGGCATTCTGCACCAAAAAGCTCGGCGTAGACTCAAGTATCAAGTCGGTCTCGTCTGCCGAGGTTTCTCGATCGTCTCTTGGCGAAGGCAGCTCCAATCATGAAGGCCTACAAGTCGGTTGAAAGGGGCTTTGAGCACAGAGTCGCTGTTCGGATCGTAAATAATTGTTTGTTGTTTCACTCCATCTACTGTACAAGTACCAGGGATGGTTCTCGGCTTTAAATTAGAGAACTAGGGAAGAAATTCAGGTCATCAGTCATAGTGGGTTGCTCTGTTGCCGCAACTGAGTTCAACATATTATCATTGCTCGAACAAAATACTCTGAGTTCGACCAGGGAAGCTCTTATCACAAAACTCGGCAAGTGCAGGAGAACAACTCGGTCTGGTGAATGCCATAGCTCGGCTCGGCACTTAGTGAACAGTTCGATCGACATTGCCGCTTAGGAGCTGAGATTGATCAGCTCGAACAGCCGATAATGTTGGAGCTCGGCTGCTATTGTGTCCTTTGGGAATAGGTTGGTATTTGGAGAATAGTTGGCCTAAATTTGTTGATTGCTCGGCAACGGCAATACCACCCTCCCCCATGTCGCAACTTGATGTTAATTCCAATCCACCGATCATGCCGGCACAAAAATCACTAATAATGTCACCATAAAGGCTGGGCATCACGAGCACATCAAAACGTGAGGGATTCCTCACGGGCATCATGCAGCCGTTCCGTTGTCAACAACAACTTCTTCATACGTGATCTCAGGATATTTCTCTGCAACCTCGTGGTAACACTTCAGGCGGAGGCCATCTGTTTTCTGCGTAGAAAGATCCTTGCCACTCCTTTTCTTCCGAGCGGCGATGGAAAAATTTTGGATAGTTCGGATCTAGGGGCTGGAGTTCGCGCATTCTACAGGTTCGAGAATAAAGAGAAGTTCGAGCTCTTAACAATGGAGGACGTGGGTCCAACTCTTGTAGGCCAATGGAAGAGAGAGTTTCTGCGATCCAACACGTTCAGTTTGTTCAGTTGGAGGATGAAGTTGCGGTTATGAACCGAGTGATGACGGTTGAGAACCAAGCAGTTCATGAAGTTGTGGCGGTTATGTTCGAAGATGACAGTTGTGAACTAGGTGGTGACGGTTATGAACCAAAAGAAAACGATGTTACAGTTATTCAAACATGCAAACTCATCCGAAGGTGGCAGTTACGAACCAGGTGGCTGATGAAGTTGCGGTGGTTATCCCTTTTTTGGAAAAGAGAACTGTCATAACCCCCTTGTCCTAACTTTGCATGTTCTTCACAAACAGACACAATATGGTTTTACACCTCAGAAAATCAACATCACTATACGAAATACTACCGAATTGCATAACCGGCTAGAATTATTCGTGGTAGTCGATTATGATCTTTTTCCTTATCAATTTTCAAAGAGTGCTAATTATTGATATCATTTACTTGCAAAACAAAACACAGCTATAAGAGTACTAAAGGATACTCTGGTGCAACCACTCTAATGTTTTAGTTAGTCTTTTCATCGACTGAGAATAGAATTTAAGTTCCATGATAATAAAGAAAAAGGAAAGAGGGATGGGATCCCCTTACTTGTAGTCTTGTACTATATTTATAGTAGGTGAGAGGAAACTGTATTTGAACCGGATCCTTATTCTTGGACTTAAATTGGTTAATATAAGCTTTAGGCCTATTTATTAAAAAAGCGCTATTAACACTTATAATGCACCTTAGTCAATTTATATAGAACAACTATTCTATTTGCCCTATTTTAATAGTTAATGTGTATTGATATATACTTGTTCACACCTTATGGGTATTTTTTATTTCTTTGTTTCTCTTTCATTGGATTATTTGGATTGTTATTTTTCATGCCTCTATTTTTACCTTTCTTTTCAATGTTCATGTTGTAATCTTCCATATAGTTGGATCATCAATAAAATTAAATTTCTTAATTTTTTTTTATTGTTAAAAATCTATCATCAATAAGGTTTGATTAGATTTTTCTTTTATTTAGAAATTTTACTTTTAATATACAGCATAGCAATATTATAGAGTGCAAAACAATCTATAGGTAACAATAAATATCACAATATTCAAAGTTAGCAAATATATTTAATTAATTAATATAGAGGATTAAATTCAATTCTAGACTTCAAGTCTATTGATTAAATAGACTTGACTCATTAAACTAAGGTGATAGGCCTAAAAAGCTAAGCCCATAAGTTATCTAGATGATCGAGGGAGATTTGGTATAGCAGGCTTAAAATAAGGCCCATTGGATTGGTTCATCTGATCTCATCTTTCTCAACTTGGCTCATACGAATAGAATAAGGCCATTTAGGCCTAAACTTATAAAAAAGGCCCATCTTAAGTCCTTTAAAAAGAAGGGATTGATCCTAGCCCTTAATTGTCATCAAGATCCAATGGGTGAGATCAAGGGTCATCCTCTATAAATACCCTTCTCCCTCCCTGGGAGATTTGATACTAATACTGTTACTCTATCGAATTCTTACCATAAAAGATCAAACACTCAAATATCTCAAGAAATATTATATTGTTCTTTATCATTAGTAGAGTTTGATGCCTTCGAGCTCCTTTGCCTATCATTAAAGTGTTAGAGCCTTGTTAAGATCGTCTGCTTCTCCTCCCTATACTTCTCTTTTGGTCATCTTGTACGAGTCACTCGAGTCTTTTCCTTAGTCACTTATAGTGTGACTACACACGCAGCATGCACATAACCTTTGTATCGGTACCCTACACCCCTACATTTTCTAGTGACTCTACTGGGGAAAGAAGATTTGATACTCACATCATTGTACCTCTAAGGCAAAGACAACTTGATCCTATTGATGGAATTAATCAAGAGCAAGATGCTACTATTATGCCCTATGACTAAAATCTACCTCTAACTAAAGATACTAATCAAGGAGATCGCATACATGAAGTGAAGGGAATCAAGCTAGCGGACCTCTGACCTATAATTGGGCCCAAAGACTAGAGAGGTTGGCATAACGAATCCTTCTATTCTAACCAAGCCCTATCAAGGCCGAGTACTTTCTTGTCGAGTCACCTTTCATGTCGTGTCGTATGACTGCCCATTTTTCTACAGTATGCTAACTTAATGATTACTCTCTAACACCGAATCGACCAATTACTCGGCAACCTCCTTGCTGAGAAGTCGAGAGAGAGAGAGTTCAAACTGACTAAGCCATTCCTACTCTGATAAACCCATTTGTCCGTACTTTTTGTCTACATCTTTTAATGACCACGCCAATATAGTATCGCCATGTATACAGTATCATGTGCAAAATCCATTGCACTAATGATTGTTTTTCTTGTATATTCAGTTTTACCATTTTGTATCTTATACATTACTTCCTTCAAAAATACCCTTTTTGTCTTTTCTTTTTTAGGCAAGTTACCCTAACTTATGGGTATAAATATCCTTATAATTGTAACTGTGAGAAGATCAGATTATTCTTAATATATACTCTTTTGAGTACTTTTTATTTTCTTCTTTACGTAAATACTGTTTATTTACTCTCGGTATCACTCTTATCCTTTCCTTTAAGTAAGGTTAGGTGGCAAGTAACCTCATCAGAACAATTCATGTGTCATATTGAATTGTGCCGTGAATCTTCAAAAGTTTCATTGGTGCGTCATATCCTCTAGAGTTGTTCGTGAGTTTTGCTTATTGTTTCAATCTTCGTTTTTGCCCTTTCACACTTTTCCCCATTAATCCTTTTCAAGCTTTCTACAAGCTTGGACTCATTTAGCGACCAACTTAATCTGTTCTTAGTCACAGTTCACAACATCTTGGTATCAGAGCGAAGGTTTTTGTATGAATTGTAGTAGTTCTACTTTAAGTTCTATTATACTTCATTTTGCATATGTAAAATAAAGCAAGTTACTGTGTTGTTAGCTGTTCACTTTCTAAAGTATTTTTTTGAGCTTTGAATCTATAAGGAAAAATAACAAATCTAAATATGAATGTTGGTACCGGTGATGACAGTAGAGTTGTCCACCATGGACGATAATCTCAAGGAACTCCTAAAAGCATTGACGAGAGGCTTGATGTGATAGCTAACCTCTTAGTAGATCTGACCCAAGCTATTCATGCACTGTCTTATAAACCCACTATGGTCGTGTAAAATACTTTACAAGCTACTCAACCTATTAGAGGTGAAAACTTAGCTCGACTCATTTGAAGTGGATGAGTTGGCGAACAAATAAGGTAAAGGATCGACTTATGAGAGCTTGATGAAGAGGAAGAAGAGTATTTTGAAGAGGAGCATATACGAATCCCCAAAGCATCCGACCATGTAAAGCTTTGAATTTCAAGTTTCAATGGATCTAGGAATGTTAATGAGTATATGGATTGGGAAAAGAAGGTGGAGCATATATTTGATTACTATCAATATGAGGATTATAAAAAAGTGAGAACCACTATCATTGAGTTCTCTAGATATGCCGCTATGTGATGGAAGAATTTTCAAGCTATGAGAAGACAAGAGGAGAAACAAAGATTAATACTTGGCCCAAGTTAAAGAGAGTGCTTAGAAATAGATTTGTGCTAGAAACATACCTTCAGGATACTTTCACTCAATTTTAAAAGCTGAGATAAGGGGATAGAACTGTTGACAAATATGTTCAAAAATTTCAAATGCTTATGATGCTTGCGAAGTGAAGCAGCCACCAGCTCGAACAGTCTGATAATTCATTATCAGGTTAAGAGGAGACATTCGAGAGGTTGTGGAGATCTAACACTTTGACACCATAGATAAGGCTATGAGGATTTCTTAGCGAGTAAAGAGGCAAAGAAGGAGCCGACTACTGGTGAGGATGCCAACTAGCAGACCAGGATAGGCAAGTCACCGAGCTCAATTGACTATAGAGTTGAACAAAATGGTTGATGTCTGAACCGAGCTAAAAGGCGAACCTGATGATGTCGTGCTGACTCGAACGTATGAGAAGGGGTAAGGGTCTGGTAGGAAGACTAGCCAAATCAAGTGCTTCAAGTACCAAGGGTTTGGACATATGGCTGCTTAGTGCCCAAATTGACGGACGATGGTCATCAAGGGAGACATCTCGAAGCTAGAACTAGAGAGTACAAATGAGGAACCTAAGGAGGAGGAGGTTCTTATCGAGAAAGATAGTGTCAAGAAAGAGTTGATTGAAGAGGACGCGTTTCCTGAAGACTTAAATCAGTTATTCATGGTTGTTCAATACACTATGAACATGGAACCCTCGTGAGAGGAGGAGTAGAGAGATAATTCGTTCCATACCACCTACAAGGTGAATGATCAAATGTACGCTCTCATCATTGATAATGGAAGCTACACTAATGTGGCATCAACCAATCTTGTTTCAAAACTGAAGTTGCCAATTGTTGCACATCTAAGGCCATACAAGTTATACAGGTTAAGTGAGAAAGGAGCATTATATGTCACTCAGTAAATGTTGCTACCGATCACTATAGGGAATTACTTTGACTAGATCCTCTGCGATGTACTGCCTATATGTACTTCCCACATGTTATTAGGTAGACCATGATTGTTTGACAAGAGAGTTATGCATGATGGCTATAGGAACATGTATAAGTTTAAGAAGGAGATCAAAAGATCATGCTGAATCCGATGCCGCTAAGAGAAGTTAATAAGTTATAGACGAAACTTACTCATCGAAGAAGGCTCTAGTGATGAGTAGAGTCGAGCTCCAAAAGGCCATCGATGCTAATGATCCAACCCTTATGTTGGTTAGGCGATTACTAGAAATGAAGGAGTAGGGTGAGTTACCCCAAGAGGTCAAAGAGTTGTTAGACAAATATGCCAACCTGTTCTTAAAACAATTACCTAAGGAGTTACCTCTAACTCCAGGAATAAAGCACAGTATTGACTTAGTACCCAATGCTACACTATTGAATAAGCCAGCTTATTGAATGAATCTTAAGCAAGCTTTTGAACTCTAACATCAAGTCAATGAATTGCTAGAGAAAGGTTATGTAAGAGAGAGTCTCAACCCTTATGTTGTACCTGTACTTTGAGTGCCAAAGAAGGATGGAACTTGGTGGATGTGTGGAGACAGTTGAGCTGTGAACAAAATCACGATCAAATATAAGTATCTAATCCCGAGGATAGAAGACATGTTAGATGAATTGAGTAGAGCCAAGATTTTTAATAAGATTGATCTTAAATCTAGCTACCATCAAATCCAAATGAGACCAAGTGACGAATGGAAGATTGCGTTTAAGATTTGACATGGATTTTAAGAGTTAATGGTCATGCCCTTCGACTTATTGAATTCCTAGAGCACTTTCATGAGATTAATGAACCATGTACTAAGACATCTTAAAGGGAAATGTGTCATAGTGTACTTTGATGACATCCTTATTTACAGTACCAATATCCTAAGTCACTATGAACATCTCAAAGCAGTCTTGGATATCCTCCTTCCCGGGAGACTATTAGACAATTTAAAGAAATGTTGCTTTTACCATGAGAAAGTGGTATTATTGGGCTATATAGTTAGTGCAGGAGATTTGCAAGTTAATGATGAGAAGATCTAAGCAAATTGTCGAGTGGCCCACTACTCATGCCAATGTGAGAAGTTTCCATAGATTGGCTTCGTTTTACAAAAGGTTTATCAAGAATTTTAGCACCATCACTACACTACTTACTGAGCTAACAAAGAAGAACACGGACTTCCGATGGGGAGAAAGGGAGGAGAGAAGTTTTTCCTAGATAAAAGAAAGGTTAACCTCTACCTTAGTACTAGTGCTACCTAACTTCGATAAAATTTTTGAGTTGGAATACGATGTATCGGGCATTAAAATAGGCCCTATCCTGATGTAAGAAGGCCAACCAATTGCCTTTTACAGTGAGAAGCTCTGAAGACTGCAACTGAACTACTCCATGTATGATAAGGAACTCTTAGCACTAATCTGAGGAATGCAAGTATAGCAACATTATTTATTACCGAGAGAATTTGTCATATATATTGACCATGAATCATTAAGGTACCTCCGAAGTCAAGTTAGGTTGTCAAAACGACAAGCGAGATGGGTTAAATTCCTTGAAAGATTCAATTTTGTAATTAAGTACAAGCAAGGAAAAAGCAACATAGTTGTTGATGCTCTTTCGAGGAGACATGCACTTTTATCAAAATTACAAACCAGGTTGTTTAGGTTTGCAAGTATCAAAGAACAGTACTCCAAGGATCTGCACTTTGGACCCATAATTTCGCGATGCGTTGATGAGAAGATAGTAAACTAGTATCATGTAAAGGATGCCTACTTGTTTCGAGGCAGAAAATTATGCATGCCAATTTGTTCACTAAGGGAGCTACTAGTCAGGAAAGCCTACAATGGAGGTCTCTTTGGACATTTTGGGGAAAGGAGGACCTGTGAATTGATAAATGGCCAATTATTTTGGTCGAGAATGAGAAACGATGTACACCAAGTTGTCAAAAGCTATGCCGTGTGAAAAAGGCTAAGTGCTAAGCCAAGCAAGGGAAAGTAATGCCCCGACCTATTCCAATAAGGTTATAGACTGAATTGAGCAAGGACTTTTATTCTCGAATTGCTACGAATTGCCGAAGGTAAAGATTCTGTAATGATCGTCATGAATCGGTTTAGTAAGATGGCACACTTTGTGCCCTATACCATTACTAGTAATGCTTTGGCTATTGATTCTCTTTTCTTATAGGAGATTGTGCAAATACATGGCATGTCAAGAAATGTAGTCTCTAATAAAGACTCGAAGTTCTTGAGCCATTTTAGAAGAACCCTATGGCATCAACTAGGAACCAAATTACTATTCAATACCTCATGTCACGTCTAAACTAACTGCTAAATAGAAGTGGTTAATTGTACTTTAAGGTCACTACTCTAAGCTATAGTAAGCAAGAATTTAGCTGATTAGGATGTCTGCCTGCTAATGGTCAAGTTCACCTATAACCGAATAGTATATAACACCACTAAGCAGACTCCCTTAGTGGTAGTCTATGGATTCAATCCCAAATTGCCCTTCAACCATACCCCTATACAAATACCCATGCAAGAGGACCTTGATGCAATGGCTAGAGCATAATCCCTTTAGCACATCTATTACAAGGTCACTCGACATATCAACCAAGCTACTAGAAGAATGCAAGAAAGGACCAATGGTAGAATAGCTAAACGATTTTTGTTGGGAGACTTAGTATAATTGTACCTCAGCAAGGAGCAATTCCTAAACAAGAGAAGGAACAAATAATCTATAAGAGCAAAATGACCTTTCAGAATCCTCTAGAAAATCAATGACAATGCCTATAGGTTGGAATTGCTCGAGGATTATGGAGTTTCTAACGCCTTCAACATTACCAACCTTAGTCTATATCACCTTAATGGAGGATTGATCGAACACCATTCGAATTTGATCCCAAATCCAAAACAACCTAAAAGGAATGATGGGAATCATGCTATTGAACCTCTTACTTGCAGTCGAGCTCAAGGACTAGAGGTGCTAGTACGATGAATCTTTCTATTCCAACCAACCCCTGCCGAGGCTGAGTACTTCCTTATTGAGTCACCCTTCATGCCATGTCGTATGATCGCCTATTTTTCTATAGTATGCCGAGTTGATGATTACTCTCCAACATCGAGCCGACCAATTACTCGGTAACCTCCTTGCCGAGAAGTCAATAGAGAGAGTTCGAATTGATTAAGCCATCCCTACTCAAACAAGCCCATTTGTTCGTACTTTTTTCCTACATCTTCTAATGACTTCACCAATATAGTATCACCATGTGTACAATATCATGTGCTAAAATCTATTATACCAATTATTTTTTTCTTATATATTTAGTTTTATCCTTTTGTATCTTATACATTACTTTCTTAAGAAATACCATTTTTGTCTTTTTTTTTTTAGGCAAGTTGTCCTAACTTATGGGTATAAATACCCTTATAATTATAATTGTAAGAAGATCAGATAATTCTTCATATACACTCTTTTAAGTACCTTTTTTTTTTCTTCCTTACATAAACACTATTTGTTTACTCTTGGCATTACTCTTATCCTTTCCTTTAAGCAAGGTTAGGTGCTAAGTAACCTCATCGGACCAATTTATGAGTCATATCAAATTGTATCGTGAGTCCTTGGAAGTTCCATTAATGTATCATATCTTCTAAAGTTATTCATGGGTTTTGCTTATTATTTCATTCTTTGTTTTTACCCTTTTGCACTTTTCCCCATTAATCCTTTTCAAGCTTTCTCGAAGCTTGGACCTATTCAACATCCGGCCTTATCTATTTTTGGTCAAGATTTGCAATAGGATGGCATCCTTGATAATGTGCAATTGACATGTAAGCTGCAAGAGACTAATCGGACCTTAAGTGAACTTACGGCGATGTTTGCCTAAAGCGCTCTTACTTTGGTTGCCTTTGCTACTACACAACAAGGAGCAACTTCCTTAAATCCTTCTAATGTGGTGCAATAATACACTCCATTTAACCTTCTTATTGTCAACGAGAATGTTACTCCTAGAGTTAAGGAACAATTTCCTGCTGTAGAACCTATAATTACATAAGATTCATTACCTGAAGTAAGGAACCATGGAGTTTAGATTAGAGGCTCGTCATCCTCAAGTTCTATACTACGTATCATGATTGTTGACTTCGTGTAACCAACAGCAATGAATCCCATGTACATAAAATCTATACATATGAATCTCACACCTATGCACCTTGCTCCTGTAATGTCATTAAGGGTAGAAACATCTACTTAAAGAGGTTCATTTATGACCAAAGAAGACTTAGACATGTATTTGAAGGAGATATAAGCAAAATCTATGGCTAGGATACCATAACTAAAGCTTCCATATCACCAATGCATTGCCATAAAGTCGTACCCCAAGGATTATGTTAGCCCAAAGTTCATGCTATTTAATGGCAAGAAAGAAAGCGCCAAGGAACATTTGCTTAAATTCATTGAGACGTTGAAAGTATATGGTTTAGATAACGATTTGAAACTTAAAGAATTTTCTAAGTTGCTCATTGAGAAGGCATACACCTAGTATGTTAATCTCTCTCCAAGGTTAATAGATTCTTGAGGTAGTATGTATAAGATGTTGTTAGAGAAGTTTTTCTCCACTATAGAAAGAGTCACCCTTATTGACATGGGAAGGATCTATCAAAAATCCAAAGAAGATCTCATGGACTATATCCAGTACTTTAGGGAGCGTTCGCTAGATATATAGGACGTTTATGATGAAAGGGATTTGGTCAAGATTTGTATCCAAGGAATGTTTCCTGAGTACGTGGTTTAACTTGAAAATCTTTTGTTAACTTCCTTTGTTGTGTTAGTTAAAAATGAGCAAAGGACTAATAACTTAATGGTACGACAAAGAAGTGAAATTAGAAGATTCAACAAGTACGCTTTGCCTATAAATGCAGCTCAAAGCAAGTCACTAAGGGGAATAAAGAAACAAAGAAATGATAAGCCTACCAGCTTTAGGCCATCTTTGACATACTCTTATCCCATGGCCAAAGTACATCAAATGTTTGACCAGTGGCTCCATAATGGAAATACTAAGCTCCTAAGGGTGGAGCATCTCCCTATAAATGAAGAAAAGAATGATCCCAAGTATTATAGATTTCATCGAATTATTGGTCACCTAGTGAAAGATTGTTTTACTTTGAAGAAAATATTCAATAATCGAATTACTCGTAGTAAGTTGATCATCGATAACAATGATGTTAGAAATGATCCACTTCTAGCCTATAACAATTAAAAGGGTGTTGTCAATGCCATTAGCCATGATCCCATCACAACTAAAGTGATTAATGCTTAGGTTACTGGAAATGATGAAGATAAAGGAAAGTCGATTAAAGCTCGAGACGACAATCACCCACCTATCATTAGGGCTTTGTTAAAGGTAGCTGACTTTAGGAATTCCCTTGATCTCTTGGGATTCAAAAAGATCAACTTGGGGCAACAACTACACTCATACAGATCTCTGAGTGTCAATACGCAAAGTATAGTGCATTGCAACCTGTAAAGAGGATGGCCATAGCATACAAAAATGCAATTTTATTTACTGATGCGAACATGTATGTGAAGAATTTTAATCACAATCACCCTTATATGTGAAAGGTGTACTCAACGGGTTCCTAGTCAAGAGAACATTCATTAATAATGATTCTTCGCTAAATATCATGCCAATGAGTACTTTTAAGGCCGTTAGAATTGACATCTGATGGCTAGTTAAGTAGCCTATCTCAATAAATGGGTTTTGCCCTGCCCTTATGAATTCTCTTGAGTATGTTAATATTGATCTCAAGGTTGGGCCTATCCATGGCACTACTACCTTTCATGTGATCAATGCACTGGTTCAATACCATCTACTCATTGGTAGGAAGTGGCTGTACAATCATAACTTGATGCCATCGACATTGCACCAATGTATCAAGGGTTATTGGAAAGGGAAAGATGTGTTCATTCTAGCCACTAAGAATCTTTTTGAGCAACATGAATCATACTTTATTGAGTTGGCTTACTTTAATGAATTTGTTGAAGAAGGAGAAGCCACGATAGCTAAGCCATCTAGTGTCCCATTACCTACATGAGAAGAAGTTCAAGAAGGCTAGCAAAAGAAGAGAAGGATGTGCGGATGTCATGGGGGAAGCAAGAAGAATAAGTAGACTAAAGGAATTGAGAGCTTCATTCGAGAAGATGGAAGAAGTGTGTATCACTTATGACGGTCTGAGGGGTTTAAGGAGGTATACCTCTCCTCTTCATATCCTGTGCTAGTATAAGAAATCTAACCTGCCCCATAATAGCTATAGGACCAAATGAAGCCTCTAGTTGAGGAAATAGAAGAATTGGACCTAGTGCAACTAAGATAGTTGCGGCAGGTAATCTTCATAAGCAAGAACCTTCCACAAGAAATAAAAGTTCATATTGCTAAGTTGTTGAAAGAATATAGAGATGTGTTAGCGTAGATTTATGAAGAAATGCTTGGATTAGATCTTAGCCTTATAGTACATAGATTGAATATCGCTTCGAGAGCTATACCTATAAAATAAGGACAAAGAGTTTTTCATCTTGAGATTAAATTGCAGATCAAGTACAAGGAAGAGAAATTGTTATGAGTTGGATTCATAAGGCCAATTCAACATCCCACTTGGTTCACTAATATTGTTCTTGTAAGAAAGAAGAACGAACAGATAAGAGTATGTATAGATTTTCAAGATTTGAACAAGACTTGTCCCAAGGATGATTTTCCCTTACCAAACATTGATACCATGATAGATGCAACCAAAGGTTATGAGTTGTTCTCATTTATGGATGGCTTCAATGGGTATAATCAAATCAAAATAGCAATAGGGGACACAAAGTGTACAACTTTTCATACACTAGTTGGCAACTTTTATTATATTGTCATGCCATTCGAACATAAGAATGAGGGTACCACATATTAGAGGGCAATGACCACTCTGTTTCATGACATGAAGCATGATTTTATAGAGGATTATGTTGATGACACATTCATTAAGTCTAGAAGAGCACCTGATCACTTGGTTCATTTGCAAAGGGTTTTTGAACAATGTTGGCTGTACAAGCTTCACATGAACCCTCTCAAATGTGTCTTTAGGGTGCCTTTAAGGAAGTTCCTGGGGTTTGTTGTCCATCGAAAAGGAAATGATGTTGGTCCTCCAAAAGTGCAAGCTATAAGATTAATGCCATCCCCTGCCACTTTGAAGGAACTAAAAGCTTTTATGGGAAAGGTCTCCTACATCAAAAGGTTTATATCTGCACTTGCCAAGATCTCATACCAGTTGCACCAACTTTAGCAAAAGGGAATTTCATTTGAGTGGGAATAGGTCCATAAGGAGGCAATTCAAAAGATCAAGAATATCTTAACCTCCCTTCAAACAATGACCATGCCTGTCAAAGAATTGCTATTGATCTTGTATCTCACTTGTCCATTAGAGCTTTACTTACCTAAGAGGTAGATGGTTAAGAGTCACCTGTGTACTATTTGAGCCAAACCCTTCAAGGGAGCAAGATCAATTACTTAGCTTGCAAGAAGAATTTTCTCACATTCATATTTACCATGTAGAGATTACGACTTTACTTCCTTGCACATAGGATCAATTTGGTAACTCATTTGGATTTGATCAAATATTTATTATCATGACTAACTTTACTAGGACGAGTTGCTATGTCGCTACTCTTTCTTGAAGAACCGACATTTCAGTGCTATCCTGTAGCGACCCTAAGAGGGGTCTAATAGTATTGTCTATAATTTCCATATCACGTGTGCACCCATGATAAGAAAATTGCCTTGCGAGTCCGAGATTACAAGACTCTAAATAGTTATTCGCTAGGGTCTTAAATTTTAGTTCATTGACTCATTATATAATATAAATAATTAAGGATAACCATTTTTCCACAATTCTTCAAAACCGCAGAGAATCAGTATCCCTTACCAAAATAGTGAAATAAGATAGATAATTCCAAAAATAATTCTAAACTTACTAAAGATACTAAACTTAATTGAAATATTAGTCGTTTTTCGAAGCATTCTAAAGTAACTACATAAGCTTTTCACTATATTAATTCAATGGTAACACTCTACACTCAATTCCTATCCCTATCCCTATCCCAACTATCGATCAACCTACAAGGAAAAGAACTGTTGGGGTGTAAGCTTACAATTAGTGAGATAATTACTCTCATCAATACCGCATGGAAAAATTTATTAGATGCACAATCATATGAATGCATGAACAATCAGTATGCTAAACAACACATGCAATGACTTAGGAACAGCATACGACTCAGAATTACACCCCTTATAGTCAAGGTTTGAAGATAATTGACTGACCTAAACCAAAATCCGAGTTCTAGACCTTAGGTTTTAATTCATTAACATTATTGTGCTTCAGTCAAAACAAAACTATGTATATATATACATATATATACTTTCATTATCAAATAGTAAATCATATTTTCAAAATCCCAAGTCTAGCAGTGTAGTGGCCTTCGTAATCCACAAATACACACCCTACGCAAAAGCCACAAGACTTGGCCCCTTGCCGACGGCTGGCGTCTCCCGACGCCTAGTAAGCCCATCAGTTTAGAATAGAGACTCAATATATATGATGACATAGCTAGTGCCCAATCCTGCAGGAGGCACGTCCTCTTGTGAGTCCCTTCCCATCTTTTGCGTGAAGCGATAGTCGGTGTTATACATATGCAATATAGGGAATGCATGATTCATTTTGATTTCTTAATCGTATAAGTGATTAACTCGATTTTTAAGGTGATCAAACAATTTCATTCCATACAATTTGCATGTATATATAATGCAAACAATTCCCATTATTATATATAATTAACAAGTCATCACATTCATCCACAAATTCATATACATGCATTTCCTATATCCTACAAGCATCCAAATTTATATATATGAGTTTAGGTGCATCTATTCTATAAGCAAAATCAAGTAAAGAGTCATCGGAAATTTACTCACTCAACCATATGGATCAATCAAAATAATCTAGGATAGGTCGTCTCCCAAAAGCTAAGTCCCCTAGACATCGCAAATACGATACTATAAGGATTTGAAATAAAACCCTTTAAGTTATACTTTTGACTTGGTTTCATAATTTTTCCCGGTTTTACTTAAAAGTTCAATCGCATATAACTTTCTCGTTTTAAATCCGATTTTTATGATCTTATAGTCAATCTTCATCTTTTTCAAGTGTAATTTACCATGGTGAGGTTAGATTTTTGAAATGAGGCACACAAATCTATCCATGGGTCAGAACAGTAGTAATCCTCATGTTTTGGAGTGCTTTTGAGCCTTATTTGGTAAATGGGCTTTTTTGTAACTTGAGAAATCCTTTAGGCTTGGTCTTAAGATTTTATCCTAAGCTCAAAACACTCCTTGAGATCAGATTTACAACTTTGATTTATATTCTTAAGGCTAACAACCACTTCATGGGCTCTTTAGTGAGCTTAAGTTGTCAAATGGGCTTGTTTTTTATTCAAAATAAAGTTAGTGACTTTGTTGGGCTTATGGAGTCTTAGGTGGGTGTCTTGTGGGCTTCAAAACAACCTCTCTTAATGTTTTAAAGTGCTGGTCACAATTTTAATGAAGGCCCAACTTAGAGCTCTAGACTTGTTTTGAAAGTTTTAGGCTCGGTTTTGAGTTTTAGGCTTTGTGTACTTACTATACTTGCTTTAATTGACCTTTTCACTTTGTTCACTTAATTTTATCATATTTTTAAGTGTCTTTTACTCATGTTCTAGATCTGGTCGTGATGATTCCAAGGAGTTCTCACTTGGTTTTTTAACTTGTTTCATCATTTTCTTAAATTTAGGTGTTAGATCATGCACTTAGACTACTTGTATTCAAATCTTAACTTAACCTTTCTTCTGTAAGAGGATTCTTTAACTCATGCTTCATACAAAGAAATAGAAAATCTTACACTTATTACAACTTCCATATCGTAGCTCATGTCATGTAAAGTTGGTTTCTTCATAAAACTTCATGTGATGAATTTTTCCTTAACTTAAGTTTAGATTTGAGCATGTTTAACTTAATGGAAATAAAATCAAAATCCAAATGACTATTGAACCCTTACGTCCAGCATGCTCATCTTCCATTCAAGTTCTTATTTTAAGATTTTCTCAACTTAAAATCTTCCATTCAAAGTATTAAACAAGTATCTTTACAAAATACTAACTTTACATGCTCATGCTTCAACTTCATGTAAGGGTTTCATGAGTTTGTTTCTTAGAATGGTCTTTAGTGTTAAAACAACTTAAAATCATACTCATATCTTCAAGAAATCAAAGTCTCCTAACATAAACACTAACCCACTAATCATAAGAAACACTTTCTCATCCTTAAAGCGAAATATGGTGGCTATGCACAAAGGTTCCACTTAAGCTCTTAACTTTGCTTCCTCCTTTTGCAACCTTTTTGAAACCTAAGTTGTTTAATCCTTTGGAGTGGGCTTTGTGGAAGGTTCTAATAGTTCTAAAAGAGCTTAGATGTTGGAAGAAAATGACAATAGAAAAAGAAATGGGAGTGTCATGAGTAAGACTTAGAAATGATTGCCAAATGGAGGATTTTTGTGGGGTTGAATTTCTTCTTTTAATTTGTGTTTAAAAGTAAGAGAAAAGGAAGTGAAAATGAGAGTGAAAGACGGAGAGAGTGGCAAATTTTTGAATTGGAGAAAAAGTATGTGTAAGAAGCTTTAATTGATTGTCTTGTAGCTTTAATTGATTGTCTTTTAGCTTACACAAAAATCAACAATTGCAACTATTGATAATGTAAGCATTAAGGAGTGAATAGTGGTGTGTAAGAGAAAGTGATTGATGGTTAAAAGACAAGAGTATGGCCCCCCTTTTCTCCTTGTTCAAATCTACCATTTAGTGTCCTTTGGGGTTATGTCCTTTGGGGTTATGGAATGGTCTTGTCTCATTTAATAAAGTTAAGCATGTGAAATCTTATGAAAAATTATCCATATGTAGTATAAGTGAAGAGGTGATAAGGAAAACGTCTTATCACTGGATTTTGATAAGTTATCAATTGATAAATGATTTCAACTCTCAATTGATAAATCATCCAAGGTGATTAGTTGGTCTACTTATTGATGTATAAGGCTTAGGCATAAAGATAAGAGCATGGCCTTATAGGAAATTGTTTTAGGGTTTTTATCTTACATTGTTTTGTAATTTATGATTTGATTTTTATGACATTGTGAAAATTTCTAAAGTTGAATGAAATTATTCAAATTAAATTATCGATTAATTACTTAGGGTTAAAATTCCTTAATTGTTTTAGGGTTTATGGTTTTAAGTGACTTTAGAGCTCGCAGTTCTTCAAGCTCGAATTTTATCGATAATTGGTTTTGAATTGGAAAAATTTAATTCGTTTCTAAATATAAACTTAAGTTCTCAGTTTTATTGATCCTTGGGAACGTTTGGACAATACTTTTAATTGAATCGTGGGCCTACTAAAAGTAGGGTTTATATTTATCAATTGATAAGTTATTTAAGATGATTAGTTGATTTACTTATTCATGTGTACAAATCTTATGCATGAAGATAAAGAGATTGTCTTATATGAAATTTTTTTGGAGTTTGTCTCTTAAATTAATTTGTAAGTTATGATTTAATTTTTATAAAATTATGAAAATTTCTAGAGTTAAATAAAATTATTCAAATTAAATTCTTAATTAGCCACTTAGGGTTACAAGTCCTTAATTGTTTTAAGGTTTTAGGTTTAGAGTTTATGGTTCTTGTATTCGAGTGAGTTTATGTATGTTTTAGGGTTTTTCACCAACTTAGGAATAATTTATTTATACTTAGGAGCTTAAGGATCAATTGACTTAATTATTTAGGAACACTGCTTTATATATATATCATATGATAGATTAAGAAAAGAGAAGGAAATTGTTTAATAATATATTTATATATATATATATATATATATATATACATATTGTGGGGNACTCGGGAATAATTGACTTACACTTAGAAGCTTAAGGTTCAATTGGCTTAATTATTTAGAAATATCACTTTATTATGCAACATATATATATAGATATATATATATATATATATATCATATGATAGATTAAGAAAAGAGAAAGAAATTGTTTACTAATATATTTATATATATACATATTGTGGGGCTACTTATATACACAAGTAAAATAATTTTTGTAAATTTATTAATTTACTTCTTTAATTAGTTTAGTTTTGTTGTTTATTATTACTTGAAATAATACTTAATTCATTTGTTATTAGTTTTATATGATTTCACAAAATTATTGATAATTTTATTGATTTATGGCTTTTCAAGCATTAAGATAATTTTATAAAGTTATTTTTTTTTTATAATTTGATATTTACGGTTTCTATTAAGTTTAGGTTTACATTTTTTTAAAATATACGTATGCAGGGATTGGGGTTTTCTTGCATGATCAGAGTTTCCAAATCATGTAATAGTGTCTTTCAAGTTCGTTTTAAGTTTCAAGTTTAAAATTTTAGTCGGTTTTCATTTTATATGGTCTTATCAACTTAGGGAAATATTTACGATACTCGAGTCTGACACCATGTTTAGAAAGTTAAATTTACAGAGTCTACATATCCCTTAAAACCATCAAGTCACAAGCCTTGGCTAATTTGTTAGCACACTTCTCGAATGCTCAAGAAGGCTCAATTATAAATACAATACCAGCTAAGTTTCATGAAGATTCTTTAATGGTCAAAGCGAATAGTGAATGGATGCTTCAATTTGATGGTTTTGCATGAAATTAAGGTTGGTGAATAGGAATCGTGTTAACCTCACCTAAGGGTCAAGAGATACCATTGGCATTTAAACTTAATTTTTGATGCACTAATAATGAAGCTGAACATGAGGCATTATTACTTGGTTTATTGTCTATATGAGAAGCTAGGGCATGTCATTTGTGTATTCGAAGTGATTCAAGTTTGATCATTAAATAGGCTATAGGTAAATTTGGCTTGAAGGAACCTACACTTGTGCCTTATAGAGTTGCAATACAAGCTATGGTAAAAAAATTTAACTTTGTGCAATATGAGCATATGACTCGATCAACGAACAAATATGACAATGCTTTGTTTACATTAGCATCCAAGATTCCAATTCAAGATGCAAATGGTAAAGTGAGTGTTTAAGTAGTCAAGAAATCTATACCGTGTATGGCTTTGAATTTTGTTGATGAGGATGAAAACTCACAACATGATTGGCGTATCCCACTTATGGAATAGATTGTGCACCCTAGTGCGACTTCTGTTTTGACCTTAAAGAATTTTTTCAAAATTAATGCTATGTTATACTATAAGGGCCAGAAGGTGTTTTGTCTTGATGTGTTTGTTCTAAGGAAGCCCATCTCAAGTGAGATAAGAATCACTAAATCTAGCACTAGGTGCTCGAGCTCGCACTTCTTCTTCGTAATACTCTTCCTCATCCTCTTCTCTTATGTCTCCCAAGTCAATCTTTCTCCTTACTCATCCACCTACTCCTCCACCTTGAACTTGTCAAGCTGGGTTCTAACCTCTCGTAAGTTGAGCAGCATGTGGATTGTTATGCGTAATTTCAGCAGATTGATATGCTAATGCATGTACAACTTGAGTTAAATCAACTAAGAGGTTAACTATCTCATCAAGTCTCCTTTCAAGTGCAGGTACATTGCCTTAAACATTTTGAACTCCCTGACCAAAGTGAATGCAATATTATATTTAGTGTTAGGGACTAGAAGATCCTGTATAATGATTATTTGAGAAACAATGTATTACCAACGAATAGTACAGATGCTAAGCTCATAATGTGAAAAGCTAGGAAGTATCTTATGCATGAAGAGAAGCTTTATAGAGTATCATTTATGGGAAATCCTCGAAAGTGCATTGCTCCTCTTGAAACACAAACAATTTTGATTGAGGTGCATGTTGGAGAGTACGGGGAACACCAAGGAGGAAAAAAGCTATATTATTACCTACTTGATAGAGGATATTATTGGCAAATAATGTAGAGACTTTCAACTTCACTAAGACATGTGTTGCTTGTTAACACAATGGTGATGCCATTCATACTCCTGTAGTCACACTCTACAGTATCATGACTCCTTAACTTTTTCACACATGGGCATTTGATCTTATTGGACCTATATACCCACCATCAAGAGGATGTATTTGGATTCTGGTAGGAACTGAATGCTTCACAAAGTAGGTAGAGGCAACACCTTTAAAGAAGGCGATGGGGCTAGCAGTTGCAAGTTTTATGAAAAAGAATATCATATATAGGTTTGAAATCCTTAAGCATATTTTATCTGATAATGGTACTCCTTTCATCAATTCGCGTGTCCACTAACTACTAGCTTCTTATAATATTGATCATGTAAAGTCTACGCCTTACAACCCAAAAGGAAATGGACAAGTCAAGGTTACCAACAAGAGCTTATTGAAGGTACTTAGTCATATGGTTCATAATAATCATAAGGAATGGCATGATAAGCTACCTTAAGCACTTTAGGCCTATAAGATATCTAAATGAAGGCCAACATAAGCAACTCCTTTTTCTTTGGTTTATGGGGCTAAGGTGGTAGTTCCAATAGAAGTCTTAATCTCATCTACCAAGTTGGCTGTTAATGCCGAACTCAAACCTAACACGTTACAAATGATGGATTTGGAAGCATTAGATAAAAAGAGTGATATTTCCAAACGCAACCTTATCAATTATCAATGTAAACTTGGAGTAGCGTATGATCGTCTAGTGAGAAAGAGATCATTCTACCAAGGCAACGCTGTACTTCGTGCAGCTAAACATTTGCGCTAAGGTGCTTCAATGCTTAAGTTTACACCTAAGTGGGAAAGACCTTTTATAGTTGAGGAAGTGCACGAAAGTAGATATTGCAAACTTAGGGATCCTAGGATGGATGTTGTTACTACTGCTGTCAACTTTCAATATATTAAAATGTTCCATTTGTAAAAGGAAAACTATAGTAAAGTTAAAGAATGAAATGTACAGCTCAAGTTACATGAGCTTATTTTGCATATTTGTTTCTTCTATTGCCCCTTTTATGTACTATATGCTAGAAGAAACTAGAAACAAAGTATTAATATTTATCATGCTGCTACTTGGTAAGAGATCTATCTCCTAAGTGCATAATATACATTTATCCTATGAGTTATTGACTGGTTGAAGCTTTAACTCCTAGCAACACTATATGATGGTTTATCAAATAAGACAGTGGCTCACACTATGGGAGTATGCATTTGTGGAGTATGTCAAAATAGTTAAGTAGTGAGTAATACCCCCTTAACTCATGACATGATTGTCTAATGGAACTAATATTCTTAGTTGCAATCAATATCTCCATATATTTGAATCCTTGTTTACCAAAAGGATTACACTTCCAATGCGTAGGGTTTTCCTAAAAATTTAGCAAGCTATTAAATAATGTTTCAGTATTATCTTCTATCCTATAAAGTGCTACTAAGGAAAAGGAATATTTTTCTAAGCGTATGATGATGTGAATTATTAAGAGTTGGCTAAGTCAATAAATAACTCATGTTAACCATGATGTCCTGCATAAAAGTGAGTACATGTCAACAACTAAGGGATCTCAAATAAGTGAGAAGCCAAACAATACATATGAAGTTCAACAAGGCTATATACCCTATGTAAAAAAAAAAAAAAAAAATACAAAGAAAGTAAGAGCAACACTATTAAGACTCGATTCTAGATGCTACAGTTGAATCAAGATCTATGCCTCCAAGACGCTCCTCTCTCTTAAGTTCTGCCTTTGTAAGTTCGGCTTTGAGTAGCCTACATTTTTTCTCAATGTCTCAACTACCTAACACCTATTGAGCCTTAACTGCAATAATCTCCATCTTATTATGCTTAAACTTAAAAGCACGTGCTGTAGTGATATTACTAATCAAAAGTTCAAGATTCTCTATAAACAATGAGTGCCAAGCTTCATCAAATAGCCCTATGGCTTACCTAAGGAGGCCCATGACATAAGTAGTCACATTAGAAGCTAAGTAGATAGACCCCATCCAAAAGTCTCCCTCCATCCTGTGTAAGCACTCTAATGGTGCTAGGAGGTTACAATAAATGGTGAAGCCATGAAAGGAGGTGGTATCTTTTGAGCTCACTACTACCTTAACTATGGCTTCTTTATCTCCACGTTGTAATGTTCCAGTTTCTAGGGGAGGGAGGACTTTAGAACTTACCTTACGAAAGGTGGCATTGACTAAGGGAACAAGGACATCATTTACCCCTCTCGCATCCATAATGGCATTCTCACTCTTAATGTTTGTCTCATCACCATAAAGACCTGTACATATTAGGTAGTCAGCATATGCCTAGATTTCCCCTTCTTCGTGGTCATCAAATTTGTTTGTACCCTCGAAGTTTTCAAGAAGTTGCAATTTACCATAGGTCTTGTTGTCATTTTGAGGTATAGGATCCATTTCTTCACCATCACTACTCTCTTGACTAGCAGTAAGTCTTAGGGAACCTTCTCTTGTACCATCGTCTCCATCTCACTCCAAAGAGTACTTTCTCATATCATCACCATCATCTTGCTCTAACGTATCTTCACTCATGACATTAGTACCATCTTACTTAGTAGATTACTCCAAATCAACCGACTCAGCCCTTATGTTTTGACTTCTAATCTCGGTGGTGCTATGATGGCCTCCAGATTGGAATACCTTATCCAAACCATATTGGTTCGGGAAAGGGCGAATTGCAGTAGGGGCAGATTTTAAGGAATTAACATCATTCAATACATTAGAAGTCCTCCGATCAAAGATTAGCTTACTTGGTGTTTGCTTAATCAGCACATGATCGTAATCTTCTATATCCTGCATAGAAGAACTCAAGAAAAGAGCATGTGTAAAGGATACATGCATGCAAAAAATAATAGAGAGTAAAAAGTTAAAAAAAAAGGGGGGTGGTGGTGGGTGGAAAGGGGGAGTAGGGGAGGGCCATATGGAAGAAATGTTATACCACAAAGGTGCAAGTGTATTTTGCTTGCCTTATGACAAGTAAGAGAGGGTTACTACCATGTCTTTTCCCTTATCTACTCTTAGAAGACTTCTCTTCATCATTCGGAAGTCGTAGATAAAAATCACACTTATGAGGGACTATTTCGGGAATATCATTCTTTATGGTTGCAGACACATACTTCTCAAAATGTTCTAAGCAATAGCCCCAATATGTTAGTTAACTAGTAAAAGTGACTCTAGAATGGTCAATAGAAGGGAAATACAACCGTCTCACCTCTAATAGGATATCCTTAAAGCTATTGGGATGTAAGTCTTTACAACATTTGTCAAAGTCTTCACTAATCTTTATTTGATGAGGAATACCTTGATCATACCCCAGTTGGTGCGTAACTCAATGAGGGCGATAAAGCACAACTTTCTTCTCTAGAAAATGGCTAGAAGGCCCCTCCCAATCATGCAATGAGGAAATACCCTTAGGTGTGCACCATAGTATGAATCTAGCATCAATAATAGTAATTTTATCGTGGGCATCCACCAAGGTCACCAATCCTTGTGATCTTAAGGGGTAGAACCCTTTAAACCATTGGAACCCACTTATTTTTTAGTGAAAGGACGAAAGGTGAATTCCTTTTTGTTATCAATGATCTCAAACAACTTTAATTTTGGCTTCCTATCAACCTACACCTAAGCCGAAGGCTTTGGAAGATTTGGTTTCTTCACCAATCTATTAAAATATCTTCTATAGTGCTCACAAAGGAACAATTCCAAGAATACCAAGTCCACATTAGATACCACTACACAATGTCCTTTCGAGAGCACTGATGCTTCATAATAAAGATCTAAACGCCGGTACAAAGAAACCAAATGGAAAGGATTCAAAGCAAATCGCTCTCCACAAGTGATATAGATAGCCAAATGGAAGAACCACAGACTAACTCCATCTTCCAGATTGCCGAGAAATATTTATAGAGAAATCCAATAAGCTAAGAATGCCTCAAGCTCATACCTGCAATAGAAATAAGAGAATGCACGAGTTACATATGAGTAACAATTTAAACATGAACAATGATAAGGTCATGAAATGAATGGGTACTTACTTGCATTGAAAGTGAGGACTTTCTTTCCTTATCCCATTTTCCTTGAAAAAGTGCTCAAGTTATTGAGAGTATGTAGCCTCCTTCCTAGTATTGATGGCTACTTTTAAGTCATCCTCTAAGGCCACTAGTGTTTCTTGATCACCTTCAAATACAAAAGCTTTTGCAATATCAGTCAATCCTAAGTCATGAAGTTGCAACAACATAACTATGTCTTTTAGGGTTAGGATGATCTTGCCCCATAAGGTTATGAAAGTATGGGATTGAATACTCTAGCAAGAAATGAAGGCCTTCCATAAGCTCACATCATTTATCTTGCCAATCAACTTTAAGGAAATAAATATCAAAAGAAAGACATCTGCTTTCAACAATTTGCCTACGTACCTTAAATCATTTAGGATGTAGTCTACCCATTGTGCCCATCCTTTTATAAGCTGCCAGAGGTGTAGAAATTGATTCTCAGATAATGAAAGTTCTTTCCTTTCATTCCTCAATCGCAATATAGAGCTTCCCTCAAAGGGCTTCCTTTCACTTAGCTTCAATTCCTACTTGATGAAGTGTAATGGACTATCTAAATGTGGTTGTATACATATATTTCATTTCCTCATTTCAACCTAGAAATTGCCCTCTTAAATCGTCACATGTATCCACTTGTCTTGAGGAAGAGAAATCTTAGGCACTCGACCACTGGAAAATGAAAGCTCATCACTCTCCTTCTTCTTTTTGGTCTTGTTGTTACATGACTTACCTTCCGTAAAGTCTTTACCCATCCTTCACTTGGCTTTTAAAGTGGTAGCAACACTAAATGTTCTTCCTATCATGTGGGGAAAGAGAAGAGGAATGAAGCAACCAGGTGACTCCACCACTTGCGATATATGTAAGGGAAGATGAGTTAGTATTGCATTGAAAAGGGTAGAACACCAAGGTTGATAATGCTCTGAAGAAAATAAATGAGCAAAAGTAAATATGGAAATAAAAAAAAGAGGTCAAAAGAAGACATTTTCCTTATCCAAATAATGTTTTGACACACCAAGTACACAAGATATATGATAGCTGCAAGTTACAAAACAATTATGAAATTTGAGCTTATTGAAGATCAAAACAAAGGGGATTGCATATTATGAAAATAAAAAGGTGGTTCAATGATTATAGAGTTTGGACAAGTCTTGTTGATACAATAACAATATTAGAATTTTTCATTATACTAGAATAATCTTTTGTGAGACCATTATCTATTTGATGCATTAATGTGATCCTCACTATACAATAATTGCTTCACATAGCGTCATTTAGCAATTTCACATGATTCCAACATGATGCTTACAATGGTGAAATGAAATTATGCTGCTTAGAGAAAATTATTTTACGTGTTAGATGAAATAAAGAAATGTACATCGCCAGGATGAAAGCTCATAAGAAGGACGGTCAAGTAGTAGACATGGATCAATTTCACACAATCTTACAAATTTCAAGCCTAAAAGGAATTGTGCCCATCCAAGTCATGTGCCAACCTCGTGTTCAACAATTATAATATAGTCCAGTGAAGAAATCTATGTACAAAGGCATATTTTAAATTGTTCTGGAGTAGCAAATAATTGAGTATACAAGGTATCAATCAAAACAAAATGCATTATAGTCTATAAAGCTACCAAGTTTGGATGTATTAAGATCAGCATGCCTATATGAAGAACTGACCATGCAAATACAAAAAAAAAAAAAAAAGAAATTATTATTCAACTATCAAAGATACATTTCAAGCCCCATTTCATTAACCAATTTCCTTTTATTCCCCTTTTCTTTTTTAACATCATATCTTTATGGTAACCTCGTAATGTCGGTCTGGTTAGAGAAAATAAGATCTCTCTCTCTCTCTTTCTTTTTCTCAATAAGATCTAGATCAAGTTCCCACTCTATCCTTCTCACCACATTTCCTTATTTTTTCCTCTTTTATTCAACTTCGTAAATATCGAAGGCCATCAAGTAACATCCCATTTTCTTTTTTAGTTTTTTAGTTAACCACCTGTCTATGCTTGTATATTCAAGTCAATACAAAACTTGAATGCATTGGTGCACAACGTTAATTGATGTTTATTCTTTACGAGGATGGTTTGATGAAGCTTGGAGGTGTTTGAGGGGATTATAAACGAAGACACGGTTTCATAGATTAGAATGGTGACTTGTTTTGCCAATTAGTGCAACTTTTAGCAAACTCGTTGGCGTGGAAAGAAAGTATGAAAATGTGAGATGGGGTATCAGCTATGTATTAAGTTGTCCTATATTTGGCAGTTTTGGGTGTCTGAGTTGTTCGAGCTAATGCCTTATAGAAGCTTATCTTTGTGATGGACTATGGTAGGTATTTGATGTTGTGCTTAAGTCATGGTCTTATCAAATGTGAGTGAAACCCCGTATCTTTATTGATATTGGCCATTAGCGCGTGTATGAAATCCAATCTAGTGAAGGTTATGAGACTCATTTCTAGCCTATGAAGAAGGAGAATGCACTACTTAAGCCAATGGATTCCACTGGTAATACAAACTTAAAGGATCTTGGGATTATGTTTTATATTAGTCATCTGAAGGGGATTTTAAATTGTCCATGGACGCCATTGGGTGTTTCTTCGACATTTTATATAAGTCATGTGAGGCTATGGCTAATAAATATCAGTGCCTGGACGTAAAGCTAAAAAAAGAGAGAAGAATAAGAATAAAAGGAAAAGTGAAGGCAAAGACAAGATGCATGTACAGTAGTGGGAAATTTACACCCATTGAGCCACTTGTATGAGTAACGAAAATGCAAGCAAATCGTGGCAATCGAATATCAAGCACGTGAAATGGACAATAATAAGTAAGGAAATGGATCGTACCGAATAGAGTGGTTATTTCACAACAACTTTCTCCCCAAGGTCATTTCATGTTAACCTACGAAAGCGGGAAGAAAATCAGCATCGGAATGAGGAAAAGACCAGGGGCTAGAGACAAAGATAGTGAAGGGGAGCAGCGCAACCACTGACTACCGACTTATGTCTATGCAGATAATTATAACAACACCAGTAATTTCATCCTCAGTGAAGACTCTAAGCTTTTGTCTCCAAAACCTTTTTGGTTCTAAGCTTCTCTAAGAGTAGCTCCAGGCAGTAATGTGAACGATGGATTTTACAGTATATAACACTTAAATAAGATGAAGGGCAACAAAGCAATATAATGAACATACATAGACATTATTAAAGCCAACAACTCCCATTCAAAGAAGGAAATGCAGTGGGCAGGAACTTCAGCTACAAGCTTCTTTGAGACGTAACTCGAATCAACAAGCGAAACACTACTGGTCTTACGTTTAGGATTCCGAGTGATTTCGCTTGCCATCAACAACTACCCGCCCTTTACTACAAACAAAACACTACCGATACCACGTTTGGAACTTCAGGTGATTCCGTCTGCCTTCAACGGCTGCTACCTACACCACTCGTATTTCACCAATGATATTGCTTATTGCCCCTCCGCTTTTCAGTCCTCCTTTTTTTGTTTTCCTATCGAATGAGAGCTCTAAACAAGGGTCTGTGGATGGCGATGGGAATATCAATGATATAAGTAGAAAGGAGAACACGAAAAAATATACATATATATAAATGTTTTGGTTACTTGCCTCTCTCACCTTAGTTGGAAAAGAAGAAAAAGTTGTACTCTGTAGAGGATTTTTGTCTGTTGCAATTGTAGGATTGTTTGGTTTAAGGATAGCAATAAAAGAAAAAATAGACACCTATCAACCTTTCAATAGAGACAATTGGGATAGGGAAATAATATTGTATCTCAGCTTTTGTCCTTTTCCTATTGAATATGCTACTCGTGATTTTCTTTAGGGTACACCCTTTGCGGCTGGTCCAGGATTTGCAATCCTTGATCGAAAAATCGGAAGGGAAAAATGAGCATGTATGATGTGATAACTGCGTACCACTCAACGTGTTTGGAATGAAAAGTCGATAGAGAGCTAAAGCTATATTTCGACTTTACACGCTCTGATGGCAAAGTATATATTACGATTTGATGAGACGTATTCCCCTATCACTTACACTAATGAAAGATGGACTGGAAGTTGGACTGGAAAGGATAAATCAAGTGGCTTAAATTGAAAAAGGGAGAAACTACCCTATGCCAATAGCAACGTGACCTTTAACAAAGCAATTTAATTAGGCAGCAAGGATTCAAAATTAATTCCACAAATAATATCTCAAAGCATGACTTCAAACTATAAATCAACAAGTAATGAACAAAAAGAAGCCATGCATGGATGTCATTGAATCTCAAAATAATTAAGGCAACGACAAAAGCTCTCATCAACAGAACACCATTGTCAATGCTAGAAGGTGCTTCAAATATAACTCAAACCCTTCACACAAATCAGATTGAGACAATTCAATTCATAAAATCTATTATAGAAGATTTGAAGTGTCGATAAATTCTTAGTGAATGCTGCAACCCCATTTCGGTCTTGGAGACAATACAACTCTAAATAGCTCAAACGGCAAGGGAATTGAATAGTACTACGAAACTAGACACGAAGAAAAGTTCTAGAAATATTGTGTGATATTATGCTAGACCTCTATCATGTGAATAACCAATATGTATATATATATATCTACACATAGTAAATTAAATATGCCAGTAGCAATATAGCTGCTCTAAAGCACATACACACTAGGCAGCATTTTGGTTGCCTGAAAGGCATATTTGATACCCAAACCTCTTAGACTCCGTCTAAAGGACTTTAGTCAAAGTGTAAAATATAGATTGCTAAATTCAATACTATGCTTCAAGTCCATTGATTAAATAAATTTAACTTATTAAGCTAAGGTGATAAGGCCCAAGAAGCCAAGCCGATAAGTTATTTAGATGATCGGGGGAGGTTTGGCATAGTAAGTTTGGAATAAGATTTGTTGAATTGGTCCATCTGATCTAACATTTCTCAATTTGGCTTATACTAATAGAATAAAGTCATTTGGACCTAAACTTATAAAAGAGGCCCATATCAAGTCCATTAAAAAAAAAAAAGAATTGATCCTAGCCCTTAATCATTGTCAAGATCCAATGGGTAAGATCAAGGACCATCTTCTATAAACATCTCTCTCCCTCCTTCATTTGAATGGAGGAGATTTGGCACTGATGCTGTTACTCTATCAGATTCTTATTATAAAAGGTCAAACACTCAAATACCTTAAGAAATATTAAATCGTTCTTCATTATTAGTGGAGTTTGATACTTTCGAGCTCCTCCGCTTATTACTAAAGTATTAGAGCCTTATTAAAATCATCTACTCTCCCTCTCTGCATTTCTCTATTGGTCATCTCATATGTGTCACTTGAGTGTTTTCCTTAATCACGTATAGTGCAACTATACATACGGTACACATGTGATCCTTGCAGCCATACCCATACCCCTACAATTAAAAGATAACTTTAACCAAGCAAAAAAAAAAAAGGGGTGGGTGGAACAAAAAGTTAAAAAAAGTAAAATGCAAAATATAAAAAATAAAAATGAAAAACATAAAACTTTATGTTGATTGGTATTACATACATGGTTCACCAACATACTACTCGTGTCAATTCAAATCCATCCTCACTTAGGTTTCCAATTCTCATTTTCTGCCAGTTGGTAGAAAAAAAAAAACAGAAATTTAAAAATCTTTGCGGCGCAAACGAGAAAAGGCCAAGGTAAGTGATGCTTAGACATTAAAAGTGAAAAAATTGCCTAGACTTTGGAAAGAACTAGAGTTTGGAACATAATAATGTCCAGGCAACTTTGACAGTGAACATAGCTACATTAATAACTTGCCGACGCCAACTTTATGTATTTAAGAATGTTTTTGATAGATTCTCCGTATCTTACCTTCCCATCAGATATATTAAACTAAGGGAAAGGCATAAAGTCTTGTCATATAATCTAGTCTAAAGATTTAATCCGATGAAGAAGATAGCATGTTGTAGAAATGATGCAACTCTGGTGTAAAATAATGTGTTACTTTAGAATATTAAAGTGCCAAGCAAAGGAAGAGAAAAGAAGCACATAGTGTATTGCAAAGAAAGGAATGGATATGTTTGGTATGAAAATTGCGATTTAAAATGATCGGCCGGCTACTTCTTTAAGCAACAATTAAATTCCCGTTTGAAAATGGGAAATAGCCTTGAAATCCATTAAACGATAGACAGAAACTATCGAACATTTTGAATTGCTTATTAATCATTTTGTGTCTAATCATGTATTATGGACTATAATGAAGTATTTCAGTTGTTTCACTCGTCGGTCCACTTTCTTGATTACTATTTTCTCATTGAAATAAAGTAGATTGATTTTACCCATTCCTTGTAAAATGCAATACATAGATGGCCAACTTTTTTTTTTCCCCATTATCTATATTACCAAGCTATTAAGTGATGTTAGTTTGTTCTACGTGACATTAACCATCCATGATTAAGTAAGTCTATGTAAAACTGAACCTTAAACGTATATACCCCTAACGTGAGGCATTGATCAAATAAATAAGTCAAAATGGGCTATTGCTTTTATGACTTCATCTGTCCCACTTTTAGGATACATAAATTCAAAGCAATTGTAGTGGAATAGCCCATTCTAATCACTTCAATTACACCCTGGCAGTGTCATTGAAAGTAATGAACCTACAGAGAGTTTAGAGCTAATTCACATGTGTATATCATTATCACCATCATGGTAGGAAGTTCTTGAACATGGAAAAACTCCTTTTTAATGCCTAATACTTGGAGAGAATCGGGGTGTCTATATTTGACTATTAAGATTCTCATTTGAAATCACTGTTTATATTGCAGGATTTGATGATTTGATCATGGGAAATGAAATGGGCAACAACAATACCTCTGGTTTTAAAGGTACTAAAATTGCATTACTTGAATTTTTTTTTTTTTTTCTTTTTTGGTTTTTCCTCGTTTGTCTTTTTGGTCTAGCTAGTGAATATGTTTTGCTTTTCTTAGTATGTGGCATTGAGTGCTTAGTCTTGTGATGTTGTGTGTGCATGTAGAAGAAGAGAATACAACAGCTGAGGCATTAGGGGAGCCCTTGGAAGGTGCTGTCCATGAAGATGATACTAATGGAGAAAATGAAATTATTCTGCTTAATGCAGCTGCCAATAATCATAAAGAACTTGCAAGTCCAGCAGATAACAATACAACAGAAGCAGAAAATACACTGGTTGATGACACTATATCCAGTGGAAAAGGTTCTTAACTATTTATGGAGTACTAGAATATCAGTCCAGTTTCATCTTTCATGTGTCAATTTTAATCATTCATAAAAATGAAAGATAACTGCAAATACACGATCAAAACTTTTGATCAATTACAAATTGACTCCCTGAACTAAAAAAATGTACCTTCATATTTCCATTACTGACAAGAATTAAATATGCACTTACCTCATCAATTGTGGCTAACACCTTGAAACCATCACTATTTACATATGTTTCAGGACGGTTTTGAGAGATTTAGTGATGATAGGCAAGTGTATATTTTCATGACTTATGAGAAAATAAAGGCATATTTTGGAAGTTAAATGGGTAAATTCGGGGTGGACTAGTAGTTTTGAAGTGTATTTCTAATTTGCAGAATAATCAATGATATTATCGATGATCTCTACTGATTTAGGACATTAAACTGACTTAGTTGATGACAGTGCCAACCGAGCTACCAGCAATAGTAGAGGCGTCGGAGAATGGCAAAATCAAAGACAGTGACTACAACGATCCTGATGGCCGATTGGCAATTCCATTCAATAACGTAGAAAGTGAGAATATCATGGAGTCAAATGCTGAGAAAGATATTCCTGATCTAAACAATCAGTTAGGTGATGACCCCTCCGTTACAAAAGGTTAGTCTGTATGGAAATTTGACTCATTTCAGATCACCATCATGCAAACTGAGCGAGTTTTTCGATCATTTAGGATTTCAAATAAGATAGTATATACGTGTTTTCTCATTTAATCAGTACATCATTTTTACTTTCTACAAACAGAAACAGATGATGATGGAAAAGTGGAATTCGTGAACACATCTGTGGAGGATCTGGAAACCGAAGTCTACGCAAATGGAGAATCTGATCGACTTGATCCAACAACGAACAACTGTGACACTGCTTTTCTGGGTGAAAGCTTGATGGAAAGTAGGAATGAGGGTAAAGAACCATCAGGTGGAACGCTGTCTAGCAAGGAAGATGGTGATTTTTGGAAGACTCAAACATCCAGTAAAATGATCGAGTCATATGCCTTGGACAGTACTAATAAATCCATAGCTGAAAAACTTGAACAAGAGAACAAGACATCTTCCAATGATAACTATGATCCTAAAATAATGAATGCACAGGATATGCAAGAATCAGGATATTTAGTTCTTATTGAAGAAAATGGTAGTTCCATGAAGACTGAAATATCAAGCAGCATGAGTTCAGATGATTCTTCATGTGCCAATCTTATTGAGGGGGTGGATAGTTTGATACCTCGTATGGATCATTCTGATATAAGAGAAGAGGATCAATTAGCAGTTGGATCCAATGAAAGTCAAGGTGCAACATCAGATACTCTTGATGTTGGAGAAAAAGGCCGTGGAAAGATGCTGAATCTGAATCAATCCCTGAGTCGGTTAACTGAAACTCTTTCACACGAGCAGCCAATTTCTGCTGATGAAGTTGCAGCACAATTTGGGAACAAATGCATGGTTGAGGTGGAAGAAACTGAATGGATGGAGAAAAGTACATTGCAGAATGAAGGAAGAGTGCTTCAAAGGGGAGAAGACGAGCCTGTTGGAGAATTATGCAATGATTCTTTATCAAAACTTGCAGATGGTTGTGATATAAGCAAGCATGAAATTGATGGTGATATTAGGGAAATAAATGACAGCGAATCTGGTGGTGACATTCCTTGTGATTACCAGAGTGACGAGGAACTTGAGGTTGAGGAAGCAAAGGTTAAAGAAAATAGTTTCCCAGTCAGTACATTCAATTACGCTGAGGCGCTCGAGGAGAAACCCCAGAATGCCAATGTGCATGAACAGTTTCTTGAAATTAATAATACCCATGTGGTCCAAGGAGAATCAGCTTTTGCAGATAGTGGAGAGGCAGAGAAAAAACCGAGAGAGGAAAACACTGATGAAGAAACAGAAGCTGATCTGGTGTCCGTGTCTTCAGCATTTCCATGTGGTGAAAACTCAATGTTGGAAGTGAAAGAAGTTACTGTCACTGAAGTTAAAGAAATCAAGGCTTGTGGAAATGGTGAAGGAAATAAGTTTCCTAAGACAATCTCAGATAACATTGTCATGACTAACATTGTTAGTCCTAGGAGGCAGAAATCTCCAAGTTTTGATTTTGGTCTAGCAAGGACTGAAGCGTCGGACCAGACACCATTGCTATACAAAGCTTCAGTTGAAAGTCCAATGCAAGAGAGAGGTCTGACTGCATTGGAAAGATGTGATTCTGAGAAGCCAAAAGCTCCATTCTTGAGCTACTCGAAAGAAGAAAAAGAGGGAGTCAGACAAGAGAGAGATGAAGATAAAAACATCAGTAGCAATCTGAAGTCAGAATCAAGTAAAGGAAAAGAGAAGAGGAAGCACAGGTCTTTTCTTTTTGGCAACTGCATGTGTTGTGCCACTGTAATTAATTGAGGATGATTTTCTTCCTCTTTTTTTTTTTGGGTTTCGTATATTTGGGGTTTGATATTTGTTTTCAGCAGAGAGAGGAGGAGAATGATTAACATTTGGGAAGATACTGATCAAATTGAATTTATTTAAAAAAAAAAAAAAAGGGAAGAAGAAGATAAGAGTGTGAGAGCATCCAGTGGTGTGAATCGGTGTTCATTTTGTGCTGTTGTCTTTATTTTCTCATGCATTGTTTTGCACCGTCTGAATGGAAATAAGGAGAAGTGCTTTTTTGTTTCACTGTGCTTTTGATCTGACGTAGCCTCAGTCGTGATGGACACAAATGTGTGGGCAAATAACTTGTTATGTAAATCAAGAAACAAACAAGATCAAGATATATAAATTGTGTAAAGTATTTTATTATGATATTGTTACAGTCGATTGCGTGTATGTTGATTGTAGTATTATATATTGATTAACCCTAATAAGACCTCATTGTACATTCTACATATAAATTGTGTAAACAACATTATGATGTAAAAACAAAGGATTTGCTTAACAAGTAATACATTGCAATAAAAAGTAATAAGGTATAACTTTACTGTACGCATCACATATGATTAGATTATTAATTAATCTTTCACCTTGTCATATCGATTTTGTATTTTAAAATTTATCTTACTATTAATTTTATTATTAAACCAGTTTCATTAATGCCATGAAAGAATTTATAATAAATGTCCACATGTAGTAAATCATAGCCTGTATTAGTATTCTGCAATATGATAGATTATAAGATTATTTTGTTTAGGTTATATAATTATCTCTATGTTATGTTTATTGCAAGTGATTTCTCATTATCATCATAGAATAACATAGTCAAGTAATATTATTTCTTCATAGAGCATTATAAAGTCATTAGGAGATCGGGATAAAAAAATGTATATATATGTAAATACTCTAATTACAAGGGTTTTCTTTTTATAGACACACTAATTAATTAATCCATCGTAATCGTGCGTCAAAAGTATTGTAAAATTATTATTGTTTCGTTATTTTGAATAAATTTTATACATATAGTTACTATTTTTATTTGCATATGTCTCGAAGTAACAATATCATAATCTGTTGATGTATAATACCTTGCAATATAAATTGTTATGTTAATAATTTGTATTTTCGTCCTTGTTAGGATCGCATAATTTGTTGTAACTATTGCAATATAACTATTCAATGTTAATACTATTATGTTTACGTAGAATATTATGTTATTTAATAAGCAGTTATATTAGAAAATTCACATAGGTAAGTTTTATTGTAAAATTCCCAATCAACTAAATAATAATTTTTTTGGGTTTAATGTTAATAGTTTATAATTAATTGGAAACTAACAGTAATACTTGTAGTATATATATTGTATAGTCTGTTATAATTAACTTATATATGTGTATATGTGTTTTTTTTTTTTTCCTTGCCAAACAACTTATGAGTTATTTCACTTATGGCTTTTACATGTAAAATAGATATGAGGTATTAGTTGATTAATTTTATAGGTACATTTGTATTATATTGTAAATCATTTAATAAGCACAAGATGATATTGTAATGGGCTGTTATCTTGACATTGATCGTTAAATTGTATACCAATATAACCTTGATAGGGCTATGTTGTACACTTACCACATGTAAAATGTATATAAACAATAGTTCATTGTTCTAATTTTATGGTGTAACAAAATCTTGTTTTACCAATAGTCTGCTGTAACCAAAAGATCAATAAAGCATATCCATAATGTTGGAATTATACGCCTGTCTAGTATGCGAAAAATTGGAAATTTTAACAAACTTTTTTTCGGTAAACTAAAATACTTTAATTAAACTCCAACAAAAACAGTCGACCAAACAACATATCATCCAGGAGACTTAACAATATTGTTCTGCCCCCAAACTAATCAAATATTCCGGTCGTAGCCGGAATCCAGAGCAATATTATCTAAAATAAAATAAGGAAAATTAAAGTGAAATATATGATTAGCTTCTCCCTTGAGTCCCTCCTTAGGAAGCTAATCTACCACCATATTTGCCTCACGGTCGATTTTGCACAAGACAATATTAGAGAAAAAACTCATGAAATCAATACATCTTTGTATAATGGATGAATACGAAGCTCTAGTAGCATATCCTTGTTCAGTCATGTCTATGGCTAAGAAGCTATCTGACTTGACAACAATTCTTTCCCACTTCTCATCTTTTGCCGGGGTTGATCCTGCCAGCTCCTTCCAACCACCTCCAACAACCTCACCATCCAAGTCCCTCGCCACTGTTGATGCAATTGCCTTCACCGCTCTCCAATCAACTGCCGCATCAGTATTGACTTTTATTCATCCATGTGGTGGCTTGTTCCATGAGCAGTTATTTGAGAGAAGAGTGTAAGCCAAATTCTTCCGCTTGTTTATAGCCCATCACTCGTGCGCTTCTTTTCAAATTGTTTGTATCTAATATAGATTTCTAGTGTCATTTCAAAAAATTCGATGATTTCTCTCCCGCCATATCCATCTTCAAATGAACAAGAACAATGTATTTTTCGGGCAAGTTGATGAGATCCACCTAATTTTCCTGGTGTAGGCGTTCCTTCTAATCCAAGTGATAAGCTCCTCATGGCTTAGCTCGTTGGTATTTCATTCCAATCGAGATTCCTCCAAACGCGCCCAATTAATGGACAATTAACAAAAAGATGACATAAACTTTCTTCTTCATTGCTGCGAAAAATGCTGGATTTGTCAACTATAATCGTACATTTCAGCAAATTCTCCTTTGTTGGCATTCCATTATATATGATGCACCATAACATATGTTGAATCCATGTATTTGTTGGTGTCCTCCACACCCAATCCCTTTTTCCGTTGAACTTAACATTACCTTCATCTTGAGACAGCAGCTTATACACCATTTTACACTTAACCTCGCCATTAGCATCATAGATCCAATATGATTCCTATTATACCCCAAAAAGACAAAATCGTAACAGTCCCATCATGTGAGTTATCTTAAAATAGAAACTATTATTACAATTGCTATCTTAGACTTAATTCATACCAAGCATACTCGACTCTACTTTTCTAAAGTATTTAATTCAATACCTATTTGATATAAACCTATGAAGTAAACCTTTGAAATAATTTATTAAAAATAAACTTGTAATTTAACTTTATAAAAATGCAGTAGTAAATCTCATAGTTATGTATCATTTTATATATAGACTAAAATATTAAAAACTATCAAGCCCTTTGAAGAGTTTTACATAGTTTTCTTTAAAAGTTAAGAAAATTAATAGTAAAGACAAAAACCAGCCATTTCTTATTAAATCTTACTCCCTATTCTAGTTTTGCTAGTAATTCTGGTTTTGGGCTAGTACTTGTAATCCATTCGGAACCTACAAAATAAACTATAAGGGAGTGAGCAATAACTTGCTCAATAAGTGTGGTAGAGACAGAAGTATATATCTAGCACACATAAGCAAGGTTTTCAATTGAGTTGGTTAAATACAATGTATGTACAAGCAAATGCTATCGCACAATGTTGTTTAGTTAGTCATAAGATTAGAAGAATTACGCTCGCTCTAATTTGAGTTGAGAAGACTAATGTTACGCACTCATGAATCAAAACCAAATCAGGACATGTGTAATAAAGAACACCATCCTCTCGTGACACCTTCTAACCATAGCCCCCAACCTTATAGCGACCTCCTCTGAATATGTGTAATAGAGAACACCATCCTCTCGTGACACCTTCGAGCTATAGCCCCCAACCTTATAGCGACCTTTTCTCCTATTACTTAGTTCGACTAAAGGTAGAGAAAGGTAATGTACCTAAGAGCTCAATTATCACTGTAACTTACCGTAGCAAATTTGAACCAATGGGTTTTTCAAAATATTCAAGAAAATAAAGTGAGCAAGTCGACGAACTTAATAGAGTAGCTAACGTGAAGCTACTTAAAGGATATAACACACCAATAAAGATAACACGACTTAACACTTCACTTGATATAATAAACAAGTTGATGTCAAGGTTCATCTGTCATTAATCTTAAGCTACTTAGCAAGATTAGATAAGAATGTATAAAAATAGACTTAGAGAAGGTAGTCTCACAAAAACTATATATTCAATGTCCATTTTGTAGGGTAAGATGATTCCCACTTACAAGGAGAAGAGACTATTTATATTAAGTCCCTAAAGTAAAAATATAAATAAGAAATTACAAAAAGGCATATAAAAAAGAGAATTTCTAGTACTTACGAAAAAGGGCAAACAACAAAAAGGGAAAAAATAATACAATGTCAAATGAAATGAACATGTAATAGTGCAACAATGGTTTCTTACAAAGATTCTCTATTCACAATAAGCAAGAGAAATCAAGATGTTAAGGTAATAAAGAGGCTGAGACAAGAAGTAATGCCATGAGAGTTAGAGGGAAGCCGAGAGAGAAGTACTCGGTGGTAAGGCGCTAGCTCTTATTACTCTACAAGAACTCTCAGCAGCTAAAGGTCAGATCACTCGGCATAGAGCCCTCGACTAGAGGATAGTCAGTATCAACATAAGAGAGAGAACAAAGCATAGTACAACAAACCAAAGCTCTCAAGAAATTTAGCCATTTACCTTCTATGTACCGTTTATTGTCATTAGTAGGTTGGCGAGAGGAAATTCTTTAGGTGAGGGATTGGAGGCTTTTAAGGCATACATGAGTGAGTAGGCTAATGGTCAATAACCCATCAACTCCTTAGGGTTGTTGGAGATTTGCCCTCAAATCATGATCTTTATCGTCATCTAGCATATAGGGAGTTAGGTCAACAACGTTGAATGTAGTTGATACATTGTACCCCTCAGGTAGCTTAACTTCATAGGTATTGTCGTTAATACGCTTAAGGATCTTATAAGGTCCATCTAATCTAGGAGATAGTTTGGTCATCCTCCTACTAGGGAAGTGTTCCTTATTAAGATGGATCCAAATAAGGTCTTTAGGGGTATAAACAACCCATCTTCTTCCTCGACTTCCTTGTTCCTTCTATCGGGCTACAATCTTAGCTAGTTATTTAGCAACTCTTTAATGTAACTTCTAGAATTCCTCAACTCACTGCAGGTTGGGTTAGCTTTCCCCTAATGTAGTTGCACTAATAATTAAATCTAGGGGTAAGTTCGGGTTAAGTCCATAAACAACCTCAAAATGAGATTTTCCTATCGAGCTATGAGGGCAGCGGTTGTAGGAAAACTCAATGACAAGTAGGAATAATTCCCAGTCATGCAAATTCGTCCCAATAGTGGCTCGTAGGAGGTTATCAACAATCTTATTTACAACTTCAGTTTTGTTGTCTGTTTGAGGGTAGCAAGAAGTATTGAACATGAGTTTAGTGCCAAGCTTCTTCCATAAGGTCTTCCTAAAGAAGCTCATGAACTTTGAGTCACGATCGAATATAATACTTCTTGGTACACCACGCAATCGTAAAATTTCCTACAAAAAGAGGTTAACGATGTACAAAGCATCATTAATTCTGTAGCAAGGAATAAAGAGGCTCATTTTGCTGAACTGATCAGCCATCAACATGATTAAATCATATTTTCTTAGCGTTCGTAGAAGGTCGAGCATGAAATCTATGCTTAGGTTAGTCCACAGTCACTTTGGTATAAGTAAGGGTGTATACTCTCCATACGATTCTCTGTCTCCCTTTGCATGTTTATACACCTCACACCTCTGTAGCATTCAATGCACATCCTTCATTATCCCAAACCAGTAGAAATGTTCTTTCAATATCTCGACCGTCCTCTTTTCCCCAAAATGGTTGGCCAAACCCTTAGTATGAGCTTCTTAGATGAGTAGTTCTCTTACCGAACCACTTGGCATGCAAACCTGCTTACCTTTCATCAAGAACCCCTTATTCAAGTAAAATCCATCTGCGGCTCCCCCAACATTGCACTTGGCCACTAGGGGCCCAAAATACGAATCATGCTCATACTGATCAGGTAAGGTGCTAAATCTAGGTACCTTGGCTAGCAATGTTGTGATAAACATATGACGATGAGAAAGAGCATTTGCCACGGTGTTGCTACTCCCTTTCTTATATTAGATAACATAACAAAAAGACTCCAAGAACTTAACCCATTTGAAATGATACTGAGAAAGTTTTTATTGCCTATAGAGATGCTTGAAAGACTCATAATCTGAGTAGATGATGAATTCTCTTGGCAACAAATAATGTTGCCAGTTTTGTAATGTTCGGACAAGGGCATAGAACTCCTTGTTTTACACTGAGTAATTCAAGGCAATACCGTAGAGTTTTTTACTAAAATAAGCAATTGAACAACGCTCTTACATAAGGATTGCACCAATGCCGATATCAAATGCATTGTACTCTACTTGAAAAATGTTCTCGAAATCTAGCAGGGTAAGTATTAGAGCAGATGGTAATTTAGATTTTACATCTTCAAAACATTTTTGAAATTTCTCTAACCACCTAAACTCAGTGTTCTTCTTGGTCAATTTAGTTAAAGGTACAGTTACAAAACTGAATTTTTGAATGAATCTTCGATGGAATGAAGATAGACTATGGAAGCTCTTGACTTCAGTAACACTAGTCGGCATAAGCCACTTAAGAATAGCTTTAACTTTCTCGTCATCAACTCGAACTCCTTTCCCCAAAACAACATATCCGAGGAATACAACCTCACTTTGATAGAAAATACATTGCTTCATGTTGCCGAATAAGCACTCAACATAGAAGATTTCAAACACCGATCTTAAATGCTCAACATAAGTGATAAGGTCAGCAATAAAGACCAGAATGTCATCAAAATAAACCACAGCTCATTTTCTGATCAATGTTCTAAGCACATGATTCATTAGCTACATAAAAGTACTCGATGCATTAGTTAGGCCAAACGGCATTACCATCCATTCGAATTGACCATCTCTTGTCTTGAAGGCTGTCTTCTATTCGTCTCCAAGTCTTATCCATATTTAGTGGTAACCACTCTTTAAGTCAATCTTCAAGAAGATGTAGGTGCTATGAAGCTCATCAAACATATCATCTAACTGTAGGATCAAATATCGATACTTAATGGTAATTTTGTTAATAGTACGGCTATCGATACACATTCTCCATGACCCATCTTTCTTATGTACTAGTACAGCTAGTATGACACATAGGCTCATACTCTCTTAGATGCATCTACAGTCTACCAACTCATTTACTTGTTTCTTTAACTCGGCTACTTGCTCATGATTGATCCTGTAAGCGAGTAGGTTTAGTAAGGCAACTCCAAGTTGAAGGTTGCTATAATGCTCAATGCGTCTTAAGGGAGGTAAACCTTTCAGCATCTTGTTAGGAAATAAGTTGGCATAGTCTTGAAGTAGTTGTTGCACCTCAATAGGTGAGCTTTGGGCTTCTTTTACCTCCAAGAGTCTCCTAACTAAAAAGAGCACATAGTCTTTAGCCTTGACTTCTTAATTAAACTAAGCTCAAGAAATCACTAAGGACTTTCGCTACAGTGACCTAGTAACCTTCTCTTAGGCTTCTTACGCTTCCTTAGGACTCATGGGTGTTAGTATAATTCTCTTCTTATCCTTATGGAACAAGTAGGTGTTCCTATACCGATCATGCAAGACTCTCAAGTCAAATAGTTATGGTCGGCGAAAAGCACAGATGGGGAGGACATCATACACCAATAGTAATCGATACTCTAACTTACTTAGCAACATGTAAGCTTCCTTTTTCATTGATCTAGTGAATCTTGTATAGCTTAAGATGTGAGAGGGTTGGCAATCTCATAGCCTTAACTACCCCTTGTGCTATGACATTTGTACAATTCCCTCCGTCAATGATCAAGGTACATAGCTTGCCATTCATTAGCAATTCATATGGAAGAGGTTCTCCCTCTAATCATTCTCATTGGCCACAAATGCACTAAGAGACCGTTGAACGACAAAACAATACTCAACATCGCCTTTAGGAGGTATCTTAGCCTCGAGGTATTCTTGATACTCTTCCAGCATCTGTTTAATTCCCATCTCTTCCTCTCCTTCACTCGCACTCTCTACTTCAAATTAGAGCTTGTCTCCTTTTATAGTTATGACTCGGTGGTTCTAACATTAACTAGCCATGTACCCAAAATTGAGATATTTAAAGCATTTGATTTCTCAAGTCTTTCATCCTAAGCTCTAACCTTGGTCTCTTTGGACCTCAAGTCCCTTGGCCTTACCTTTACTTCGGCCTTCTTCTAGTCAGATTGGCATTTACCTTTGATGTTCCACCTCAAAACTATTTGATGCTCGATTATTCCTTAATCGGCTTAGTATGCTACTCCTGTTTGGCAACATAGATCAGTATTCGAGTAACCTAGTGCCACCTCTACCTTTCAACTCTCTTTGCTACCTTGATTACTTCATCTAGAGTTACAAGACTCTATAGCTCTACTATGTTACCAATCTCGGTCCTTAGCCTAAAAATAAACCTTGTAATAGTTCGCATCTTAAGTTCGTCAACATCATATCAGATCATGAGTAACTGAAACTCTTAATCATAGTCTTCCATTAACCAGTTACCTTGTCTCAAATCATAGACGTTGAAAAGTGTCTTGCTTGTAATGTTTGGGAATGAACCTACTTCTCAAAACTTTCTTCATCTCATTCCATGTTAGAATTTCATATCGAGCCTTCAAGCAAACATTTTGTAGTTTCTTCCACCACATTGCCGCATATCCAGAAAATTCCAATTCAGCTACTCAAATACAAACAACGTCTTCATAATCGTAGAAGTTAAATATCTTCTCGATCTTCTCCTCCCAATCTAAATAGTCATCAGTACCATCAGACCTGTTAAAGCTCAAAATTTGTACTTTAAGGTGTTTGGCACCCTTAATAGCCCTAAGTTCACGCTTGTCAACATCAACATACTATTCTTCCTCTTCATACTCCTCCATTTCATCTAATTCTAACCTCCTTCTCGCTATTATTTCAACACGTTGTGGTGGTGCTTAGTTCACGGGAATGGGCTCTAATGCACACAATTCATTCATCTGTCTTCTTGATTAATCTCTCATTTCTCAGTACCCTTCAATAACTCTCTCTCTCTCTACCTAAACTCTAAGACTCTCTATACAGAAACAACTAAATTAGCCACAATAGCATCAAGGTCTTATATCTACTCAATGGTAGTACGTAGTGTTTGTTGGGTAACTTGACCATGACTATGAGCATCACTTTTGGCATCGTTAATCTCTCCTTGAATACTAGGATTTGACATTCCTAAAATGAAGCGTTAGAAAATACTCTTCATACAAGAAATCTTTACATACACAAATATTGCATGAACTGTGAATTGTAAACTTACTCTATTCTTCTAAATGAAAATAGAGTATCATGAACAACAAACTAGTAGGGACTATTACCATACAACTCTCAGTTACAATCTCAAGCTCTAATATTAGGAATTATATGATGTGTCTAGAAGCTCAGTTATCACTAGATTTGAACCAATGGGTCATTCAAAATATCAAAGAAAATAGAGTAAGTAGGTTAACGAACTACTAAAATAGCTAATCTGAAGTTGCTTAGAAGATATGACACAACAATAAACACGATATGACACAACATCATCACTTGATATGATGCACACGTTGATGCCAAGGTCCACCCACCACTAATCTTGAGCTATTAAGCAAAATTAAATAAAAGTGTATGAAAATGGACTTAGAGAGGGTAGTCTCACAAAAACCGTATATTCAATGTCTATTTTATAAGGTAAGATGATTTTGGCTTACAAAGAGAAGGGACTATTTATAATAAGTCTCAATGGAAACAATACAAATAAAGAAATTATAAAAAGGCATACAAAAAGGGGGATTCCTAATACTAATGAAAAAGGGCAAAAAGGATGAATGACAAAAAGGGAAAAAATAACATAGTGTTAAATGAAATGGATAGGTGGCAGTGTAATATTGATTTCATACAAAGATTCTCTATTTACAGTAAGCAAAAGGAATCAAGATGTTTCGACAACAAAGAGGATAAGATGAGAAAGAATGCCATGAGAGTTAGAGGGAGGCAAAGAGAGAAGTACTCGATGGTAAGAAGCTAACACTCGTTACTCGGTAAGAACTCTCAGTAGCTGAAGGTTAGATCACTCGGCATGGAGCCCTTAGCTAGAGGATTGTCAATGTCGACATAAGAGAGAGAACAGATAGAACATAATATAACAACTCGGAGCTCTCAAGGAATTTAGCCATCCACCTTCTATATAGTGTTTCTCATCATCTGCAGGTTGGCAAGAGAGAATTCTTCGGGTAAGAGATTGAAGGCCTTTAAGGCATGTGCGAGTGAGTGAGCCAGCGGTTGATAACCCATCAAAAAGACCGTTTCAACTATCCTTATTAAAGGAGGTATGTATTTAGCCTAAGAATCATAGCCATTACCCTTAATGTGTTGCGATGCATATCAGGTTAGGTGTTAAGCCGAGTTTGAGTTAGTTCATTTTTAAGATGATGAACCAATCTCAAATAATTCAAGCATAATAATATTCACAAAACAACCATAACATAAAGCTTCTCTCCCATTACAGTAAATCGGATCTTAAACACAAGCGTTGTACATGCATAAATAGCTAACTATAAGTATAAGCAAATATATTTCAACGTCTCCAAATATTCTGAAATAATACCCTAAAATGTTATTAAACATTGATCCTACTTACTTATATCGAAGCTTACTATAACAGATCTGGAATATATTGGCTTCACTCACTTAGAAGTCCTATATATACCAAAGCTCATATTCAGTTTTCATAAGATTTAGAAGACGTTAGGATTTTATCTATTTTTTAGTTGAGATATTATCTATATAGTTATTTAGTAGAGTTCTATATATATATATTTATATATATACATACATTATATATATACATATATATTTTAAGTATTTATTTTATTATTAGGTTATAACAATTTACTTAATAATATCTAATATACGTAGTTCTACTATTACTTATATTATATCATTTCGATTGTATCGAAACATACTTACTATTGTTTATATTACGTTCTAATTATGG